>CM060842.1:118687500-119287500 GCA_030762175.1 Metallyticus violacea | reverse complement strand
ATTCCAAAGGGGAAATCAGAGGCGAGCAGGGAAATTGCTGAGAGAAAAAGTACCGAAACAATCCCGTAAAAAGGTCGTGGGTTATAGCATAGTTTCCTTGAAAACCTTCAGGCTAATGGATGCAACGGAAGTAACCTAAATACTACAGCAGCGTGACCCAGTTTTAGAACACTTGTTCGTACGTTCCACGGAGGCGTTCCTAAACACCTTGCAGAACATATATATTTTCTTTTTTACCCTCATTTCCTTTATTAGTTTGTCTTATTGTTTATTTGCATTCCTCGTTTCCTTCTACTATAGATTCTCTCTTATTTTTGCTTTTCCTTCATTCCCTACCCTTTTCACAATTGTTTTATGCATTGCTTCCTGCTTTCCTTTATTTCGCTTGAATACTAGTTATTCTATAGTATGTTTCCGTTTTGAAATGATTTTCGTCTAGCCACATAGACTTTTTGGTTCCATATGAAACCAATTTGCTTTAGATGGATTGGAAATTTTTCCACGTACATTTGTTTAACTTTCGTTGCTACTTTGGTACTTGTGTCACGCTATGATTTAAATGCTGACAGTAGTTTTTGGATAATTGTTTTTAGAATGACTTTGTCTTGTTGGCCTCATTAAGTATTATTACGAATGTTTGTTGATTTGATTTATTTATGGACGATCTTCAACATCTCAGGTCATCAGCGTCCCATTCTATTCAGGGAGTGATACGGGCGATAAATTTTGCTCAGAGGCCTCTTCTTTCAGGCTTGAGGTTCTTTTTTGTGCCGTACATGTACGACACGGGACCCCCGGCTTTACTTCCCTTCCGAAGGAAGCCATACTTAGGATTTTTACACCCGAAAAAATCCACGATCCTAGCCGGGTTTGAACCCGCGATCTTGGGTTTAGGAGGCAAGTACGGTTACCACTACACCACCAGGACCGATTGTTATTACGAATGCGAATATCCCAATGCTTTGAGAAGTCTTCGGAAGTTACACGGCTTAAGAAATGGACTGCGCTCTGTTGAGCACAGCTGTTGAACAAATTTAAGAAAACCGCCTATAAAAAGCAATTGCGTAGATGTTGACATTAGTATAAAATGAGATGTATGTAGCTATAGTTTTATAAGAAACCCAGTAAGTTCATAAAAATGTTTATAGTACTAACAAAACGATATGGCGAATTATGAGATGACAGCTTTGGCTCTATCTCCATAGAAATTGTTTAGGTAGGGTTACATAATGTCAAGGTTACTGTCTGGTATGATTTTACGTCACATTTTATAATAGGACTCTAAGTACCAGAAATGCATATAAAGCGGTTATAGAAAATATCTACGGTAGTAGTAGAGGCTAAAATGATGTTTGGGGTAGAAATTTGGGGTAGTGATGAGAGATGGCTAAATGTAGACTTGATACACAGGAATTTCTGCAAACAAATTATGGGCCCACCAAAAAGCTCGCCAAACGGGGCTGCACAAGCCGAATTAGGGTGCAATAGAAGTAAAGGAAAAATACTGACAAGAATTATGAAATATTAGTTTAGAATTAAGAATCCAGAAGAAAATTGTATTTTGAAACGTTGTCTAGTGATGCGAGAGAAAGTAAGGGGAGGAAATACTTCGGTTAGTAAAATCAATGAGATTATGAAAAAAATTGGCTTGGGTATGGTGTGGCATGATAAAGTAAAGAAAGGGGTTTTTGGAGAGAAATTAAACAAAGAATTGACGAAATGGAAAAGCATGAGATATTTGGTAGTTTTAGTAGTGAAAAGGCATTTACGGTTTATAGGCGGTTAAAGGAAATATGGGATAGAGAGAATTATATGGCTGAAGGTGACAGATCACGAGGGAGGAAATTGCATGGGTCCGGACAGGGGTAGTGAATCTGAAAGGAATAAGAGGAGGTTTAAATATAGAGGAATGTCCGATGTGTGAAATGCAAGACAGTTACTGGCATATAGAGAAACTAAAGAAATGAGAGCAAAACGTATGATTGACAAGTGGATAACTTACTAATAGGAGATAAGGGGAAACGGTTGGTGAATATGAATACAAGGCAGAAAATCTTTGAGCTTGGGAATTACTTAGGTAAGGTTAAAAGAAAATGGTTGAAGAAAATAAGTAAGAAATGAGGAACCAAATGGGGCAGAAACATAAGTTAAGTTGGTTCTTGACTGAGTTAATTTTGTAGATGTAAGTTGCATGATAGTTGAGTAACCGCTAGGTTGAAACTATTCGGGTCACTTGGTACACAGCAACTCGGGAAGATTTGCTAGAGTGACTATGGTTGTATTTTCTTGTATGATTGAGTGTCTGTAAAACAGTACTGTGGAGGCTTGTTGTATTATTAAATGGAAATAAATGCAACTCAATTCATAATGGGATCTTTTTTTTTTTCTATGAAGGAATGTAAAATAGACAAGCGAAAACAGTAACGGTAAACGAAAAGCGATATTCTCAACCGTTGCATGCTTATGTAATGCAGAATCATGATATCGACAACATTGATTTAATAGAAGACGCTCCCCCATACCGTAAAAACACAATGTGATCGTGTAATTATTATTTCCGCACAGTTGGTCACCTATGTCACCAATCGGTCTGACTATTGGTTATGAAATTAAATTACAGAGGGTGCCAATAATGTATACACACTTCAAGCAAAGAAAAAACTGTGTTAACATAACAAAACTGAATTCATACAAACAGAAAATGATGAGTACTAATCATCTTAGACTTTTACAGTTACAACAGTTGCTCAAAATGCCCACCATCGGCGTGGATACACTTCTGAGTACGTTGAACTACTGATTAGCAACGTTTGCGAAAGTGTCCTCAGCGACTGCAGCACATGCCGTTTCAATTTCTTCCCGAAGTGCTGTCAGTGTAGCTGGTTTTCTACGGTATACAACATCCTTAAGAGTTCCCCATAGGTAGAAGTCCAACGGTGGTTCTGTTCTGTATACACGTCTCCATTGACTTTGAAAATCAACAACATTCTCGGTTTTCCAATATCACTTCAAAATTGCTGCTGTTCAAACGATAATCTTGACTCCATTTTGTTGTAGCAACGCTAGTATACGTAATGTGAACTACATCTGTTTATAGAGTATCTTACGACACATTACTGTTGTTTTTCTGTCCAACTTTGAAATATTTTAAACAGATATCTACTGTAAAAGTGTATATCATTTTTTGGCACTCTCGGTACTTCTTATTACACTTAATACTCACGAGGAATGAAATAACTGATGTAAGATGTTATTGAAAACTATCTTCCGAATATACTTACTAATATCCTGGATACCATAGAAAAACGAAATTGTCAACAACACGATGATAGACATTTTGAATTTTTTATCGTTTATTATTTTATACTTGTAATATTAAAACAAATTTTTATTATAATAAAATTCCATTGATTTACCCACAAATTAGAGTATTTAGTTTTGCAGAGTTTGAACATTTGCCAAATTTATCGTTAAATAACACTGGGAACTGATTTAAAACAAACTTATGTTATAAATATTATATGTAGATTTGTTTTTTTTGTGATACTCTTGAATTAGTTGTATATTATTAATTTCCTTTATTTCGTCTGCCGTTAATTTTTTCTTTTTTATTTATTTATATATTCCCATATTCCTTTCCTTTATATTTTATTACAAAAATTATTACTCATCAGTTTCATTATTCAGTGTTTATTCTATTTAAAACTCATCTTTCTTGTTTATTTTATCACTTAATGTGTTTAAGTAGATTCTTTTTCATCGTTCCCCTTTTTCTTAAAATAATTATATGGTATCTGACTATACAACATTTTCACATCTTCTAGCAGCAAGTTTGCAATTACTTTTGTGTTATAGTAGCGTTCTTCCTCTCAAACACTATATTTTTCTTCCATCAGTTTGTTAATCCTTTGTATCGAGGAAAAGTTTGACTTTCTTCGTTTCTTTTTGCCTGATGAACCCATTTCATTTTTTATTTCAACAATTTATTCTCTTTCATCCTGTGAACATGTCTTGCAATTTAAAAACTATTTTATGTATTGCCATGAAAAAGATATGCAATTATAAACTTTTATTTTCTTCTTTATCTTTGTTTGGCGTATGCATTCTTAAACCATAAACAATGCTGCTCAACATTTTGTTCTCTTGACCTAGTTTTTATATAGTTCTTGCAATTGCATAGCATATTTATACTCAACATATTAACTACTTTTGATTATTACGTAATAAATCTTTGTTTTAAAATTTACGGTTCAGATTTATTTAAATGTACATCTTTTGGATTCTTATTTTATTTTTATAGTTCTTACAAAATAAAAGAAATAAATTAATAGTACTTCTTTATCGCGCATAAACGAACTTTATTCACTTTTAATTGTGGTAAACATTACTCTCGAATTCTTTGGTCTTAAGTCATAATCCAACTGGTGCATTATTCCATGATAGTATCGGTCCTTTTATTTGTGATTTGTGTTTAATGTTCGTTTTTACTAAGCAGCACGCAACTGTAAAATCATTGTTCCAACTTATTTAACCGATTCAAAAACAAAAAAAAGGTTACGTTGCAAACAACTCATTAGTAGTTAATTTGTGGATTAACAAGTACTTCCTTCCTTTCTTCCTATGAGGTGCGTTTTGAGGTTAGGAAACAGCTGATAAACTGAGGCAGTCAAGTCTGATAGTTTGTTTCAACATTTCAAAGTGAAGATCTATGGATTTCTACTGTGTAATAGTTGCCCATGTGGGGAGACATTGTCTTGGAGAAACACGATTCCTTTGAAAGCTTGTCTCTATGTTTAGAGACTAATTGCTTTTTAATTTTCTTCATAAAGCTAAATATAGCACTGTGCTTTAATGTCTGTGCCCATTTCCAGATAGTCTCCAAGGAAAATTCCATCGTCATCCCAGTAAAAAAATGCCATCGACTTGGATGATAACAGAGTTTACTGACATCTTTAGACATGGGTAGTCACTGAAACTCCATTCCTTAAATTGCTCTTTTGTTCCTTGAACATACGTACACAACCAAGTTTCACCACCCATAATTATAAGAATATCAAAAACCCTAGAGAATCTTGATCAAATCGCTTCAAAAGTAAATTTTGAGGAAAATACTCGATCAGTCATCATTGAGGAATTGGGAACCATTTTGCTGAGACTTTTTGCATGTCAAAAAAGTCATAAACAATATAATCTACTCATTCTGGGAAAATGTTCAGAGTCTCTACATCATGGAATTCCTTTGGACACTCTTTGATCGAGAGTATGAATGCGTCATATTTTCTGTCACTTTAATTTGGGTTGGTTTGCTTGGCTGTTCTTTTTTTCTGTCTGTAAATGGTCTTTTCTAAACACAGCAATTCTTGAGTGTAGAGTAGGAGGGCCACTTATCATCACGTGTGCTCAACATAAAATCATACTTCTTGGGGGAAGTTCTTGTTTAACAAACAATATTCAATTTCCGCTCAACACTCTTGTAGTTAGAGTTCTTCTACTTTGTGCCATTTTAACTTCAGACTTGCATAATAAAACAAAGAATCATAATAAAATTATATAAAACTTAAGCCACCTGTTATGGAAATATTACACCTTCTGAGGACATAGTATTTTTTAGTTTAAAGTTAAATGAAATAAATAGTGATTTTAGGGTCGTAAAGATCAGAAGTGTATTTCAAGTACAGTAGGAGAGGAGTTCGGTTGTATCCAATTGCTAGTCGTTTTAACGAAATAAGGAATTGCATTTTCCTGATAGTTATCTTGTCTACTTTAAAATAGTTACGAGGCTAAGTCCATACGTTTCCAGCTTCACCAATAAGGATTATCGCCTTCACAAAAGCCTTGTCTGGTGCATATCTTATCTGTTAAGTAAATAATTGCAGCTGTAACTGTGTTCAGTTGTTCAGATATAGAGACATAAAGAAGGCTATGTGTAGAAGATTGTGACATTTTCAAAATGGAACACCGAACTGTTATTAAGTTCTTCACAAATGAAGGACTTACTCCAAATGAAGTTAAACAGCGATTGGACGGTGTATATGGGGAAGCATC
Source organism: Metallyticus violacea (assembly GCA_030762175.1). NCBI lineage: Eukaryota > Metazoa > Arthropoda > Insecta > Mantodea > Metallyticidae > Metallyticus > Metallyticus violacea. The sequence goes on along the minus strand of CM060842.1, from coordinate 119,281,455 downwards.
CCCCTCATATGTTACCGTAAAAGAATGGGAGAAACTTTTTCGAATGCGTGAGAAAACATTGAAGACGAAGAACGTGCAGGTCGGCCCTTGGAGGTGCTCACTTCTGAAAACATCGCTTTTGTGGAAGGAGAAATTATGGAAGACCGACGGCTAAAAGTTACAGAAATAGCAGCAAGGCTGAGCCTTTCTAAAGCAACAGTTCTTCGAATTATTCCCGAACATTTAAACGCGAATTACGTTAGTGCAAGATGAGTGTCTAGACTTCTTTCCTCAGTCCAAAAGCAGCAACGAGTGATCTATTGCCAGGCAGTTTTAGAGCTCTGCCGTGGCAAAGAGAGAGAAGTTCTGCAAACTATTGTTACAGCAGATGAAACTGAGGTACTCTACTGTAATCTCTGTGATTCTCCAAAAGAGAATCAATGGAGTGGCGTAAACCTGGAGAAAACCCGTCTTTAAAGGCCAAGGCCACTCAGTCAACCAAGCAAATCATGTCCATAACCTTTTGACACTGTGAAGGAATACCCTTAATTGACTTCAAGGAGAGGAACACCATAGTAAATGGGGAGTACTATGCTGGCCTACTGCACAGACTACGTGCTTCCATCAAAGAGAAAAGGCGAGCAAAGCTGAGTGGTGGTGTGGGCCTACTTCACGACAACGCGCCTGTGCATACAGCTCTTGTTACAAAGGAAGCTGTGAAGAAATGTGACTTCCAGAAGATCGACCATCCACCCTGCTGTCCAGATCTTGCTCTCAGTGACTATTTCCTCTTCTCAAAACTCAAGAAGGACCTTCGAGGAAGGAAATTTAAGTGTGACGAAGAAGTGATGGATGCTGTTTATGTCTATTTTCTAGACAAGACTTTTGACTATTTTTGGGAGGGGGTTAAAATGTTAATTCAAATACGTAAGAAGTGTATTGCAATAAAGGGTAACTATATTGACAAGTGAAATATAGTTTTTGCCTTTATCATACCTATAAAATGGTTAGGTTGAAAACTTATGGACGTACTCTCGTATGCATAAATCTTTTGTTGCAACGACAACGGGTATTATTTTAATGGTGTCAGTTTCAATAAACGACTTCTGCATTATGTCATCATAAATTAAACATAGGAAAGGAAAACAAATAATAGCTATGATACTTTAATAACAGTAGACACGAAAGATAAGGTATAAAAGTACAGAGTGACCACTAATAATTGCAGCGGTTTCATGATTCTCATGGTTTTGTTTGAATTTCTTACAGGTATGATTCAGACTTCAGGTGCAAAAGTGACACGGCTGTAAAGGTGCCGGCCTACAGTGAAAGGCGTATTCTATCCTGGCATTTCATTAAAGGTTCAGAAACACTTCATAAGGAAGTAAAGAAAATAGGCATGCCAACCTTAGTACCTTCGGGTTTCTCCTAAGCTCAAAGTTTTGTTTACTGTTTCCAAATTTTAATTTTGCGGCTTCTTTCTTCTTTGGAGAATTAATTACGAAAGAGTTTTTGGTACGCTGAAAAACTGGCTCATCCCAAAGCAGGAAACCTGCAGCGTTGACTTCATTTTCCATCAGAACAGAGCTTCGCCTTATTTCCGTTGCGACTTCCCTGAGCTGTTTGTACATTAGAATGCGAAAGGACAGACCGGTCCTATTAGAATGTGCTTTTTGCATTGCTGCGTTTCCTCGACCTGAACCCTTGTGAACTTTCTGTGTTGATTTTAATGACATTTGTTGGGACATGTTTCATATGAACATGATCACAAATTTCATGTGTGGGGTCACTAGATGGGCACGTATTCAGCACCTTTAACATGCAGTGGAAACTTTATTCTGTACACCTGTTCAGTTTTGTGATTATACGTTCAGTAATGCAACTACAGAAGTTATACTTCTTATAAAGGTAATAATATTAAAATTTTACTTCTTCGTCTTTTTCTCTCCTCTCCTTATTTTATCTTTAGTCTGTTTATAATAATCACCCTCTTATAAGCTCTAACAGGGATGTCAGCAGTGCCGAATTGCACTGCGTGCCACCAAGTAAAATTTTCCGATATTGTGTTATGAAAGTAAGAAGAATGGCCTCGTTGTTGCTCTTTCATACAAAATTCAATTTCCGATCGCGAGTTGGGTATACAGAGAACCGCAGCTGCGGTTTTACTGTTATAAATGATTCAGTGAGCTATGCGGATTTCTTACCGAAACGCCTGGATTTGCTATCCAAACCTGGACATCAATAATGCACGTCTGGGGGCTGCCTCCGAACTATCATAAGGATTCAAGTCCCATATGCATGGCGAATACTCAATAAAGAACATTGCTTATTACAGTGTTGAAAATGAATTGGCTTTAAATCATTGTAAAAAAAAATATTATCATTATTTATAGTGTAGCAATCCCAAGGAATGATTTACAAAAGTCGAAAATGTTTTCCCCAATAATAAGTACAATGTACAATGCATTAGGTTATCATTTATATTACCTTCTAGAATATAATGAATTACCCTTTTACTCTCTCCAAGGAGAAACGTCCCATCATGAGGACAAAACTTCAGGACATAACTTTACCGTTCAATTTTTTTTGAAAGCATTTTCCAAGAAAACGTTACTTTCCCCCTCTGAAACAGGGATTTCCCCAACCCCTTAATACCAAGGCAATTACGAGCTATGGTATCAAATTCAGTATACATATACGATAATATATATAATACACATACAGTATACGATCAAATTTATAATTCTCATAAGCAAAGTATATTTGATCCAATCATTTATATATGTCGGTCCTGGTGGTGTAGTGGTTACCATACTTGTCTCCTACACCCAAACGCGGGTTCGAACCCGGCCAGGACCGATGGATTTTTTCGGGCGTAAAAATCCTAAGTGTGGCTTTCTTCGGAAGGGAAGTAAAGCCGTGGGTCCCGTGTCGTACATTTAGGGCTCGTAAAAGAACCTCAAGCCTGAAAGAGAGGCCTCTGAGCAAAATTTGTCGGCCGTTTCACGCCCTGAGTTGAATGGGACGCTGATGACCTGAGATGTTAAAGAGCGTCCATAAATAAATCAATCAAACCAATCATTTATAGCATATTCATGCTTTCCTTGTTGGAGAAAGCGAAAAGTTGCTTTGCACAAAATGAGGGTGCGAAACTGTATAGAGATGAAATGGTTTATGACCTATACCCGACTCAGGACCGTAAAACTCTGGAGGAATTTTCTTAAAGACTACGTTTTCGAGGGGATATATCCTTTTCTAGTGCCCAGGTTTCTCAGTCACCTAAATTGAGTCTCATATTCGCCACTTTGAGTATTTTGGTTCGAAACTAACAGGGAGGGAACACATTTCTCTTCTGAACCGTTACCCTTTGTCGCACTCGAGTTTCTTTATTAAGGACGTATAAACAGTTCCTATTGAATCAATTGAGTAGAGTTAGGTCAGAGAACTCAAGCTACAAGCGACAATGCGAAATAAGTCACCAATGGGAAGGGAAGAATTGCAATTAGAACGCTTAAACTGTAGTGACGCAAGATGTTTGCGGCGCAATGAGACGGCGTGACTGAAGCCAAATAAAACTCTCGAAATGCCAGGGCAGTTCACAATTCTCAGTCAGATTTTACACTGATCGTGCTCCACTGACTTTGTTCTTTTGTTAAGTGAGCTATCCTTAAATAGTTCGTTCAACAACATACCCTTGTCCGATACTTAATTAAGTTGTGCTTTATTGAAAGAAATCAGGAACAACTGAAATTTCAACATGTATAAATTACGTGGACATTTTGGAACAAGTTGCGTTCAAGTGTCAAACCGATTATGTGCAAGTTTTGAACTTTCCCTCCTCGTGGACGAGCAAGATTGTGAACGGGAAAGGAAACATGGCCGAAAATATCCTATGAAGCAGCCTGGTGTCGCAGTGGTTGTCCTAGTCTCAAGTTTTATCTCCAATAAAGAGTGTTAAATAAAGAACCGTATATCAGTGATTAACTATTAATTGAGTGCTTTTCAATTGGACACGTTCCTGCAAATGATCTTACCCAAGGAACGCAGAGGCGTCTCCCAAAATGCACTTCTCACCTTAGCCAGGGCAGTGAAGGTATTCTCCCTTCGTAATTAATAGAAGCGAAGAAGCGTGAAGACTGGAGCAAAGAAGAGGCAGACGGGATCAGCAGAGGAAGTTACAAGGTGATCAACTCCCCATACTCAATCTCCTGCATCCCCCATACATACCGTGAGAGAACCCCCTAAGACAAATCTGCTTCCTCCCCTGTGACACAAAAATTCCTAGCAGATCAATTTCACCAGTCATTTTCACCATTTAATCATCAATACACCTAGAAATCCCGCTGCACATCAAAAATGGAAGCATGTTATCAAATAATCGATAGATACTGTATTATTGCCACATTAGTCTTCTTCCACCTTTCTCAAGAATGTTTTAAATGTTGTTCCTTCCTCATATATTAACTCTATAGCTCCTTGTGGCTTCAGAAACCACATCCTTGCTTGCAACAACTTCGTCCTGTAATTCTAAATAAAAATAAGTATACATGGGTATGTTTTTAGTCAGTAAAAATATTTTGATAAAGTACGGTACCAAGGATTTTTAGTTCAAATTCAAAAGTTTATCTCCAGGTACACACTATACTGAAAAAAAAAATTGGTCACGGCCGGAATTCCAACTACAGATCTTCAGCCTTTCGTGTTGAGGCTCTAACATACTGAGGTTTCGTGTCTTTCTCCAAGCAAGGAATCACAAATCTCTCTCATTTGATTCTGTATATCCTGGAGACCTCCCTAAGGTTTTATCTATTATGAGAACATTATTCCTTAAGGGATGACTCGTTACGAGCCTTTAGATCCAAACTTCTAGATTTTTATTATTGTTGTTAGGTTTATTTAAGAATACTCTTTAATATCCTTGTTCATCATCGTCCTTCAGGCCTATAAATCTTGCTCAGAGGACACTTCTTTCAGGCTTGAGGTTCTTTTATGTGCCATAATTCTACGATACGCAAATAACGGCTTTATTCCCCTTCAGTACGAAAACCACAATTTTTACATCCGAAAAAATCCACCGACTGACCGTTTGATTCCGCTATCTTGGCATACGGTTCTCACTAGACCACCAGCACCGATAGTTTAAACCTTGATTTTATAAGGGTTAATGTATACATGGAAATTAATATTTCCAGGAAACGAAATATCACACTTCAAAGTTCGAGTCATAGCCAAAAGTCCAACCTCCGATCCAGCCCTTAATGCTTTTCAGATTAAAAACCAAAAAACTACCTAATGAATTCATAGTATGCAACTTCTTGCAAGTGATACTGATTGTTGTTTGTTATTTGCTTTGTTGATTTGGTTTATTTACGGACGCTCTTTAACATCTCAGGTCATCAGCGTTCCATTCTATTCAGAGCGTTAAACGGCCGACAATTTTGCTCAGAGGCCTCTATTTCCAGACTTGAGGTTATTTTCCGTACCGTAAATGCACGACACGGGACCCACGACTTTACTTCCCTTCCGAAGGAAGCTACACTTAGAATTTTACGCCCGAAAAAATCCATCGGTCCTGGTCGGGATCGAACCCGCGATATTGGGTTTAAGAGGCAAGTATGGTTACCACTACACCACCAGGACCGACTTATACGATTTTTTAAATATTAAAATAAGGTCGTTAGTGGGCTTGCATTATACTGGGTGAGCAATGCTTGACGCAACCGCGGTACCGACCGGCAGCGCTACGTCGGCGGAGGTGGGGAGTATATTTCCCCTCAGCTGCGCGAGGCTTCAGTGAGAGTTGAAATCTTGCGCAAATAGGGCGTGTTTGTTAGGCGACGCAATACAGTGTATCAAGTGAAATGGGGCAATATAAATATTCTATTCCCCAAAGAGTATTCATGTATGATTCATGCGTGCCTACAGAATCAGTGCGTGTTGTAAGAAGATTATTTCAAGAGCAATTTCCTGATTCCCCGATTTAACTTCCTGAGAGGTTTATCTTTGGTGAGCATTAAAACAGAAAGTGTACAAAATAAATTCACACACTTTAGATGAACTTAAAAGTAACATTCGTCAATAAATTACTGTCATTTCTCAGAGGTAACTGTAGAGTGTAATGAGCAATTTCCTAAACAGGTGTCAGAAATGCTTAAAAATGAAGGGAGGAAGTTTCAGCACCTCTTTGCTTAATAATTGTGAGTAATTTACTTTTCTGTTTAAGTGTTTGTATTATGTATGTTAGAAATGACTCACCTGTACTATATTTACTGCGGACTTCCTGTTACTTGTACCGCCGACAAGATAACCAGTCTCGCCGGCCGGCCACACCCGCGAAACCGGTTGCGTGAAGGATTGCTCAAACTGTAGATCAAAAAGTGGGCGCATTATTCACAGAAACGAACCAGCGCTAATTCTCCAGAAAATACAAAAATAGTGAACACTTGTTTTATGTTATTATAAATAAAGATAATACTTATATAATACGCTACTAACGGTACCTTATTTTTATGTTTAGGTAAAGGAGGCATCAACAATTCACTACCTGGTATTAGTCAAAGTTTAGATATGCCTGATATTGACGTTGCCGCCTTAGCTTAAACACTAAGAGTATTCCAGTCAATTAATGGATCCTTGCTCAGTGTACAGGCATGCTACGATCCTTCCGAAAAGTTTTCCTACTTTAAAAAGGCGAATGCTAGGTAACCTTAGGCGCCGACACATGCAGCATTAACTCAAATAGTTCATGATAACATAAAATTTATTATTTATATGGAGCTAATAGCTAAAATGTCCTATGTGTGCTACTCTGTTGGTTTTATTCCTAATCCTCTATTGTCCTCCTACATACTACTAATTTCCATTTACTACAAAACTCTTCCTTATAATTTTGCACTTTGCTTACTTCTAAAAACATCAAATCAGTTCCTTCTTAGCGGCTAGCCTTCATTTTTATTTTAATATGTAGTATATAACGTTTCATATCTTTTGTTCTTAGTAAAAAAATTGTAAACATATTGACGTAGAAAGTAAAGTTTTAAATCTAACTGAAAACTTAATTAAAGAGTTGCAAATAGCATAAAATTTGTCAACTGAAATAGAGGTAAAATTATTTTAGAGGTGAGGGAAATTTATGTACAATTACAAATATTTATAATTGACATTAATGTTCTTGTTATTGTTTATTAATTTTAGTTTCAAATGCTACATATACATTACATTAACTTAGAAGTCCCTAAATTATATTAAAAGTATATAATATTCCTTTTTTATATACGCTAATGATCATTATTAAGTGTTTTAATTACTTTATCAACTTACGGTTCCTCAGTACAATAATATTATTGTAAAGAAAAATGCATTCTGCACAGAAATTCTACCGTCCATTCAAAAGTATTATCCAAAAAGATACAAAAAATACAAAATTGCACCAGTTCTTAACGTTTAAATTTTACTGGAAATATCTTCTTTATGGAAATGACTTGAAATGAAATTAATTTTAACCAAATTATTAGTAGTAGTTTCCTGCACAGTTAGAAAATGATTACAAATTTGCGACAAACACAAACCCAAAACATAATCCTAGGATTTGAGAAGAACTAGATGCCGCACCTAGATTCTGACAATTGAGAAGTTTAATCTGCCAGTGTATCTGGTTACAGGAACTATATAAACAACAAATAAAAGTACTACTTGAGTATAAAAGATGGAAGTTTGAAAATAAATAAAAATTTCCGAGAACTTATAGTCCAAATATTTAAAGTTTTAAATACCTCTAAAGATAATTTGAGAAAAATCCAAAATCTCTACAATATAATATAAATTCCACTTTAAGATATTACATCTTTTTACATAAAATAACTATAAGTCACTTTTTTCTACTCCCGCTTACGTATTTTGACTTTCTTTAGTACACAAAATATTGTGTTTAAAGCTAGAATTTTCATTTTTCAATGTATTGACTTATTTATGTTATATTATTAACTTACGTCTTTTAGGCAAAGAATGGAATAAAAATTAGTGATTTTGCCTGATAATGATCTCAGATTGTGTCAATAATAATGCTAAGGAGTATTCGATTTTTCATAACACCCTGGAAAAAGCAAGAAAAGTTTAATGCAGGTAAATTTTCTAACCAAAAATCTAACCGGACTCAAGAATTCACATTTTCTAACAATATTAAAGCTCCTAAAATTTCTTGTAAGATATTATAACATTAAGAATGATCACTTTAACCATTAATATAAAAAATAAATGTCAGATCAATAATACATAGAAATTTATATCAAATGAGTATTTTGGCCACCACGTAAAACTGTCTTCTTCTCTCGTTTGAGTATTTAGGTTCCACAATATTATTCAACAAGGTTCGCATACATATCCCATAATAATTTTCCTTCAACCAAATCCAAGGGTAAGCTTTCTTGATGCAGGCAATAAGATCAATGTTAGCAGCTAATACAAAATCTACATAATACACTAAATCATTTCATTTAGGCACATGTGCATATTAATACGAGGTGGTATCCACAATATTTGGGACTGGTGCTGCCATCTTGACAATGGTTATAGTAGAGTTTTGTACCGCTAGGTGGCAACACTAACACATCTGGTGAGTGAGTGTTTAAAGTTTCATGCATCTAGGTTAATGTGTTGAGATTCTATAGTAATTTTCATGATACTCTGTGTGTGTATCGCGATTTTACGATGGATTCAAGATTTGAGCAGAGAGTGTGTATCAAATTCTGCGCAAATCTCGGGGGAAATGTTACGGAGACCCTCGCAATGATTCAACAAGTATTTGGGGGACAAAGCATGAGCCGTACATGCGGTGTGAGTGGCATGCTTGATTCAGGGCCAGCCGTACAGCTATTGAAGACGATGCTCACAACGGTAGGCCCATCAGTTGCATAACGCCTTAGTGTTGCCAAAGTTCAACAGCTCATTCGTGAGTATCGAAGTCAAACCATTGAAGACCTTGCTCATGAAGTGGGGATTGGTTATGGGACATGCCAACGATTTTTAACTAATGAATTGGGCATGCATCGTGTCGCCGCAAAATTTGTGCCAAGGATCCTGACTGTTGGTCACAAGGCGCAGCGTGTTGAAGTTTGCACGGAGTTTCGTCAGGCCGTATCCGATGACCCAACCTTCTTGTCCAGGATCATCACCGGCGACGAGAGCTGGATGTACGCTTATGACCCTGAGACAAAACAACAATCCTCCCAGTGGAAGAGCCCGAACTCACCAAAAACAAAAAAGAGGGAGACAAGTGAAGAACAAAGTCAAGAGCACGCTCCTCGTTTTCTTTGATACCAAGGGGATTGTGCACAAAGAATTCGTCCCACCAAATCAAACAGTGAACTCCACGCACTACTGTGACGTTTTGCGACGGCTCCGTGAAAATGTGCGAAGACGACGGCCCGAACTTTGGCGACAAGGGAACTGGCTGTTGCATCACGATAATGCGCCCTGTCACAATTCCTTGTTCACCAGAAGCTTTAAGACGAAAAGCAACATGACGGTTGTCCCCCACTCACCGTACTCATCTGATTTTGAACCCTGCGACTTCGCTCTATTCTCCAAATTGAAAATCAAGTTGAAAGGAGGTCGGTTCGACACAATTGAGAGGATTCAAGATGAAACGGTGTCTGTGCTAAACACCCTCAAAGAACATGACTTCCAAGATGCGCTTATGAAAATGACAGAATCGCTGGGACCGGTGTATACGTGTGGAAGGGAACTACTTCGAGGGTGACGGCGGTCATTAGTTTCAAAGTAAATTTTTGACCAGATGGCAGCAACAGCCCCGAATATTCTGGATATCATCTCGTATAAGAATAACTAATGGCACATGCAATCCTGAACCAACATGAGAGGACAGCGAGTATATTATGATTTGCCACAGAAAGATTGCATGGTAAAATTATGAACACCGTTTTAATAGAAAAGTGTGCATTTGTATGAAGTTGTCTAGAAGATTATGCAATGATGGGAGAACATAAAAAGGAAGACAGAAAATAAAGAAAGAGGTTCAATACTCTCCACAAGGAAAAGAAGAGCACGGAAGATCAAACATAATTTTACTAACATTTCATAGAACTTTTGGTTTATATCTATAGATGGAACTGTATATGGTCCTTGAAAGACCAGCGTGCGTTTTGGAAGCTCGTCCTGTCTGTGTAAGGTGTCCGAATGAAATACGAGTATCAAACCATCAGCAACCACAGTCGGCAGGTGATGAATGGCTCTTTCGACGAACCGCTCATGGTACATTGAAAAAGATGCTGCAACATCTCCCTCTCATGATATATGGCACTTTCCTACACACATTGATCAGTTTATGTATTGCACAGCGTTTAGCTTTGGAGAACCAGCGGCTTTTATGAGCTCTGTAATAGTAACTTGGCTTCGTGTTCCATGTACCCTGCTGTATTTCTCCATCAGCGGAAAGCTCCATTAATCTTTCCTGGTAGAGTTATAATAATTTGCAATCTTACAAATTTTGCTTAATAATAATAATAATAATAATAATAATAATAATACAGTAGCAATATGTTAGGCATAATTTAGTATTACTGCATATCCCCGTAACATGATCTTAAGTAAAGTTCTAAATTAACTGTTCTCAAATCGTTGTCTGCGAGACCCTCCCAGGGCTTCCAAAAAGGCTTGGAGTTGAGTTAATATTTGTTCTTTAATTTATAGATACAAACAATGAACTGCGAGAAAACGAAAAAGAATACAAATTTACGATATACATTTATAGAAGTAAATTAAACTAGAAACAAATACATGGAGACTATCGGTTCCGGATGGAGCTTTTAAGAGCCAAAAAACGAGGACCAGTCAGAACTGTATTATGCAACGTCATTGTTTTCCTGGCAACATCACGCATATTTTTTGCACTGATTTTCTCGCACTATCAAAGACGGCCATGAAAGCATTGATGCCATTAGTTACAACTTATTTGTATACTGAAAAAAAATATGTGCGCTCATTTGTCTTAAAAAGCAAATATAGAAACCATTTGGAAAACGTAGAATTAGAATTATGAACTAAAATAATATCAAACTTATTTTGTATTATTTTAGAAAAATACACATTGATTTTATGTGTTTTGCAACTTACTTGAATGATAATTTATAAAAAGAACAATATAATAAATGAAAACTTTTACAATACATTTTTTAAGCAAAATTAAATTCAATTGTGTATCCCATTCTCAATTCAGCCTCTTGGGATAACGATTCTGGGGGGAATGTTTGGTACGAGGAACGCATTCCTCTCAAATGTGTTTAAAAATAGGAGTATGCCCCCATTTACATTCCGTTACATCAGATTCGAGGATAGCCAAAAATTGTAAGGTATGAAGGTAGGTCCGTAAGTTTCCTGTCTCGCCGATAAGAATTATCGCCTTCATAAAACCTTTATCTGGTGTCATACCTTATCTGTTAAGTAAATAATTGCAGTTGTAAATTCCGCTCCGTTGTGTTTAGTTGTTCAGATATAGTTGCATAAAGAAGGCTATGTATAGAAGAGTGTAACATGTTCAAAATGCACTATGGAGTTATTATTAAGTTTAATGAAATTAAACTGTGATTATGGGGAAGCATTCACCTCATATTCTACCCTAAAAGGATGGGCCAAACTTTTTTGAATGAGTCGAGAAAGCATTGAAGACGAAAAGCGTGCAGGTCGGCCTTTGGAGGTGCTCACTCCTGAAAACATTGTTCTTGTGGAAGGAGAAATTATGATAGGCGGCGGCTCAAAGTTACAGAAATAGCAGCAAGGTTGGGCCTTTCTAAAACAACAATTCTTCGAATTATTCATGAACATTTATTTATGAATAATGTTAGTGCAAGATGCCCAGACTTCTTTCCTCAGTCCAAAAGCAGCAACGAGTCATCTGTTGTCAGGCTTTTTTGGATCTCTGCCGTGGCAACGAGAGAGAAGTTCTGCAAACCATTGTTACAGGAGATGAAACTATCGTCCTCTACTATGATCCCTTCTCCAAAAGGGAATTAATGGAATGGCGTAAACCAGACGAAGCACCGCCTCTAAAGACCAAGGTCACTCACTCAAATCAGGAAGATGATGGGCACAATCTTTTGGGACTGAAGGAATACTCTTCATTGACTTCCATATACACCATGGTAAATGGGGAGTACTATGCTGGCCTACTGCACAGACTACGTGCTTTCATCAAAGAGAAAAGGCGAGTAAAGCTGAATGATAGGGGGTTGTATGCCTTCTTCACGACAACGAGCCTGTGCACACAGTTCTTGTTGCAAAGGAAGCTGTGAAGAAATGTGTCTTCAAAGAGATCGACCATTCACCCTACACCCTGATCTAGCTCTCAGTGAATATTTGCTCTTCTCAAAACTCAAGAAGAACATTCGAGGAAGGAAATTTAAGTGTGATTAATGCTGTTTATGCCCATTTTGCCGACAAAACTTCTGACTATTTTGGGGGTGGGGGGTTGAAATGTTAATTCGAAGATATGAGAAGGGTATTGCAATAAAGGGTAACTATATTGAAAAGTGAAATATAGTTTTTGTCTTTATCATACCTAGAAAATAGTTAGGCCGGAAACTTATGGACTTACCCTCGTACCATCAGTTACAGGACAACGAACACAATTACATCTCTGGTAAATAGGGAGCAAAAGCTCTGAAACCTGGTTAATCTTTATGTTAATAACGATATTAAAGTATATGTTTATAATGTTTCTGGTACTTTAATCTAAGAAAGTATCCCTATTTCTAAACACACTATGTTATTTTCCTATCTTGACTTGCTTGGGTGTTAGGTCGTCTGTTTCTGCCAGTGAGTAAAGCTATCTCAGGATAAAGACAGGCGGCTTTTGTTGCCAAAGGAGAGAGAGAGATGTCAAAAGAAATTACCACGGCTCTTTCTTCGCTGCTATGAGCAGTGTCTCGATAGAGAAACAAATCTCGAAACTTGAAGCCAGAGCCACAAGAAAGAAACGACATTTCCTGTTGAGTATTGCGTTGCGAAAGAAAACCAGTAGCGAGTGACAATTCAATGTCCTCTGGGTGTAACAAAGTTTCTTGCTGTACTCTTCTCAGGACAGGGCCATTCGTCGGATTTCATTCTGATCGCAATTCAAGAAAATTGAACTTGTCCAGTTGGATACGATACTCCAACAAAGGCGAGAAATTCGTTTGAATATTTTCAACTTTAGTAATTTTGAGAGATATGAAATCAGAAGTACAAATGTTTTAAATACTTGTTTCAGAATAGAAACTAATTGTCTTTTGGCTTGAGAGTGACAAATAAATAAAATAAAATAATGAATATAAATAAATAAAGCTACCAGGTCATCAGTAATAGCCATAAAGGTCTGCTTCGACTCTAAATTATCCTTCTATTTAATTTTTCGAACGCCCATTGGTATTTAATATGTGGTTTCTATATTAAAATCTGTATTATTATTCTTTTCAATTTGTTTGTAGAGCTTTTCTCGTTAATATGAAGCGGCCGAGGTCGTTAAGGCGCGGACTCGTGAGCGGGAGGTCTGGGGGTTCGAATTCCGCCAGGACCGTCCTACCTGACTGAGGTTTTTTCCAGGTTTTTCTCAGTCCTCATAAATTGTGAATGCCGAGGAAATACCCTAAACTTAGACATGCAACGTTTCCTTCCAAAAAAAAAAATTCTTCCCCAATTTATCATTTCATCTTATATATCATCAATGTCCAGCGCCTGTGGTGCCTCAGTGTAAAAACGGGCGTTAAACACCTTTAAAAGGGGGCGCAGAAGATTTACTTTCCTTTACTTCCGCATAATTGGCACTTTCATTTGAATTCATTTGAATTGAGAGAAAACAAACAAACCTTTTTATGTGTTCCCAGCTAAGGTTAAAAGAAAAATTCTACATCAATTGTTTATCTTTTCCGACAGACAAAAATAATTACTTTTCACTTAAAACTCCCTTGCTTGTTAGCGTAATTTAAAAATGTTCTGTCCTGCTGCTTAAATATAATTAATGCTCTGGCATCAAACCGTATTAATTGAAGTTGCTGCAATCATTCGGCTTAATTAACACATGCGAAATTCTCTTGTTCAACTAGCATACGTTATGAGCGCGGAATGTGGGCAGTTCAGGTTACAGATATGGTGCTGGTGTTGAACGATCTCACAAGTTAATACAAACTGATATGAATAGCTTCCCTTCTGCGCGTGACAGTTGCGCTTGGGCGAGATACAGCTAGTAGTCCATTAGATTGCTATTTAGTGATGACTTCTCGTATAATGTAAAGAATATGCATATGAAATAACAGCTACTTATTCAATATTTACTGCTGTTCTCTACCACTAGCGTTAATCCATCTGTCTACCAGTAGATGTAACGTTTTAATCTTAGGATATCTTGTTTTCATAATATATTTTATTCGATTTACGCATTAATCACGGGTATTCTTGTACGCTCTGTTGGATATAAATTCGAAACTTATCATCCGGGTTGGTTGCTATAAGGCGTTAAATGCGTCTTTTCGTTAAAATAAAAGGTTTTTAGTGGTAAATGGAATGACAATATATCTGGGAAGGAATTCCTAAGCAATTCCTGCAAGTCAAGTGAACCTTCTATTGTGAAATCTGCTGCAAATAGAAATAGATTGTATTGACAAAGAAGCATGTATAAAAAATTAGGCATGTGAGATCCATACGCACAGCTATATCATTGAGTTTGTTTGTTTGTTTGTTTTTATCGACGCTCTTTATCATCTCAGGTCATCAGCGTACCACTCAAATCAGGACGTGAAATGGGCGACAAATTTTGCTCAGAGGTCTCTTCGTTCAGGCTTGAGGTTCTTTTACGTGCCGTAAAAGTACGACACGGGACCCACTGCTTTACTTCCCTGCCGAAGGAAGTCATACTTAGGATTTTTACGCCCGAAAAAATCCCTCGCTCCTGGCCGGGTTTGAACCCGCGATCTTGGATTCAGAAGGCGAATATGGTTACCTCTACACCACCAGGAAACTTATATCATTGATATCTAACTATGCGTATGGATTAATGAATGGTGTTTAACGCCCGTTTTTTGCTCCAGAGGCACCATAGATGATGGACATTGATGATACATGAAATGAAATTATATATTGGGAAAGGAAATTATTTTTAAGGAAGGAATCGTTCCAGGTCTAAGGTTAAGGTACTCCCCGGCATTTGCCTCTTTTGAGGACTAAAGAAAACCTGGAAAAAAACCTCAGTCAGGAAGGACGGTCCTGGCGGTATTCGAACGCAGACCTCCCGCTCACGAGCCCGCGCCTTGAAGATCTCGGCCATCCGTGGCGGTATAACTGTGAGTGGATGTTGGAAAATCGATAAAAAAATATACCAGAAAAAAATAAATGCGGACGAGCACTTAAGAAAAAGTTGTAATAAAAATGTTGTATAATGTTGTACAATAAAACTGAGCTGGCGCAGCCATTTTATTTCATGAAAATTTTGGGTTAATGAAAAAACATGTACGCTACATGTATGTTAGTTGCATTATTACTGTAAGTAAATTATAAACAATGCCATTAACATTTAAATTTTCATCGCTGGCTCTGAATTATTTCAATGCACACCAGCTATAGTACTTAAATATATAGGAGAAATTCATAAAATAAGTATAAAAGGGACTAAAATAATTATTTTGTGAATATGACAGGCTTGTAGCATGTTAGAGTTGCTTTTAAATTGTGTTATTGCAAAATGAGGTAGATAACAAGCGAGAGACAAATTATCACATTAAGTAGAAAATGAGTTTGCTTTAAGTTTAGAAAAAAACAACATGATATAAAGGAGGGAATGGCGCTTTAAATAAGACAGAGTTAAAGTTACTGCATCATAATGTTCAATCTCTACCTAATAAGATATATGGCGTGGATATTCTAATTGCAGATAACAGTGTAAAGGTTTCCGTACTTTGTTTTACTGAACATCTAAAAGTAGATCTTTTAGTACTGTCTTCCAGCGTATAGCTTAGCGGCAATTTTCACCAGGGAAAGGGGGAAGTAGTGCTTACGAGGGTAGGTCCACAAGTTTCCGGCCTAACAATTTTATAGGTATGATAAAGATAAATTCTACATTTGAATTTTCAATATTTATTGCAACACACTTCTCAAATGTTTGAATTAGCATTTCAACCCCACCCCCAAAATAATCAGAAGTCTTGTCTACAAAATGGGCATAAACAGCATCCATCACTTCTTCGTCACAATTAAATTTCCTTCCTCGAAGGTCATTCTTGAGTTCTGAGAAGAAGAAATAATCACTGGGAGCTAGATCTGGGCTATAGGGTGGATTTAAATATTGTTAGGCATGTACGAGGAGGTCGGTCCTGGTGATGTAGTTGTTACCATACTTGCCTCCTATACCCAAGATCGTGGGTTCGAACTCGGCCAGGATCGATGGATTTTTTCGGGCGTAAATATCCTAAGTATGTCTTCCTTCAGAAGGGAAGTAAAGCCGTGGGTCCCGTGTCGTACATTTACGGCACGAGAAAGAACCTCAAGCCTGAAAGAAGGGGCCTCTAAGCAAAAGTTGTCGGCCCTTTCATGCCCTGAATTGAATGGGACGTTTATGACCTGTGATGTTAAAGAGCGTCCGCAAATAAACAAATCAAAAAAGGTCCATAGGTCCATAAGTTTCCGGCCTAACCATTTTCTAGATATGATAAAGACAAAAACTATATTTCACTTTTCAATATAGTTACCCATTATTGCAATACACTTCTAACATCTTTGAATTAACCTTTCAAACTCCCCCCCCCCCAAAATAGTCAAAAGTCTTTTCTGCAAAATGGGCACAAACAGCATCCATCACTTCTTCGTTACATTTCAATTTCCTTCCTGGAGGGAAAGAATCATTTGCATTCTAATTTTATCATATTATTTCTAGGAGCAGTTCAGTACTAAACTTAAACACTAAATTGTAATTAAAAGCTAGCAACAAATTCGTCCATAACATACGTAATCAGGAATTCTATAAATTAGCATGTATTGACAGATGAAGCACTAAAGGTTATTTTTAACAAAGTTCATGACAGAATTTATAAGACATAATTATGTGACATATTTCCAGAAATGCAACGCATATGATATCAGGTCTCTACGAATTTTAAATTTATGTTAAGTATAAATTAAACGTGTTTATAAGTAAATGTTATTGGCGTAATCTATTTCGCAGTTCAACATTTTCATTTACAAAAGAAAATACTCACAGACTCTGTAATTGCAGTTTCACCTGGTCCCTTTAAGGGTATAATATCGATAATTTGTTGCTTTTATAATTATTTCAGCACTTTGTACGCATTAAAGTTCACCAGATTGGCGGTTTAAAAAATAACACGGTAAATGGGAGCGCCTCTTTCGCTTTTATTCGTTTTATGCAATTTCCACAAACGAACATTTGTTTGAAAATATTTTTGGAATGCTCTTGTGGGATTAAAACCACTGCAGTTATTTTAATTGGTTTATAATAGCATTGCACAACACACATGTTATCTATTCTTTTTTTTTAATAGTATTATATTATTTGCAGATGAACGAAACAGTTGCAACAGCCCTTTGTTTTCATAGAGAATGCTACGCGTTAATCAACATTTAGTTAATTGGATTTTGAGCGTGAAAAGGAATGTGTGGTATGCTTAATCCAGAGCAAAATGAAAAGAGCAAGGGCTTGTGTCAATGTGCCTCTGGAGGTAGAAGACTTTAAGAGCAAGAGCTTTAGCACGTTTCAAGCGAGGTCACCGCTCCCTTAGGGGCGGCGTTTGATGTTCTGTAAATTACGGTAACTTCTTTTACTCCTAGAAGTTCCTTGCAGAGGCTAAGCGACGGAATTTTAGTTACAGTGAGAGACAAAGGATTATTTCGAGAATGCTGACGCTTTCAGCACTGGAGGCCACGGCTGAATCTGCTACTCTGCCTTTCAACAGGACAGGCTTTTTGGTTCTGGCAACTTTCGAAAAGTTAATGGCAAAATTCCTGCAGTCCTCTATGTCTATTTAGAAAAAGAACACAGTAACATAATTTTTGTGCACGATTTATTTTACTTTTCTTCCATTTACATCCGGTTTTTTCTATTTATTTCCTTTTTCCTTGTTTCCATTCGCTCCCTCCCTTCTTTATCTCTCGCTCTCATCTTCCTGCTCATTCGTCGTACATGATGAATATGAAACGAACATGCTATTTGTCCATTACTTTAGCTGAAATGACGTTCATAAATGTAGCCTGTACAAATACTTCATCAATTATTAAAAAGTATGTTTCTGGCACAAAACTACGTTTTTTTTTTCTTTTAAAAACGAGAAATGCCTGCTGACTTCAATAAAACAAAACTAAATGAGATTACATTTCCAATTAATTATTTTGCACAATTCTAGATCAAGTATGCACGAAATATCATCATGTATAGGACTCGGATGTGCAGGTTAGGCAAAAAAAACAGCACATGTCTGTTTGTATTTTGTTCACATTTAGGAAATTATCAACAACATATTGCAGTTTATCCTGAATGAGTCTAAAATCCTCAACCTTAGTCATATGAATCATTTGAAGAGTTATATGACCCATTTAACTGCTTAAGTACTAGACTGGAAATGTACCGCACATTCCTGCCTACAGTGATGATATGTGTAATTTTGTTTTCTTTACACCGAGTATAGTGAAGCGTTTCTATCAATACTTCAGGAAAGTCACAGAAAATAGGGCATTTTTTTTTATATACCACATGGTATGCATAATATTCTAGACTGGTGCTGGTAGTAGTTGCAGTAGAGTTTTGTACCGCTAGGTGGCAACACTAGCACATCTGGTGAGTGAGTGTTTAAAGTTTCATGCATCTAGGTTAAGTGTTGAGATTCTATAGTAATTTTCATGATACTCTGTGTGTAGTGTATCGCGATTTAACGATGGATCCAAGAATAAAACAGAGAGTGTGCATCAAATTCTGTGCACATCTCGGGAAAAATGCTACGCAGACCCTCGCAAACGATGCCTACACCGGTAGACCCATCAGCTGCACAACGCCTGACATTGTTGCCAAAGTTCAACACCTGGATCCTGACTGCTGATCAGAAGGCGCAGCGTGTTGAAGTTTGCACGGAGTTTCGTCAGGCCGTATCCGATAATCCACCCTTCTTGTCCAGGGTTATCACCGGGGACGAGAGCTGGATGTACGTTTATGACCCTGAGACAAAACAACAATCCTCCAAGTGTAAGAGCCCGAACTCACCAAGACAAAAAAGGCGAGACAAGTGAAGAGCAAAGTCAAAAGCATGCTCCTCGTTTTCTTTGATATCAAGGAGATTGTGCACAAAGAATTCGTCCCACCAAATCAAATCGTGAATTCCACGTACTACGACGTTTCGCGATGTCTCCGTGAAAATGTGCGGAGACGACGGCCCAAACTTTGGCGACAAGGGAGCTGGCTGTTGCATCACGATATGCGCCCTCTCACAATTCCTTAATCACCAAGAGCTTTTTGACGAAAAACAACATTACGATTGTCCCCCACGCACCGTACTCACCTGATTTTGCACCCTGCGACTTCGCTCTATTCCTGAAAATGAAAATCAAGTTGAAAGGACGCAATTGAGAGCATTCAAGAAGAAATGCTGTATGTTCTAAACACCCTCAAAGAACGTGACTTCCAAGATACACTTGGAAAATGGCAGAATCTCTGGGACCGGTGTATACGCGTGGAAGGGAACTTCTTCGAGCGTGACGTAGGCCACTAGTCTCAAAGTAAGTTTTTGACCAGATAGCAGCACCAGTCCCGAATATTTTGGATACTACCTCGTAGTGTTTAACGCCCATTTTTACTACTGAGGCACTACAGGTGGTGACACTGATGATGCCTGAGATGAAATGATATATTGGGAAAGGATTTTTTTTTAGGAGGGAAACGTTCCTGGCTTAAGTTTAGGGTACCTCTCCGGCATTTGCATTTATGAGGACTGAATCGAACCCTAGACATCCCGCTCACGAGTCCGCGCCTTAACGACCTCGGTCACCAGTGGCGGTCTCTTAATCGCTGCCGAGATACACAACTGTGTAATATGGAGTCATCATGTTGCAAGTACTTATTTTCCTTCCCTTTTGGAATCTTCGTTAATTGTTGTTTTTTGTGGAATTCGATAGTGTATTTGTAGCTACAGAATCAAAAAAATATTTTCACTACAATTGTATTTTTGCCTGTGCAGCTCTTCAAAATAACGAATACTTTGGTAAACGATTTTACGAAATTGATGGGAAAAAATACAGTAGATAGAGTAAGAAAGTATAAAATAATAATATTCAACTTTTAAATATTATTATTTAATTTCCTTAAAGAAACATGTTACATGGCGGCCTCAAAGTTAGACTATCATTTATTCCCATATAATTTTGAAATCAATACAGTAAAAAGTTAATAATATATTCTTATTAACAATAATACTAATATAAAAACAAACTACTACATATAAATGTAAAAAACTTACTGCTTTGTCAATAAAAATTAATAGAGAATAAAAGCATGAAGATATATGTAAAACAGTGCGGGTATATTTAATCGTTTATAAATTCAAAAATAAAATAAAACAATAAGAATTATTGCACAGAAGTTTAAGTAGAAAGAGGTAAACAGTCTAAGTGAACAAGCAAATGTTTCTTAAATAAGAAGTTTCTTTGAATTACTAATTTGAGTATGTTCTAACTATTAAGTTGCTCTATTAAAATTCCCTCCAATTAATTTAAAATGTTTTACTAATTATTTCCTCTAGCCTTTGTTTATACTTTTCGTCTCTAATGTAATTTCAAACACAGGATTTTAGAGTTTATATATCTTTTATCTCTTAATTCGTACACTGATCTTTATTCCGAACTTGTTTAATTCCAAAGTTACATCAAGCTTTAAAAATCTTCAAATATCATAAAATTAACGAAGTATAAATAGCACTTTAGCTCTCTTCATTCTTAGCAATTTTATGTTAAGAAATATCTTTTATTTTCAAAATTTACATAAATGATCTTTCCACGGTTGTGTCTATGCTTAAAATATTAAACTATAAAACAATGAAATCTTTATAAAACAAGCAATCGGTGAATTTTCGTTGCATACTGCCATATTCTCTATAACAATGGATGTATTCAATAATAACCAGTGATGCAAAACTCTAGATACCTTTACTTTTATATAGGTCGGGAATTTTTTGATAATATCTGACGCATGTGATTTGTTCAAGCCAGACAAAACATTTGGGATCAGCTGGTAAGCAAACAATTAAACGCTTATTTTTCGGGTCAGTGAAATTCTGGTTAACACGTAGCGTTTTACAGCGTGCATTATCAACTTTATGCTTACTCTATGTAACCGTATGTGAATGAATCCTTTTTAATCATACACCAATTCACTTTTAGTGGTCACCTCTGGTAGTTCTCTATAAGCCATAGGTCATAGTTCAGATGCTTGAGGTAAAAATCGATATCGTTAACACCTCTATCGGTTTATTGGGTTCAATCCTCTGTTAATAGTCTCCAGGTATCTTCCCCACTTGTAGCACTCGACCCTAAAAGCCTTTGCTGAACTCAGCGCTTCACCCTTATCTCATTATATCAGAAAGCAGAAGTTTTAACACCTCCGCACAATCTTCCGCCTCTGTGGCGAGCACGAAATAACAAAGAATAGCAACTTCCAGCATATATGAACAAAGCAAAGGGAGTATATTCGTTTTGTACTTCTCTATTTCTGGTTGTTTGTTATTTAAACTCTTTCATTCATTCTTTTCGTTACATTTGTGTTCTTCTTTTTTTTTATGCATATACGCTTCCTTCTTTCATGTGTTTTAACTCTTTAAAAACTTTCGAGTACTCATATTTTTCTTTAATTTCATTTCTGCTTTATTATATTACATATCTATTTTTCCCCATCTAATATACGGGATTTTATTTCAAAACTTATAAGCCCTAATTCATTTAACTTATTGAATTAAACAAATAATACGTCAATATAAGTATTGCGCGGGAAAGTTGAAACTAATGTTGATTAAATGTTGTGTTTCACCCTCCCCCTTTTTAAATTTCAAATGCCACCCGTATCTTTTTTATCCTTAAATTTTAAAGAGCATGCAATGTTGCCACAATTCTATCATAGCCTAGTAACCTGGTTTGTTGTTTAAGAGCAATAGCTCTTAAAGTTTGGACAGAATAAAAAAAATCCAGTCTTGGGATAAAGAAAAACGACTTTTTATTTGGAGTAAAATTGCAGTTATTAACGCTACAGTAATATAACTTATTTCCAACTCCGTTTATTAAGTTCTTTCTTGCACGGTATGCATAATTTTGAAACTATTTGTTACTAAAATATAACTATTGCGACAAATCGTAAATGCTTTTATATTATTATTTTGTCCATATTCAAACAACAATAATAACAACCCTGGTTGCCATGAAACGATAAAAGGCAAAATGTGTAATAACAATTGCATTTTCTTTAAAATTTATGCATTAAAAGTAAGGATGACATTTGAAATTGCAATGTAATGGTAAATCCTAAATTTAATGAGCATTGACTTTAAACTTCCCCTTCATTATTTAAAAATTATAAGTGTTTTGTTTAAATTAAAGTTATGTTAAGAAGTAGTTATTCAGATTGGATAACCTTGAAACAAACCCCTGTATAATACACTCTTCACACACTTCATTATTACTTCTTTATTTATTTTACTTTCTGATACGATGTTTGAATATATTTTATTCACTCTTCTTTCTTTATAGCTGATTTCCTACAAAATTAATGCTCTATATAAACGTTAAAAATTATGATAGATAAACAAAATATTATTTTGGTAGACAATGTGAATTAATATTTGAATGAATTGAGCCACTTATGTCCCATCCAGGTCTAGGGCCTCTGCAAGAGTGGAGAGCTCATCGATTTCTCACATGGTGAGCTAGTCCATATGATCTATTGCCCCTATGAATTTGTTAAGTCTATAGGTTTCTTATTTTACAAGTTTAAAATCAATTTAACTAGAAGGTTTAAGTGTTTGCATTATAAGTTTGGTATCACTTTCACTATTGGCTTCCGTTGTTCTCTTTTGTCTGCGGCTCTGTTCCCAGGCTCTTCCAGGTACGCTGGTCCAGTGTGGCTCAACAGGCTTACTGTTTTCGGTTTCCTCTCCTACCCATTCCATATGGTACCTATATATCTCCATCTGCTACTCGGTAGCCCTTCTACATGACCGCTCCAGTTTCATTTCAGGCTGTTTGCACGGTGAGCCACGTCGTTTAGTCCTGAGTCTTTCTTAATTCCGCAGAGTATATTTTATCCATGAAGGATGTATACTTTTCCATTAATGCACTCTTTTCTTAACATCTATAGCTCGGTTTTATATAGAGAGGGGACCAAAAAAATGTATACACACTTCAAGCAAAGAAAAAACTGTGTTAATATAACAAAACTGAAATCACACAAACAGAAAATGATGAGCACTAATCGTCTTAGAGTTTTACAGTTATAACAGTTGCTCAAAATGCCCACCATCGATTTAGACACACTTCTGAGTACATTAAACTATGGATTGATTGAGCAATATTTACGAAAGTGTCCTCAGCGCTTGCAGCACACGCCGTTTCAATTTCTTCCCGAAGTGCTATCAGTGTAGCTGGTTTTCCACGGTATACAACATTCTTAAGAGCTCCCCATAGGTAGAAGTCCAACGAAGTTAGATCCGGAGAACGTGGTGGAAACTCAATCGGACCTCTTCGTCCTATCCAGTGCCTTGGATCCAGTGCGCGGGGCTTGTCGCTGTGCGAGGTCTCCCAAATCTGCCCTTGTGAACATCGCATACGGTACCATGAGTCTCAAATTTGTCTCGAAGAAAGGGTGCAATTGTTATTCGCTTTGGCGGTACACAGTTCCCCATTGCCTTTGAACTTCAAAAACATTCTCGGTTTTCCAATATCACTTGAAAATTGCTTTGCGCTGTTCAACGATAATCTTGGTTCTATTTTATTATTATTATTTTTTTTTGTAGCAATGCTAGCATAACATAATGTGAGTCACATCGGTTTACAGAACATCATACAATAATCGTGGCTTCATTTGTTATTGTTGATTACCTGTCACGTATCAACGCTTTCATAATATAAGTGAGTCACATCTGTTTACAGAACATCATACTACACATTACTGTTGTTTTCCGGTATCTACTAAAGTTAAATAGATATCTACTGTGAAAGTGTGTATACATATTTTGCCACCCTCGGTGTATTTCCTACCTTTCTTCTTTCTCTTTTTACTACTTTTTACAGCATTTATGGTCTCTCGTTCTTTCGTATTTACTTTTTGTCTCTTTTTTTCCTCATTTTCAATTTTTTTACCCGTATAATAAGGAATCAAATTCCATAGTACTTCCGTTACTTTTCCTCTAGTAATATTTGGTTAATTTATGGCCGATAAATTTTGCTCAGAGGCCTCTTCTTTTAGAATTTATGTTCTTCTACGTGCCGTATATTTACGACATGGGACCCACGGCTTTCCTTTCCTTCCGAAGTATTTCTTTTCTCTTCCTTCTATTTTTCTATTTGTATTTTTTTCAAGATAGAAATAGAAAAAGTGGCATTAATTAAGTCTTATAAATTTTTGGTTTTATTTTTTATTCATCCAATTTTTAATCTCCGTCAATACCACATTTCCTTTATACAACTTGTCTTAACTTAACACGAATATATTCTTTCAATATAATTTTATGCTTTTATTTAAGATGTAAGTTTTCGCATTTGTAACAAAATCTAACTTTTATCTAAATTAGAGTTAAGAAGCACACGATATTGCTGCAGAGTACGTAAAGAGAAAATTGTCCACAATCACTAACTACCCAATAAATTTTGAGCAATTACTAGACCAGAAAGCCTATTCTGTCTCCAAGTCTGATTCAAACACTAAGACAGACTTTGAAACAAGGCAGAACCTCAAGAACATGAATGTGGATTGATTTGATCGCTCTGGGTCAATGGAGAATACATTTAGGAAGCTCATAACCACCTAGAAATGCGGTCGTTAGAGACCCTACCATGATTGATGGAGTAATATCACGCACATGCTATGCAATAAGCAAATTAATGCAACCGACAAACGATGAGATTTAAATCAAAAGCATACACACGGTCTCCCGCAATTCAATAGTGACGTTTCATCTAACCAGTAAAGGGCAAATACCTGGAAGGCCAAATGAAACTACAGATACCTCTGAAATGTAAATTATTTAAACTTTGCCTTTGGTACCTCTCTATTCGGAGAGCTGTACGACCACATCAAAGCGAAGAGTGGAAAATCCGAAAACTTTAACATTAAATTAAATTAGTGCATTGACTCACAGCTTTAAATGTGCCGGAAGCAGAGAGAAACGGTGGATACTACTGTAGAGATGGAAGGCTTCAGATCTAGTGGCTATTGCTGAATTCTACTATAACGGAATGGGAGCCTGAGTAAAACCTTTCGCTCGTCCCAGAGCGACGTCGGCGATGTTTCATTAGCAAGCGAATTTTAAAATATCCATGTATTTCGATCTTTCCGCCATAATTTCTAAGGTTATGTTCCACAGTTTTTATACTCAGTATGAGCTCTATTTCGGTACTACATAGTAAAGTTGGCAGCAACCATTATGACAGCGATGTTACCGCTTTGTGGCCAGAGCTTTATTGTAACAACCTACGTGATGAAGGTAAACGAATAAATTATTATATCATATTTTCATAAAACGAATCAAATCAAAGCCCGACAAACTGGATAATAAATAGATGATATGAATAAGTTAAACTTTAGTTAATTTCCTCCTTATGTCTTAGGAATAAATAGTACATAATACCTAACAAATAAAAAGGAGAGCTATTCACAATGGCTTTCTTATAATATTGTACTAATGTTTAAGTAAAAACAGAAGAAGAGGGTCAACCTTTCCGACTAGAAAGAGGAGTTCACCAAGGCGATTCAATATTTCCCAAACTCATCACTTGCATAATGGAGGATGTGTTCAGGAAAATGAACTGGCATTATAATTTCGGAATTAACATAAACGGCAATCGACTAACAAATCTAAGATTTGCCGACGATGTGGTCTTGTTCGCCAAAACACCGAAAGCACTACAAACTGTGCTGGAACAATTATGTGAGTATAGCAAAAATTCAGGGCTGTCACTAAACAAACCGAAGACACAGTTAATTTCAAACGGACCCGAGATCCCAATAAAAATAGATGGAACAGTCCTCACATAGGTAAGCGAATATACATACCTAGGACAACAGATTTCCTTCCATGATAAAATGGAAAAAGAAATACAAAGAAGGATTTCATTATTCTGGAGAGCATTTTGAGCCCTTAATTTTATATTGCTAGAACAAACACTAACTAAGAAAATCCGACCCAGACGCTCGAAACCTATGTATACCCTGTATTACTTTATTGGTGCCAAACATGGTCACTAACAGAAAAACAAAAGAACAAAATTCAAATATGCCAAAGAAAAATGCAACGCAAGATCCTAGGAATAACTTTGAAGAACAAAATACCTACATTATTAATAAATCGGTTATCTCAGACAATAGACATCGCACAAACAACTACCAGAAGCAAATGGCAATGGGGCGGTCACGTCGCAAGAATGCAGGACAAATAGATGGACTTACATGTGGGACTCCCTGATAGGGAAAAGGACACAAGGCAGACCCAGAAGAAGATGGACAGACCTCTTCAAGGAACATGCAGGTCCAGATTGGTCAAGAGTAGCAAGAGGAAGAGAAAAACGGAAATCTCTCGAGAAGCAACTAGTGCAGTGAGAAATGGAGTAACCAAAGAACAAATCAGTCAGAGTGTGTTAAACAGCATACGAACAACTAGCGTGGAATAGCTCACCACGTTAGGAATAAGCGAACTTTCCCTACTTGTTAGGAGGCCTTTGCCCTTAAGGGACAGAATAGAATATATTTATCTTTTAATGCTTGTAAATAATGTGATAAACAAAGGAAATCTAGATTACAGCCATAAATGCTCATTGACTACTTGAAAATGTTGTTGCAACGAAGTTTGTGAAATAATGATAATGCTGTGAATCCGCTAACATAAAAAATAACATATCCAGCTATGTACTTCATAGGCACTTTCTTTCACCAGTCCCTCTGTATCAGTGAGGAATATGATAGTTAAAGGGTCATAAGCGAACATATTTTTAAGTTCCTCACGGTATATCCGCTACGTTTCTTGCACACAAAGAAATCACTTGTGGCCAGGTTAAATTTAAACCAGTTATTGGTTCTAGACAGCGGTGGAGATTCTTGGTCAGATCCATGAAGTGTGGGACAACATTGTGCGTTCGGTAAATATCATAATTCCGTGAAAACTAACATTTCATTATTCCCACACTACCGTTGCTTTTTCCGCAACTTTTAAGATCCGTCCATAGAGAACTATGCCAGAAAACTTTCACAGGAAGTTGTATCATCGGTTGATTCTGAAGTAGTTGCCCGAGGAGTACAAAATGAAGACATGTGCCACTTTGATAAGTTTACCCGATTCATGAGAAAGGGAATTAATAATTGAGAGAGACGAGGCATGTTTTTCTCACGTAATCCATAAATCCAAAAAGCAATCTTTAGTGCGGCGATCCATGCAGAGCGACGAAAGTGGACTTCAGACAGACTTTGTCAACTTACAAGTTTACAACAGCCACATTTTTTGATACAAGCAGTGTTTTGCTGGTGACTTTTTATATCTGGATTTTCAGGTTGATATTTCTGGATTGAAAAGAGTGTGGATTTAAGTATATCAAAATCACACTGTAGAGTAATCTACGAGGTTTATTAGTGGCTTGTCATTAATATACGACTGTACACTTTTTGATAAAATGAACTCTCAGATTATTATTACATGTAGACTGAATACGAAACGGACGTGACGGGATTTACATTTCTCTTTCGACAAATGTGCTTTAGTGGAAATGTTCTTATCGTGATTTTTAATACCGATAATCATATTTGATTTTATTCGACACTCCAAGGAAATTCTCTTTTTATTACTAAAACATATTTAACACGCCTTATTTTATCATTGTCCTGGTATAAATTTAATATATTTCTATACGGATAGTAATTCGAACTAGTAACTCTTAGTATTCACCACGACTGACAATTTATAACTTCTTCCCACGAAATGAAAATCGCAATTCTCTTTACGGAGTTCAAACCACGACTTCTCCTTACGGAATACAGAACACAACTAACTAAATATTTTAAATATAAACCGTCACTTATTACAACAGTATTGTAATAATACTATACATTACAATGCATTATATTTTCAACATACGTATAGTATGCGAATGAAATTCGTTCATTTCTATTTAGTCGCAATAAAGCTGTCTGTCTCGTGTTTCATTCTTGGTACACATTATTAATGTTGTTATGTTTGCCATAGGTTGATTACAGTTTTCTTATCTGAAGTTTTTATCTATTCATATTCTTGGCTATGTATGTATTCCTTTGAACCGTTACATTTTTATATTATTGAGTATTATCATTACGGCCAACAAACAAATATAAGACATACATTGTAATAGCCCTCATGTGATACACGAAATCTATACAAATGAGCTTACTAGATTATATGATTTAAAACATATTAACGAATATTTTTATTTGAATTGAAAATTAAAGCCATTACCTAACATAAAAAATGTACAAATGAACTTATTACGTTTATATGATTAAACACATATTATCGATGAATGTTTGTAGTTTTAAATCGAATGTTATGACCTTTATCTTACGTAAAATACGCAAATGAACTTCTTAAATTAACATAGCTAAATAACTATTACCATTAAATATTTGTCGCTTTATATTGTACATTATAGCCCTTACCTAATATACAAACATATGAAAATGAACTTATTAAATTAATATAATTAAACAACTGCTATCAGTGAATGTTTAGGGCCTTAAATCGGATATTTTCCGCTTCAACTTCATGCCGCAAGGGACAACAATAAACCCAAGTGTGCATTACCTGGCCTAAAAAGACTTGGCCACGCAATCTGGAATAAATACTGCGGCCTGCTGTCTACCGGAACCTGATCCTTTTTGATAGTGCAAAGTCCCACACAGATGCTCTAATCGAATGTTTTAACCAGGGGCAGTTGCAACACCTTCCCTTATACCTAGTGACAGTTATGTTTTCCAACACCTAAAGAAGTTCCTGGGCGGCAGGAGGCGAAAGGAAAACGATAGCTCAAGCAATGTTTAAATGAAAACGCAAGATATGTGACAAATTAGCTCAAGTTATGTAGAAATGAATGAAAAAAAAAAAAAAAAAAAAAACCAAAATCACTTTATTGCAAACCGGTCTTTATTAAAAAATATCTTCGTATTTAGGACTCTTATTTATCCTTACCAGCCCATTATTCTTTTTCAGTCCGATGTAACCTTTTGTACAAATCATTAACATAATTATGGTAAATGTTTTATAATGCTGTATGACTTACACTATTAATAAAATAGTAATTACACTGTGTATTATATACATTGCAATATACGTTAGTTGCGCAAGTCATTTTAAATAATAATAGTAATAGCTCTTGATGACTTAAGACTGTATACTGCTTTATGAAATATTTTCAAATCTGCATTATTACTACAAACATGGTATAACATTTTAATTTATCCATGAAACGGCTCATAAATGTCGGTCCTGGTGGTATAGTGGTAACCATACTTGCCTCCTAAAACAAAGATCACAGGTTCAATCCTGACCAGGATCGATGGAATTTTTTCGGGGGTAAAAATCCTAAGTATGACTTCCTTCGGAAGGGAAGTAAAGCCGTGGGTCGCGTGTCGTACATTTACGGCACAATAAAGGATCTCAAGTCTGAAAGAAGAGGCCTCTGAGCAAAATTTGCCGGCCGTTTCACGCCCTGGTTTGAATGGGTCGCTGACGACCTGAGATATTAAAGAACGCCCATAAATAAATAAATAATAATCCTCATACGTTTTCAATTTTAACTAGTTTTGGATATTTTAAATACCATATAGTTTTATAAACATAAGCTTTTGCAACATATATACATTCAAAAAGTCGTAGCAGAGTTTTGCACAG
Source organism: Metallyticus violacea (assembly GCA_030762175.1). Classification (NCBI taxonomy): domain Eukaryota; kingdom Metazoa; phylum Arthropoda; class Insecta; order Mantodea; family Metallyticidae; genus Metallyticus; species Metallyticus violacea. Next base: position 119,251,333 of record CM060842.1, on the reverse strand, counting down.
TCTGCGCGGGGAGTTCAGACAGAATAATCGCAGTAACTCAATTGCTACAACTCTACAATAATAGTATCTACAGCTGCAGTACACTTCCTCAGTGATCACTAACTGACAGGATAAAACATTGTATTGAATAATAGCGTATGTTATTCATTCACTTGGTGGCGAATATTAATTGACAAATATATAGGTGCGTGTACTCTATTACAAGGTTGATTAGATAAATAATTGGTTCATATAATTATATAGGGTAACACCAATATTTGTCTTCAATGTATCAATATTGTATGGTCACAAGTCCTTTTGATGTTAATTCCTTGTTTGGCAGATGTTTAAACACAAGCGATCACAGTGAAAAATGGATAACATTGGAATTTGTGGTGTCATTCATTAATTTTTTTCCCCCTTGCATTTCCTTTGAAATCGTTCAACTTTGTAAATGAGTTCAGGTGAGAAAGAACAAGAATCGAAGACGAGGTACGTTCTGCGGCACAAAAATCAGCTGTGAGGCCAGAAATCTACGATAAAGTGCACGAGTTAGCAGAGACCGTGAGCATCTCAAATGAGCAGGTTCATTTTATTTTGCATAATGAATTACGCATAAAGAACACGAGCAGATGGGGTGACGTATCTGCTCAGTGTAAAGCAGAAGCGAAATCGCATGCTAATCGGCCGACTGTTGGGAAATGTTTAAGAAGAATCCAACATTTATTTATCATAATATACCGTCAACGAAACAGCAGTATAAACAATGGACCGCAGGAGACGAACCGGCTCCAAAGAGAGAGAGGGAGAGAGTGGAATGCGTTCCATCCAGTGAAAAGGTGGTAGCTTCAGTTTTTTGGGGATGCAAAAGAAATTCTCCTGAATGACTACTTAAAGAATGAGAAAATCATTGCTAGAGAAGATTATATATCAGTTTTAGAGAGACTGAACTCAGGGATTGCGGAAACAACACCCGAGAATGGCCAAAATGAAAGTGTTTTCCCGTAACGGTACACCTGTGAATTCAAGCCACGTCGCTCAGGACAAATAAATCGAATTTACAAACTCAAAATGTCATAGCAAGACACAAATTTAAATCAAATAAAGTGGTCACATAAAGGTAAACGAGTATTTTCAGGTCATTAAAGAAACCCACTTTCCCGAATCACGAGTCGGGAGAAACGTTGGTGAAAGTGCAGTGAACTTCGAGGGAACTATGTCGAAAAATAAAAAGAATGTTCCCAGACTGAACTTGTTACTTATCAAACCAAGCTAGTCAAAATATTTTTCTACGTAGTAATAATAATATAGAATTACCAAAAAATAAAATTAGCATTTTCGTCTTTTATTGTCATCAATCACAAAGAAGTATATATTTACGAAATGTTTTGCTTTTTTGATAAAAAACATATTTTCCTAGTATTTGTAAATGTACAACTTGACCTCCATTGGAAATACAAACTGTTGTACTTACCAAATAAATTACATTTTTCTGCTCTATTACCATTTCAGTTAATCAGTAATTTAGTACATTAACTTGTTTTCCGAAACAGTTTTATGAACTAAAACTGAAAGCAATTTTTATCTATCTTTTTTCTTTATCCGCTGATGGCAGTCTTACAAAGTTCGCAGTGCAGTTCTAAAATTGTGTTCTTTTTTTTTTTTTTTTCTAGCTCTTTATTAATTACTAGAAACACGAGATCTTTGCAATATATGGTAACGAATTCAGAAATTCACACTAGTGCAGCACTTAAACCTAAGGAAGCGAATCTAATTCGGCAGCGTGAGCAATATCTAGCTAGTGCACTGTAGTGTACTTTAGTGCTTGACACTTAAATTGGCACCTTCTAGAGAGGACCCTTTCTCAAATTACCAAACAATGTAGGAGGTGTGACTTTACCATCTTCAAAAAAGACACACACACACACACCTCATGTGTGTAGCAAAAAAAAAAATGGATCCAGAGGGCAAGAAACAGGCAAATCCACTACCAGCCATAATTCCGAAGGTTAAGCCTTGTCTCTGTTCCGAATCCAGTAGCACAGATAGCCGTTTCATTGAAATTGGGGATCTGACTTATAGCGGTGAACACTATTATTAACCTACAATGCATTAAGATAGTGCTTTAAATAGTACGTCTGCTTAAATTTTTTAGGGAAAAGGAGAGAAAAACGGGAATATATCCCACTCCTTATAGCCTCATCCCAGATGAACAAGATAGAGATGATTTCTGCCCCTCTACGATGACAAACAGAAGAGGGACTTTTGAATGGTAATCTTCGACGAGTAAAGGTCGATTAATCTCTGGGCATACCTTGTTTTCCAGTAAAAGCTTCCAATATCTCCCAGAAAAGTAAAAAGTATGAAATAATCTATGACCTATAAATACTCTTAACTATTCGTTCAATATATTAGCTTAATTCTTGCCGGTGTCAATTTCCTTAGGTGTTTTAATCAATTCACCTGAGTCGTTTTGAAAGGAGTTTTAAACTATCCCATTTAATAGAACTTTTTTTTTTTTTTTAATTCTTACACGTGTCTTTGGTGAATGGAAGGAAACATGAACGCTCAAAGGAAATGCTTTGAATTGCTTTGTTCACTTGAAAATCTGTTGACAACAGGCTATATTAATATTAAATGTACAATTTATAATAATACATAAAATAAGAAGAGCAGAAGGTTGGTTTTTCATCATTTACTTGTATTATAAACGTTTCTAAATATCTATTTCCTAAATTACAGCATTTTTTGGTGCAAATAAAATGAAATGGTTGAAATGAAAAACAGTGCCTCCAATAGAGGTGATGTTCTATGTGGTGGATTTTCCGCTCTGCATTGCATTTCGCACTATAGAAAGCTGGTGCTAAGTTCAGAGATGTTCGTTTTTTCTACTTCTCCCGGCAGAATTTATAGAGACCGCCCGTAGTTCGCGGTCTTATTTTTTTAATAACCCAATGCACAGAAATTCATGTCGAAATAAATTATTAGTTTTGAATATTTAAATTTATTGCTGTCCCTTTATCATCACATCAATTGATATCCCCCTGTCAATGCAAACGTGCAAATTTTTCTAGATACAGAGTTCCTTACACGTGTAGAACATATAATTGACTGATAACCTTTTGGTATGCTCAAAATAAACTATCCGACTAATTAATAGGCTTAATGAGCAATGAATTTCAGATATAGAAATAAACAATGCAATATTCGCTTCTAAAAAGAGAGAAAAAAACATTCATTCGATCAAGCAAAACCGTTCAAATTTTCAGTTATAAATCATTTATAATCATGTTGAAAATCAGTCGTGAGTCATTTTTTTTTCAAAAAATGCCATAGTTGATCGGTATTTGTTTCCGAAGACAAATGCCACTTTTAAACTTGCACAGTCTCAACCGATGTGGCAAAAGACAAGCGAAGAATGACTAAAAGTAGCCCTCTAGCAAGTAACTGCAGTTTTTACGGAAAAACTAATATCACTTTTGAATTCATCCATAACTGAATCTTCGTGCCATTTTGTGTGCTCGTGTCCGAGAGTTTGCCTTGCAACAATGATAATAGTGCAAACAATTAACAAGAAATCGAATCGAATGTTATACGGTATGTTTACAACAATGAGTATGATATTGTTAAAATGTTTGCTCAAGTATTGAATTTCTTTCAAGTATTCCATTTGGGTAACCTGGTACACCCTTTAACTCTTGCATTAACAGCCGCAACTTAGAGGTCTAACAGTCTGCGGTTTGGACAAGAGCCGCCAATTTGCAATACAAAAGAGAAGAAATCATACAGTTACATAAAAATCTAAAGGTTTTTATCGGGGAGTTCGAAATATTAATCCTCCCTACTTGTGTGTTTCTGAATGTTTATTGACACACAAGGCAGGTATTAAAACTGAATTCTTTTTTTAAACTTACTCCCTTTGTTTCAGATCCAGTTTATTAATGTATTCACTGTTCTTTTTCTTAATGTAATTTACATCCTTTTCTAATATTTCTCTCACACTTTTGTGTATATTTTTGTTACGCCTTCTCTCCTTTGTGTTATTTCACTTATTTTTACACAGTTTTTTTATTCTTCTTTATTTTTAATATTTTATAGAATGTATACGGTTATACAGTAACAATCAAGAATATATATAAGAAAATAATCTATCGGGAATTACGGAATATCACTTTATCGCATTTTGTAACATCTAAAGAATAAGTAATTCCTTATATTAAAAAGTAATGGTGTAAGGATGAAAAATAATATTAAATATAATCATCTTATAAGTGTTATTTAAGGAATTAAAAGTATTAATAAATAAATGTAACAGTAACAGTAATACTGTTTATTGAGCCAAAACAACAAGAAAAGAATAATATCATTCTCGCTATATAAATAGAAAAAAGAGAACCAATTGATGATAGAAACTAAAGTGCACCTTCCCAGAGAGAGCAACAATTTTTCATCGAAGCTGACGGCAGGAGCTGAGAGCATTAAGCTATACACGGAGTAGCCGCTCTTTTTTTTTTCAAATCCGGATTTTTATTTACCTTTTCTTTTCTGCTTCAAAGGCCAAAGCAATATTTTTAACGAAAGAAGTAACCCAGTCTGTCAAACACAGACGCTGCGTTTCTGCAGCAAAATATCTTTCTGTCGTTTTTTCTTTATCTTCTATCACTACTTCTTTTTCTAGTGCTACATTTACCTCTGACATCAGTTTATTGAATATGTGGTAGTGACTATTTGTTTTTATTCTTCTGAGATAAGTTTTGTTTACCCCCGGAGAGTTTTGTATTTGGGCGAGCAAGTCGCTCATTAGCCGGGTCTCGGCGATTGGCGGTTGAGTAAAACAATACAACAAACCAACCATACAACAATGTACAAACCAGTTTAAGAAACTCATCACTTACCAAATTATCAAATGTAACGGGACACACGGCTTTACTTCCCTTCTGAAGGCGGCCATACTTAGGATTTTTACGCCCGAAACAATTCATTGACCCTGGCCGGGATCGAACTCGCAATCTTGGGTTTAGGAGGCAAGTACGGTTACCACTACACCACTAGAACCCACATAAGTACGTTCTAGGCCCAAGTTTAGGGTACCTCCCCCGCATTTGCCATTTATGAGAACTGAGGAAAACCTGGAAAAAAACCTCAGTCAGGGAGGACGGCCCTGGCGGGATTCGAAACCTCAGACTCCCGCTCACGAGTCCGCGCCTTAACGACCCGTGGCGGTGTGCTTATTTCGCTGGCGGTTACAAGAGGTTATTGAGAAACGAGGCAATCAGACGCAAGAGAAATTGAAATTGTGTGGAAGGTGCACAGATCCTTAATGTTTTTGAGAATAGCAGTTAAGAACTTACACACGTCCGGAATTTAATGCTATCACTTTCTATTTTACATATTTCTGCACTGTAGCATTCAATCCCGATCTAAAATTGCATACGTTTAATGTTATTTAAATAGCCCTATCTTTGATTTGCAGTAATATTACTACTTCGAGATATTATTACATGTTAAGGGGAAATGTACGTTTTACTTTTTGTTCATGAAACTTATAATCTTCTTTTTCCCTTCAAACAACAAGCACATAGCTGTATATTGTATAAATTTATTTGCCTCTTTTGTGAATTTTATGTATGCAAACGAGTATATACGGTTATCTCATTCATATACAACAATCGGAAATTGATTTTGTCGATGTGAAGTTATTAGTAACGCTCTCGCCCTCTGCCGAGGGAAATCATGTTACCAGAGCGTTCGTTTTTTCCCCCTCTCTGTTTTGTTTTTTAGTTTCTTTCGTTATTTATCAGTAGAAAACCATAATTCATAATAACTCACCATTATATTAGATGCTCGAAAAGCTAGTCGGTGGTAGTATATATATACTGCTGGTCTTTCGCCTCACTTGATTTTAAAAAAAATTCAACAATTTCCACATTAGAAATATTGATGCTTAAATGGCAAACATGAACAGCGTAGCCATAACTAGGCGTATATTCTCAAAATTAGTAAGTCAAACTTTGGATCAAGTGTTCAACTCTTCCGAGGTTTTATATCTTTATAATGTTGAGAACTGCTCTGAACCTGTACAAGATTAATCTAAAATTCTAGGTGAAGGTGAAATCGTATTCAAATCTAAATCGAACGAAGAACATTTGATGACTTTATTATTTTCTATACATATCCCGAGTCCTTAGCAAACATTAATACGTATTTATGCAGAAATCTTATGAAATTTTGTAGCTAGATATGTTTTTGAAGAATAAAATTACCAAAAAAATTTTTGCAATACATTAACTAGGTTCTAAAGGTATTTGGCAGAACCAGTTTCATTCTAATAAGAGTGCCTTTGCCTACAGCGCTCTTTTTATAGTACTAGCGTAAAAAGTAAACAAAATTATTTTGAAACGCAATAAATTCAGGTGGGTATATGGAAATGATAATCTAAGGAAATACTTTTAATTGATTTATGCTCTATTTAAAAATGTTCTATAACTTATAACTTTTTTAATGGTGTTTGACGCCCTTTTTTACAACTGAGGCACCACCGGCGGTGAACACTGATGATGCACGAGTTCAAATGATATATTGGGAAAGGATTTTTTTACGGAAGGAAACGTTCCAGGCCTAAGTTTAGGGTACCTCCCCGGTATTAGCCATTTACTGAGGAAAACCTAGAAAAAACCTCAGTCGGGAAGGACAGTCTTAACGGGATCCGAACCCCAGACCCCCCGCTAAAAAATACGCGCCTTAACGACCTCGGTCACCCCTGGTGGTTTATATAACGTAATGAGGAATATATTTTTCCAGATATTTAGAATATAATACCATCATGGAAAAATACTGTTACTATAATAGCACAATTTATGCGAATCTTTTGAAATGTGTGTGCTTATTTCTGCTGTTATATGACATGTATACACTTTAAGAATGCAATAAACTTTACGTACTGTAATAACATGATTTAATTTCATAGCTAGTACAGTAAACAAATGGATATTTATCCGGTAAAATTGCATCTATCCAGCTTCGCTATATTAAATGTTATTCATTTATTTTTGTGTTGACATAACTGGCTATACCCAATAAATCAATTTTATCCTTTGCCAAAGTATTCTGTGATTTTTAAGTTCTATCCGAAGAGACACAGAGTAAAATATTTCAATAAAAGTATTCATAATTTGTTTCATTCGCAGCTGATCTATAAATATATGTGTCCATCAATTTACATAATTCGAATACATAGAATCAAATAATAAAATACATTGCGGCTATGGTGGCAGTTAACAACATTCTGCTAGCAGAAAACCGGGCGAATGGAAGGAATAAACCATTCAAATAAGATCCCTGCGGTTAATACCCAGTATGTAAAGAAATACGAGAACGTTTTCTTAATTAATGCTCCAAAGTCGTAGATGGTTTTTCATATTCTTACGGAAGAGTATATAATATAATTAGCAATAAAGATTAATCAGTAATCATTGTTCATATATAGGCTCATTAAAATTATTTGTGACATCAATACTTAACAAACTCCTAAAATCTCTGACATGCAATACACAGATAAAATCTTACAATAGTACTATTCCTAAAAATATTTATATAATATCTATGTAGTGAAATGATACCTGTGGTATCGTAACAATGTATTAGAAAATACGTCAAATATGGCAGCATCCAGAATAAAACACAAACTTTTAAAGAAAGCATCTGAGGCCAAATAAAAAAGAGAAAAGGAAATTCTTTTTTATCTCCTGTTGCACATAGGCAGTTAGAGAACTTGTTGCAGTCCTTGCATGGTAGTATATAAGAGAAGAAAGGACGACAGGCCAAATAAATAAGTCTGCGGTAGCAGAACATGCAATCGAAGGAGGAACATATCAGGTCACTACCGTCCTTTCTTCTATTACATATTACCATGCAAGACAGCAGCGAGAACCCGTTGAAATTTACAAATATTCCAACAATTTCAACAAGAAAGAAGCTCTCAAACTAAACAGCAAGTGGTATCCAGCAATAGAAAACAAAGTACAGCACACAAACGTGAAAACATAGCGAGCCTATCACAAGAGAGCAGCAGCACAGGAGAGGCGAGGCTCCTTCTACCAGCCCGGACCAACCAGCGGAGAGCACGGGCAGTATAAATACAGCGACTCTGACAGCCAACACTTCACACGCTGTGATAGCTTCTCCGAGGAGACTTCGTCCTCGCCACCGAAGAAGTCCGCCGTTGTTGAGGACAAATCTTAGGGAATTCTTTTCTCCAGGAGACCACGGCACAGCAGCCCGGAAGAAAGTTGTAGTTACATCTATGACTCCGGTCGTGAGAGCCTACGTTCTTTCTTGGTGCAAATATCACAATAAAATATTAATAATAAGCCATAATATTATCTAATAAAACTTGTATGAAAGTACAATACATTTGCGGTTGTCCCCATCCAGTCAACGACTTTTCTCATCTAAAGTGCAAAATATAAATCGTTTGAAGTTATGTCAATAAACATAAGCAATACTTTAAATACTATCAGCTCGCAGATCGTTTTTCAGGCATATGTCAATTTCAATGCCATATTTGATAATTTATGCCCGAACTGGCTTAAATGGATTTAAAATATCATAACCAAGAGTCATGTTTTTTGTTATACTTTGATAATTTATCTCCTAAAGAATGCTTCCTCCCATTTTATGGAAATGATGATAAAACTGAAATAAAATATAGGAAAATTTCGGTGTAGTATTTCTGTAACACTTGCTTTACTGAACATTCCATAAAAAATAACTTTCAATTAGAACTATAAGTGCAACTGATGTAACAATTGTTTCCCATTTTACAGAAAAAAGCTAATTTAGATTTATTGTATAGTAAGTAATAAAATATTCGTAAAATGCCCATTTCACTTCGGTGATAACAAATCTGGGGCTTGATGAGTATCAGTTGAATTTTCAATATCGTTACTCAACAGCAAAATCTTACAAAATAGCTGCGCTATAGTGAGCTGAAATAGTAAATTCTCCTTCGAAAACTTTCTTTGGTACCTATTTCTATGGCTGTCGGTTCTGGTGGTGTAGTGGTAACCATACTTGTCTCCGAAACCCAAGATCGAGGGTTCAAACCCGGCCAGGATCGATGGACTTTTTCGGGCGTAAAAATTCTAAGTATGGCCTCTTTCGGAAGGGAAGTAAAGCCGTTGGTCCCGTGTCGTACATTTACGGCACGAAAAAGAACCTCAAGCCTGAAAGAAGAGGCCTCTGAGGAAAATTTGTCGCCCGTTTCAAGCTCTCAATTGAATGAGACACTGCTGACCTGAGATGTTAAAGAGCGTTCTTTGGTACCTATTTCTATGGCTGTCGGTTCTGGTGGTGTAGTGGTAACCATACTTGTCTCCGAAACCCAAGATCGAGGGTTCAAACCCGGCCAGGATCGATGGACTTTTTCGGGCGTAAAAATTCTAAGTATGGCCTCTTTCGGAAGGGAAGTAAAGCCGTTGGTCCCGTGTCGTACATTTACGGCACGAAAAAGAACCTCAAGCCTGAAAGAAGAGGCCTCTGAGGAAAATTTGTCGCCCGTTTCAAGCTCTCAATTGAATGAGACACTGCTGACCTGAGATGTTAAAGAGCGTCCGTAAATAAACCAAATCAACATCAATAACAAATAATTTCTCTAACTTACTATACATTTTGTTTCAGAGCATGTTTATGTAGCGTCACAAACCAAGTTCCTCTCCCCTGCTGGCCCGGTGTACTCCATCGATTTCTGTTTTTTTTTTTTTTTTATTGTTAAACTATATTCGATCTTTGTACCTTCGTTTTCTACGGTAGCGGGTGACACGACCCTTTTCTCGTTTGTATAATAACCTTCCATCAGTAGTCAAAAAATGCTCTCTCTTTTTCACTCTGCTTGTCTCCAGTTTATTTTAATTTGTTTTCTGTTCTAAATCATGTGGCGCTAATATATATAAATATTTGACATGAAACTATGCAAAGCAAGGCAGGCACCTAGACCACTTTAAGGTTAGAGAATGCATTTCAGTCACATACAATTCCACATCTAATCAGCGATCGGGAGCTTGTCTCGTTGGTCCGAGAAACATATTTGCAAATCTGAAGCATCAATGTAAACCAGAATGTGTGAAATGAGAACCTTTAACTACTCCACTTGCTTCATATCACCCTATATAAAGTATATGCCATGGCTCCCTAGAGTACCATAACTGACAGGTGGGGGAAAAAACTGCTCTCTTTTGTACGTTATATTACGCTTGCCTTTCGTGACGTAAGACAATAAGGACACTAACGGAAGATGTTGCTTCGTCATTCTACCATTGAGAATGTTTCCAAATTTATTGACCCTAAATATACAGGTTGTGCATAAAGTAGTGTCATATATTCTAGGTACGTGTTCTTGGCAGCAAACATTAAAACTATATGAACATTGATCTAATAATCCTTATTTCAGAGTTTTGTAACTTCGTGTCTAGTAAACCAGCTAATAGTGAAAGTAGTAAATGAAACGGTGTATGTTATAAAAATTACGCAAGTGATTCCCTCCCAATTCGATACGTCTCTTGAGCCTGCATTCTATGCTTTTGTTTATTCTGTTGAAAAATTCTGGAGTATTTTGCATTCACTCTCTCAGAATGTCAACGTCAGTTACATAAGTTACATAAACTAAGAAATTTAAATTTCCGACAAACATTTTTGGATTCAAAATCGGGCAAACGAGGTTATTAAATAAATTCCCCTCGGCTATTTTGCGGAAAGTTCTCATTAAATAATCACAAACTAACGACAAAAGTGAGCTGGAACGTCATCAAGCATAAAACACGTTAGTCTGATGACATTGTCCGTTAAATAGTGCTACTCATTTCCCGAAAAACTACAAATAAATGTTTGCTGTCAGACACAGAAGGAAGAAATACGCGGGCCATCCAGAAAGTAAGGTTACAAGGGCTCCTGATGCCGGGGAAATTGTTTTGTTTGGAAGTTGGCGAACCGGCGTGTAGGGTGAATCCTAACGGTCAGTTTATTTGGTCCTGCGTGTTTGTCGGCCATTTTGTTCAGTCACCGCAAATTCTTCCGTTGGAGAGGTGGTCGCGATCTCCCGCCTCCTCCTGTTCTCGCGAGATCTGCTCAATCATCCGGTTTTTCAACAATACCGCTGCGAATATCATTGGAAGCTCGTGGAAGTTTACGTTAGTGATGTGATGAGTCGACAACATGTCAGGAAGTGGGTCAGATTGTTAAGAGAAGGCCGTGCTGATACGACGACGCAAGGAGTAGGAGACCATCAGTGTGCAAAAATTGAAGAACAAGTGCGAAAAGACTAACGTGTGACGCTTGACGACCGTCACTAAGAATTTCCTGATATTTCTCGAAGTCTCCTTGATGATATTGTGTCACAAATTTGGTTACAAGAAGCTGCGTGCGAGATGGGTGCCCAGATCGCTCACACCGAAACACCGTCAAAAACGCGTGACCGCCGGGCTTGAATTTTTGGATCATTTTACACAGGAGGAAGAAGCTTTCCTGGACTCTATCGTGACTGGGGATGAGACGTGGGTGTGTCACTACACCCCAGAATCCAAAACACAATCATTTCAGTGACGTCATTCATCTTTCCCAATCACCAAAACGCTCAAGACGACCCTTTCAGCCGGAACAGTCATATGATATCTGTTTTTTTTGGGACCGTAAGGGGGTTCGATTGGTGGATATAATGCCTAAAGGGACTACTATTAATGCAATACCCTAAATAAAACTCTGTAGAGACATTCAGAAGCGCAGAAGGGGAAAACTGACCCTGGGAATCAGCCTCCTGCATGAGAACGCAAAGCCCCAATGCTCGAATTTCAAAGGAGCTGCAGACATCGTTTGGGTGAGATATCCTCATCTCCCCCTATTCACCCGACTTGGCGTCTTCGGGCCATCACCTTTTCACTAAACTAAAGGAGTTTTTGAGTGGGAGACGTTTTTTCAACGATCAGGAGGTTGAGAAAGCTGTGAAGAAGTGCCTTAAAGAGCTGGCAGTGGAGGTCTATGACATTGGCATACAAAACCTGGTGCCCTGACTACAGAAATGTTATATATATATATATATATATATATATATATATATATATATATATATATAAAGTATCCTGTGAATTTCAATTAAGTATAAGCATTTTTCGATCCTACATAAATGTTGTAACTTTCTATGGCCCTCGTAGGAACCAAGATGAGTGAACGATTCAAACGTTTAGACTGAATGTCTTTCTGCACTTGGCCTGACGCATTTCATTGAGGTTTTATAAACCCACATGTGATTGTTATGAATAAGGTAAACGTTGAAAAACTATGAACAACACAACACAATGCTGCTAATTCCGTTGACAGAATTTTCTTCATGGCTTAAAGTCCACCCTATTAAGCCCATGCAAGCATTGAAAGTGATAAGGATTCAAGTTGTTTTCATGAAGAATATTCAAAATTATTCAATGACTAACTTCTTTTTATAATGCAATATTTTGTATACCATATAATAGTTCCCGTCCACATTACAATGACGAAAAAAACGAAGTTTCTATCAGGAAATGACGATGTCTAATTTGATTCCAGGAACAACTTCATCCATTCCTATTAAGTGTGATTTTTATACACAAATACCATTATTTTTTCCTAACACCTAACCTAGTCTATTCTATCCATGCATAAATGCAATTGTTGGCTTTTTATTCCTTAGGACATCTTGAGAAAGTACTGTAACATTAAAGACAACATTAATTCCGACATTTATAAACACTACAGACCTACTATTATCTTAAATATTAATTGTTTCTATATTATCTTTGCTTGAAAAGCACGTAAAATGCAGTAACAAACATTTAAAAATGACGGAAAAAATACATAATTAATTTCTCATTAAGGTATTTTATTCTAAGACAAATCTTATTAAGTATGAAATCTTTGTACATTTGAGGATCATGACATGAAAAATAAATAACACCAGATGAGGGTGTGCATTTTCATATCGCTTTATGCGTTAATAAAATTTCGGATTTTGCCTTTCATAATCAATTATTTTTACTACTTTGTAGTATGCTGCATTTTTAATGTGTGTATCGTTCATTATTAATACTTTTTAATTTAAATGCAAAGATTAATCATGTAGATTGTGTAGTAATAATTTAAAAGAAGGCTAAATACACTAATTTAATCAGATAGCGAGCCATTCTAAACCTACAGAATCGTAAATGAAATATGGACTACAAACTACTGCATTGAATTTCATCCCAGATTATTATTAATCTGCAAATAAGTGTGTCTTCTTGGGTTAGAAAAGTTAAGAATTTCTAACCAGCTCTGACAAATACAAAAAAGCAGCTGAATGTCCGCCGCGGCAAGCCATGCTCGAGTTTCACTATTCACTATGTCAAATATTCCCAACATCTTAACAGTATTTTCAAGATTACAATAATCAACGTAGTTTATTAATAAGAAATATAAATAAGTACTTTTAGCAATTCTAAATTTTCGCACAGCTTGTGAAGCCCATAAAGCAAACATAAATAATAAGGTAATTAATACTAGATATATTGTTGACAACCAATCGGAATAGCTCATAGTCGGTCCTGTTTGCCTTCTAAACCCAAGGTCGCGGGTTCAAACCCGGATTTTTTCGGGAGTAAAAATCCTAAGTATGGCTTCCTTCGGAAGGGAAGTAAAGCCGTGGGTCCCGTGTCGTACATTTACGGCACGAAAAAGAACCTCAAGCCTGAAAGAAGAGGTCTCTGAGCAAAATTTGTCGACCGTTTCACGTCCGGAATTGAATGGGACGCTGATGACCTGTGATGTTAAAGAGCGTACGTAAATAAAAAGAATAATAAAAAAAAGGAATAGCTCATGTGGTAGCGTTTGCCCCTTGGTCGTTTAGGCGAATATTCGATGGATCTTTCCTTCCCACGAATTATCTGCTCTTCCATTTCATTCCTTTGATTCTGTGCGTGTGGTGTGTCGGTGGATGGAGCTTTGGAAAGTTTTCTACTTCGGCGTGTGGTGTAAAAGTGGCCCTTCTGAGGAGCTGGAATTCCTTGTAGCGGGGTTTCGCTGACGTCGGAGTGCTCTAGCTGAAAACAACGTTAGGGACCCCGTCTCTGTCTGTGCTTCACCGTCTTTAAATCCCCATTTCCCTCATCTCCTCCCATTTTCCCTCCCTTGAGCACAGATGCATTATCGAAAATCCCTTCTCTGCGTCTATCAACAACCCAATGTGCTTAACACGCTACGAAGGGAGACCATTACACATTTGATTAGCAGTTTTAATTTCAATTTAATGTAAATTATTGAATAATGAGACTGCTTGCTTCCATTTTGTTTCACTCATTCTTGTTAGCGTTTGATGTCTAACTAACTGCTAAGATCTTTCGAAACGATTAATGAAATAACGCAAATGAATTCGAAGTCCGCAAAATCTATAGTGATTCGCTTTTCAGAACGGAGAAATTCCAGGAAACTCTTATCTAGGAAACATTCGCGACTGCGGCTCGAACCAACGCCCGCCAGTTGACAAGTAAAGGCGCTAGCACCTGGACGTTTCACTCCGTGACTGTAAACCCCTCTCCGCTTCTCTCGTAGTTTATACAAACGCTCTGGTGCTAAGAATGTGTAATTAAATGCTGAAGCTTGTTTGCTTTATCGAACGTCTTGAACTTTAGAATCAATCTCCACCATTGACAAAGAACCGTTTGTCGCACTAATTTCACTTTCCTCTTTTACGGCTCAAGTTTTCGTAAGTATTTTATAAAATCCTTATTCAGAACGTGACCTAGTTCCCTTTCTCCCTGCATTTATTGCGTGGAAAAGCTTACCGTCCTCTCGGGGGTTCCGTCTTCGTGCAATAACGTCGCAACGCATACTCTCGACTTTCCTTTGTCACATAAAGCACGTGAAAATCCTTGTAGTAGATAGAGGCTTATGCTAAACAGATGGCATTTTCTTCACATTTCACCTTTTTGTTTGTCTTGACCTCAAGATGGGTATATGAGCCCTATTTCGGATTTTGCATTTAATTGCAGACGAGTGTGATATTAAAAGTAGTGCTGGAGCTAAAGAAATGTAAAAAATTATATGGAACTTGGAAATATATTCATTATATTCATCTGTGGTTATCTTTAAATGTATTCATAATTTTAGATTTTTATATATAGATGAGATCCAATATACAAATACGTCATAATATAGATAAGATCTGCAGAACAACTCTGGGAAGAATTCGAACGAATGGTAGAATGAAGCCCCGCTCCTCAAATGAGAAAATTGGTGTCTTTCTTTTCCATCTCACACTCAAAGTGTGCCAATAAGTATCAGACAATTGTATCTTGTATTGTAACTTTAAACTTTGTAAAGGTCCTTGCACCCACGTATATCTAAGAGTAATTTTTTTAGATAACGTAAATAGTAATAATTATGAAATATATACTTTGTAGGAACAAACATGAACATTTTATGTATTATGAAAATGTATGCATGGATACTTGGACGTATAACTCTATGACAATACGAAAAAGGTTGCCTTTTGTCTTCTTTTTTGCTTCTTCTGCTGTTAATGGCTAGAGCGATGGTCTCTCTATTGTAAAAAAAAAAAAAAAAAAAAAATGGCCGAACAATAGATCTTTTGTATCTTAGTTGCTGAAGATGCTTCAAAATTCATTAAAGGTGGAAGGGGAACAGGTGTCGGCGATGACGTCGTTACATCGTATGATCAGGAGGTCTCCAATAAGATGTCAAAGAGGCGATAAATTTAAAGTAAGCGCGTTTGGGAGTTAAAGAGCTCGCCAATAGTATTTAAATATTTCAAAGGCTCAGGGAGAGCTATGCTGTAAACCCTGTGAGCTTTTAACCGCGTGACGACATTTGTGTTTGTATTGTATTTCATATATAAGGAAAAATAGCCTAGAAAAAGCATGTTTTTCAGCCATATATTCGCTCATTCATACACACGTTTTTTACATTGTTCATTCATACGTTTCGTTCGTCCTTACTCTGATGATCAACATCACGTTATCAGGGTCAGAAGACGAGAGGCACCAGATGCAGCATATGTAGCACGCGTCATCAAAGACACGAACCAGTGGCAATAGCTAGTTTAGTGTGATTAAACATCTCAATATGTTCAATGAAGCAAGGTTGTGTGATTTGAACCACTTCTTTCCATCTTCCTCCTCCCGTGGCAACAAGACACGAAAGGTGACTTCTGGCCCCTGAACGACCAGGGGTATGAAGTGGGACCCTCGGTCAAACAACAATCTCAATATCTGCATATTATCTGCGCTTCAACTTTCATAACAGTCCCTTCGTTACAATTAACAATAATAACAACAATTTATACAATTAACAACAATTTTATACATTTCATACATTTTATCACTATTCACAATTTACATTATTAAATTAATAAATTTCACACATTATTTTATTGCTATTATTTCATAGGCTGATGTTAAAGTTTAAATTTAAAAACGGTGTTGCCCTAATTTCATTTATACTTGACTAAGTGAAATCTGGATTAATTTGTTGATGGTCAGTAACTCCAATAGCAGCAGTAATGTTAATGGTGTTTCTAGGAGGCCGAAACATGGAAAAAATGATGATGATGATCAGTAAACCAGTTTTTCACAAGAAAACATTTGAAAGTATAAGTAATATGACTTATTTATCTGATAGGGACATATATCGTAGTTGACTTATCATGCATTTACCAAATAAATGTTTCACTACTTAGAAACTGCTATTAGGTCCCCTAACATGCTAACATCACAATGTTACACATGCAAATAGTTAAATACGTTTTTCACCCGTCTTAATCTTATGAAATTCTGTATGATAACCTTATGGTTTCTTCAACTTCTTCCATTTTCTTAATAGCATTTTATCACATTCATTTATAGAAATATTTTGTTCAAGTCAAAATACATTTATCAAATGGTTCTAATCCTCTGCTGTATAAGTATTTCAGTTACAGGTTTAAAATTTTGCCCGTTTATTATCCAATCAGATTATAATAGATGGCAAAAGTTGTAATTTATGAATGAATAGTTTCTGAGCAGAAGAAATATTAAGATTTGAAAACATAATTTGCAGAACATTTTAATTCAAATAAATTAATGAGCTTCTGGTTTATATTCAGGATTATATACATTATCTTCTTCATCATCAAATAATCTCAGCTTGCAGATCTGCTTTCTTTACTTTTTCTGCTTCAGGAACCAAAAAGTATTTCACATTCACACTGAAATTAAGAGGAGCTTATGGAGAGGAACGTCTTCAAGGAAACCAAGCTTTCATGATAAATGTTGCCATTTAATCGTTGAGAAAGAACATATGGATCAATAATAGGATTGGGTTCTACATATTGACAAAGAATTCTGTTGATAGTTTGCCTCCATGATACGTGTAATCCCACACATATATTTCTTACCACCCCTGCTAAATTTGGCTTCGTCTGTGAATAACATCGTAGAAAAGCAATCTATTGTGTTGCTTCAAACAACAGCTGCAAAATTGTAAGCGGGGACCAAAGTCCTCCGAACCTACGGCATGCACCTTTAGAAAGTAGAAGGGATAGATTTGTCCTTAATGCACAACGTGCTATACACATATATGAGGTACATTCAAGTTATAACACCTCTGATTTTTTTCCCACTAACTAATCATACAAATCCTATAAAACTTGTGCCACTTCTGGACATAATCTCCCTGCAGCCGTTCACATTTTTCACAACGTTGACAGCATGTTTCCATGGCCACTGCAAAAGCTTCTGTATGAGTCTGTTTTGACTACTGGAAAATCTGAGTGCTTCCATTGAGCAGACTGGCGCTTCGTTTCTGGATTGAAAAACGACATCCATGTCTCATCCATTGTCACAATCGATGAAAAGCACGTCCCATTCATGCCGTCATCACGCGTCAACATTGCCTGGCAACATGCCACGCGCCCAGTCTTGTGGCCGTCCGTCAGCATTCGTGGCACCCACCTGGAGGACACTTTTCGCAGTTTCAGATCTTCATGAAGGATTGTGTGAAATACCAACTTTGGAGGCGATGTGTTCCACACTCATTCGGCGAACCTCCAAAACAACTTTCTCCACTCGCTCGATCATGTCAGATCGGCTTGTGCGAGGCCGAGATTGCCTTGGTTTGTTGTCACACACGATCTGCCTTCCTTGAACACTCACACGCATGAACGCAGATTAGACACATCCATGACACCATCATCACATGTCTCATTTAACTGGCAATGAATTTCAATCGATATCAAACCACTCAAATGGACAAAACGAATGATTACACGCTGTTCTTGTTATGAAAACCAGCCATTTTGAAGTATCAAAAACAGTCCTCACTCTCGCCGCTGTTGCTAGAGTTCTGTGTGACTTACAGTGCTGCTATCTCTATCACGGATTGATATCGAGTGTCCGCGTATTTTAAAATAAACTTCATGTTTCTGTCTGTTTCCAGTCCTGTGGGGAAAAAAATCGAAGATGTTATAACTTGAATACTCCTCGTATAGTTGGCTTTCATCACACGTGTGATGCAGCGGCTGCTTTGAAGGTCCCTCTTCCATTACGTTGATTATATTTTCTTCTTCGAAATCTGAAGTGCGGTGGGCTCGTCCTGTCGTCCAGGCTTTCCGCTTGCGAGTCCATATTTTAACGAAGTCGACCACCCGTGCCGGTTTTTGCTGAATTATGGGATTAAATTGCGCATAGACCAGACTCAATATCAGAATGTAACACTTCAATATAGCTGAATATGTGATTAAATGTGTTTCGGGTTCTTTTAGACATCTACAATTATTTATAAATAAAATATGATTTTAGGCGTTCCCGGATTTATTTTAAGAATTACAATGTCATTTATCTTCTGATAATATACATTCATGCATGCCGCTTGTAGCTTTAGTTTTATAGCATGCTCAATAAAGTTCAATTTCTTTAATATCTGGAAAAAAAATCTGTAACTGTTTAAAATTTGATTTTCCAGAACTTTTCTTAATTGCCATGAAAAGGTCTCTTCAATGTTTAGAACCTTCCAGAATAAAGTCGCTTTTCAAATGTCAAAAACTCAATCCATACGTTCTTGGAACTTTTCAGTTGACATGTATAATTCTTGATTGTATTCATAACCGGAATGTATAAGGCAATTGGCTTAGTTGCTGATTAAGTCATTATTTACAAAAGTGAATGTTCCGGAAAAAATAAACTGTTTTACATATTTACTAATCATATTAATTTTAGCAGATATAAAACGATTTAAAACAAAAGTACAGAAAAAAGTTTATATACAGAACCAGCTCTGCACATAATCATCTGTAAGCATACACAACTTACCCCTTTCCATAGGTTTAAAACAATAAAATAATCCATTCCTGCCTATGAAGGAAATATTAATGCAATCTAATGCTTAATTCTTTACCTTATACGGATGTAACTTGCGTCAGTGTTTATGCTTACAGAAGACGGTATTTTTAACAGTATTTAACGCCCGTTTTTACTGCTGAAGCACCACAGGCGGTGGACACTGTTGATACGTGAGATGAAATTATAAACTGAGTAAGGAATGTTTAAAGGAAACTCGATTTATCCCATTTAAATAGAATTACAACAACATTTTCAGAAAACTAGCGGGTTACTTGAAACCCAAAATTAAAAAATGACTAGCAGCACGAATAATTGTTATTTTACAACAAAACTCAGCATATGCCATTTAAATCAAATAAGGAAAAGAGTTTTTGAAAATAATCAAATTTTTGGGAGTGAGGATATACCTCAACAAGTATTTGAGTGACAAAGCATGAGCCGTACACGTGTGTTTCAGTGGCATGCTCGGTTCAGGGCCGGCCGTACAGCTATTGAAGGCGATGCTCACACCGGTAGGTCCGTCAGCTGCACAACGCTTGACATTTTTGCCAAAGTTCAACATCTCGTTCGTGAGGGTCGACGTCGAACCAGTGAAGACCTTGCTCTTGAAGTGGGAATTGGTTATGGGACATGCCAACGAATTTTAAGTGATGAATTGAGCATGCATCGTGTCGCCACAAAATTTGTGCCAAGGATCCTGACTGCTGATCAGAAGGAGCAGCGTTTGAAGTTTGCACGGAGCTTCATCAGGCCGTATCCGATGACCCCAAACTTCTTGTCCAGGGTCATCACCGGTGACGAGAATATTCTTATGACCCTGAGACAAAAAAACAATCCTCCCAGAGGAAGAGCCCGCACTCACCAAGACCCAAAAAAGCGGGACAAGTGAAGAGCAAAGTCAAGAGCATGCTCTTCGTTTTATTTGATACCAAGGGGATTGTGCACAAAGAATTCGTCCCACCAAATCAAACAGTGAATTCCACGTACTACTGTGACGTTTTGCGACGGCGGAGACGACGGTCCGAACTTTGGCGACAAGGGAACTGGCTGTTGCATCAGATAATGCGTCCTGTCACAATTGCTTGTTCACCGGAAGCTTTTTGACGAAAAACAACATGACGGTTGTCCCCCACCCACCATACCCGCCTGATTTGGCACCCTGCGACTTCTCTCGATTTCCCAAATTGAAAATCAGGTTAAAAGGACGTCGGTTCGACACAATGGAGAGGATTCAAGAAGAAACGCTGTCTGTGCTAAACACCCTTAAAGAACATGACTTCAATGACAGGACATATTCAACAAAAGTATCGTCGTGAAGATAGCAAATGTGAAACATTAATCTAATATGTGTTTGCGAATTATATTTGTGTATAAGCGTGCTCTGTAATAACCTTCAGAAAACGTTTGCGTAAAACAACATTACATTTCAAACCAATGAAAATCGATGTAACTTTCGATTGTTCTTTGCTGATTCTGTATATTTTCTTAGTACATTGCATTTACTTTTAAGCCGTAACATATTTTTGTTTTATCGAAACATACGAACATCTTCTTAAACACACAATGTAATTCCAAACTTTCTGTTATTTTTCTCTGTTTAAGTGAATGTGAGGATATTGAAGGTTAAGTTCATAAACTCGGTTACATTTAAAAAGTGTTAAAAATATCAGTGGTCATATATTTCATTTAATTAATAGCATACCATCAATTCTTGTAGTATAATCTCAATTATAATAAAAATAGTTCTAATAGTTTTGGATTCTTTCTGATGATACTTTTAGATTGCAAGAATCCTAATGTTGTTGCCTTACTGCCACACAGTGATGCCATAACTAATTTAATTTCATTAATTAATAAGCGCTAATTTAGATGTTGTATTCATTTTTATTAAACGTAATTCAACCGGTGAGGAATTCGCAACAGGCGGTGGATGAAATGATTTACTAGGATAGGATTTTTTTAAGGTAGAAAAAGTTCTAGGCATAAGTTTAGGGTGCCTCTCCGGCATTTTTCATTTATGAGGATGGAGGAACGCATGGAAAAAAAACAGTCAGAAAGGGCGGTCATGGCGGGAATCGACCCCAAGACCTCCCGCTCATGAATTCGCGCCTTAACACCTCGGCCACCCATGATGTACCGTTGGTGATTAGTTATATGGACGCAGAACTTTCCAGAAACGGATGGCACCTAGATCATATAAATTAGAATTTGTTTAAGAAAAGCTATCCTCTTAGCCCTTCGTCACTCCTAGCTTCTCTTCGATTTGGCGTCGTCTGCGTTTTGCTCCCGTAACTTTAAGGTGCACCGGCATATCTTGCCTGTCGGGTACGATCCATTGCTTCTGTACTATTATTATTAGACATCTTTCTTTCCACTATATATGAGATTCTTAAACCTACGCTGTCTTTATTAAAATTAATGTTTTTACAATTTGTGTCTATGAATTCCTCTATTCTACACTTTCTAAATCCTTTTGACATATGACCTACGCTTCCAAATCACACCCAATTCCTGCTCACAAATGGATCGTGACACTATATACATTTTTTCCTGCTTATTGTGGAATAGCTATTCTAATATCTTGCACTAAATCAAACTGAATCTGGTGTATTTTAAAAGCACGTACGATCTGTTGGACCCATGTGAATATTTATTGCATTGATGCCATTGAAATACACTGCTACTAACAACTACTATTACTACTAACGATTTTTTTTTTGATTGGTTTATTTATGGACGCTCTTTAACAGCTCAGGTCATCAGCGTCCCATTCAACTCAGGGCGTGAAACGGCCGACAAATTTTGCTCAGAGGCCTCTCTTTCAGGCTTGAGGTTCTTTTTCGTGCCGCAAATGTACGACACGGGACCCACGGCTTTACTTCCTTTCCGAAGGAAGCCATACTTAGGCTTTTTACGCCCGAAAAAAATCCATCGGTCCAGGCCGGGTTCGAACCCGCGATCTTGGGTTTAGGAGGCAAGTATTGTAACCACTACACCACCAGGACCGACACTAACGCAATTTGTACCAGTACTTCCGGATAAAAAGAGAATGGCCTTTGATACTATAGTATGTATATCACAGTTAATAAAGATCTCCTTTTCATTATATTTACTAATATTTACGCTCCTATAAATGTGATGCTAAACTTAATATCGTTTAACAGGAATTGCTGGTCTTGCACATACAGGACCGTCATGGGTGCCCGAGGTAGTTAAGGCGCGGACTCGTAGCGGGAGGTCTGAGGTTCGAATCCCACCAGGACCGTCGTATCTGACTGAGAATTTTCCAGGCTTTCCTCAGTCCTTATAAACAGCAAATGCCGGGGTGGTACTCTAAACTTAGGCCTGAAAAGTTTTCTTCCTTAAAAAATGCATTCACAATATTTCATTTCATGTATCATCAGTGTTCACCGCCTGTGGTACCTCAGTAGTAAAAACGGGCGTTAAACACTATTAAAAAAACATACAGTACTTTTGTAGAGACTGTATTGTGTAATGAAGGCTGCTCAGATGTACATAGTGTTTGCGCGATAAGATGTGCATTTGTATGGAAGAAAAGGTCTATGCCTTGCAGCCAGGTTGAATCGTAATGATTTCCCCTTCTACTTATTCCAAAAACTGCTCCACCGTCAACCCCATTCCTCATTCAGCACAATGCAGCCCTAGGCTGTTTGGATATAAAAAGCTCTTGCACAAACGTCCGCTATTACTGAACGGGTAACACTAGTGTCAAGTCAGACATGTGAAATATGACACAATGATTATAATATCGCTACCCTTAGTAACATTACCATACCCTAAGTTTCTCGAAATTGGACAAGTTTTCTTCTTTAGAAAATAAACTGTAAAATCGTTTATTTTATATAACAATTAAGCTGCTTTAATATTAAAATGGGTGTTCTTGGAGAATTTCTATGTTTCAGGATTTCTTTCGGAGTTTTACTTATGTTAGTTATTTGTTTGAAATTAAATTGTATTGTTGTTTGTGCATTAATGTGTTTGTTGTTTTTTATTTGGTTTATTTATGGACATCTCAGGTCATTAGTGTCTCATTCAAATCTGGGCGTGAAACGACCGACAAATTTTGCTCAGAGGCCTCTTCTTTCAGGCTTGAGGTTCTTTATCGTTCCGTAAATGTACGACACGGGTCTCATGGCTTTACTTTCCTTCCGAAGGAGGGAATCGCCACGAGTGGCCGAGATCGCTAAGGTCCCACTCGTGAGTGGGATTCTCGGTTTGACCCCCCCCCCCCGGACCGTTCTCCTTGACTGAGGTTTTTTCCAGGTTTTCCTCAGTTCTCATAAATGGCAAATGCCGAGGAGGTAACCTAAACTTAAGCCTGAAACGCATTCTTCCTTAAAAAATTCGTTCCCAAATGTATTATTTCATTTCATGTATCATCAGTGTCCACCGCCTCAGAAATCCATGTTTTTGAAATAACAATATGTTATTTTAGTGTTTATAGATTTGGCAATATTAATCATGAGCCTGGGATCTTATAGTACCCAAAATGCATAGAGTTTCTAATAAGCGTCAGGCACGTAAAGAATAATTATTATAGCCTTAGACAATTTGGCCACTCTGTGGCTTTCATTTTCGCCAAGATGTTAAATGTAATAAACCCTGAGCTCTTTTCAAGAACTGAAGTGAAGTCCCGACATAAATATCATTGAATTAACAAATGTTACTAAAGTAAGAAGATAGCAAATATATCCCATCTTAATAATCCATAATAACAAAATTAATTGGAACTTTAGGTCCAAGATAGAACTAATGCCATTTATAATATAATACACTGTTAAAATAAACATTAAAAAAGACGATACAAATAAAAAGAGTTTCTACTCTAATGAGAGTACTGCCAATGATAAAAAAAAACGAATGTTTTTCATTAAAAATCTTTGAAATTGTGTGGTGCGCATTTCCATAGATCGATATTTACTTTTTGATTTCCTAACTAATGCCATGTGAGCGTGGTGACTACATCTGAAACTTACGAGAGTAGGTCAATAAGTTTCCGGCCTTGCCAATAAGGATTATCGCCTTCACGAAAGCCTTATCTGGTGTCACACCTTATCTGTTAAGTAAATAATTGCAGATGTAACTTCCGTTGTGTTCAGTTGTTCAGAAATGAAATTAAACGGCGATTGGACGCTGTATATGGGGAAGCACCCCCCTCATATTCTACCGTAAAAAATGGGCCAAATTTTTTCGAATGGGTCGAGAAAGCATTGAAGACGAAGAGTGTGCTGGTCGGCCCTTGGAGGTACTCACTCCTGAAAACATCGCTTTGTGGAAGGAGAAATTATGGAAGCCGGCGGCTCAAAGTTACAGAAATAGCAGCAAGGTTGGGACTTTCTAAAACAACAGTTCTTCGAATTATTCATGAACGTTTAAACGAATAAGGTTAGTGCAAGATGGGTGCCTAGACTTCTTTCCTTAGCAACGAGTCATCTGTTGTGAGGCATTGTTGGAGTTCTGCAGTTGCAACGAGAGAGAAGTTCTGCAAACCATTGTTACAGTAGATGAAACTATGATCCTCTACAATGATCCCTTGTTCAAAAGAGAACCAATGGAGTGATTCAACCTGGCGAGGTCGGAAACTTATGGACCTACCCTCGTATAAGAAAACAAAAATTGTTATAATGCTCTAAAAATCTTTCAATTTCTGTATTCTTAAAGGTCCAAATGTTTTATCCATTAAGAAGTAGCTTAAAACCGTTCCGCTACGGATAGTTTAGCTTGCTTTCGTCTCCGTTGGTCCGCGTTACTCTTATGCAATGTAACGCTACAATCGATTTTTATATTGGCGGTTGACAGTCGAACACGGTTTGTGCTTCAGTGCAGTGTGCTGTGTGTCCAGTTGCATTATCTAAGCATCATTTATTCACTGCAAGAAAGGGATGTATTTGTTGAGCCTTGTGTGCATTTCGAATTCCTTAAAAAATACAGGAAATATTTGCAGTTAGTAGAAAATTCCACCGAAGAGAAATGCATATGACTTGATTAAAAATGACGTATTACAGCAACAACTATGAATGAAAGTGCAACCCAGGCCAGACATATAATGGCCTTAGCTCCTAAGAAGTGATTATTGCTTTGATACTTTGATATTCTACATAGGTATAATGGAAAACTTTACCATATGCTTAGGCATTTATACTACTGAGAATAAAGCATAGCATACATTAACGCAAAAAACAAAAGGTTTTAAAGCTACTAACCTCTGTCGATACACCATGCGACACCATTGCTTCATCCAAACAATGCATTTTCCCCAATGTTTTGAGGAAAATACAAGAAGCCCTTTTATCTTCTCCATATATTGTACATATCTCCTACTGAATTTCCTTCAAACCCCCAGGGCATGTTTATTAATCTCTCTACAGTTGATACTCGTCTTTTTCATCCAATTTTCTCTCAAATGCATTATCCTAGTGTACAATTAAATCACTCCGTAAGATAGGTTCATATCTCAACTGTTTTAGAAGGAAACAAATACCTCAATACCTTCTAGTAAATCTCGCAATAGGCTGCAATGAAGAAGTCGGTACTCATATATATTTTGGAGGGATAATTGGGTCGCTCTCACACAGTCACACATTAGTGTCCAGACCTAAAAACCACGAAATTCAAATTTACGAGTGTCTGGCAAGTATAGCCAGACACTCTTTAATTATTCATACCTCTGCTTCAAGCCATCTAGTTTCATGGAGGACTATATAAGACCCCAGAAATGATCTCTTCGGTGCGAGAGAAAGTACTTGTAGCCTCGTTATGAAGATTGCTTTTCTTGCTATTCTGATACTAAGAATATTAACATCCAGAATCCTTTCCTTGGAACTTAGAAAGATCTGAGAAGCCTCTCATTTGCCTTGCTGTTCATTTTGTAACTTCTACCAAACTCTATTATTATAAATAAACTATTATTAGAAAAAAGTGAACATTGTGTTTCAACACTTAGATGAAAACTTATCTATTCAACCTTCGGCTTACCGCTAGGCCATACAAGCTCCCGCTGGCCTCCTCCAGCGAAGCCTCTAGCAGACGACTCCGACTGCACTGGGACATGACACCTCCATAGGGAGCAGAACTTGCTTCTTCAAGAGAAAAATGAATTATTATTCCAATGCAATCTCTCATATCCGGTGCATTCTGTTTTATTTACTTATCTTCAACATAATTTAAACAGCTAACTCTTTACATAATATATTAGTGCTATGTTTAACAAAGAACATCTTATTTATTTATTTATTTTTGTAAGGTACGTTCGTCTATTTACTATAAATTAGTCCTTGTGAACGTTCAGGATTTAGAGGATTTAATTCTTCCAAATGCCTCTCATTTAATTATATACCTACTGTTTTGAAGCTTAGCGAAGGTAAGGCAGCGCGATTGTATCACATTTCGTACCAATTATAGTATATTCCATTTGAGCGAACAGTGGCGAATGATACGAGCCTTCGGAGGTCAATAGACACATAGACTGTCAAACCTTGTCAATATTTTAATTATCTTCCTTACTTTAGACATATCTACAATCAGGAGGGCTTGAAATGGTACCGGAGAAGTCAGCGAAAGGTGTACATGTCTATTTGATGACTGGGTACTGTTTTATATCGTGCTTTATGTATATATTAGTGAAATTTACTTTTAAGGATGTAACATTCTATGTCTACGTCTTTAAGGTGAACGAACTGAATTAATAATTGGGCAATTTATGCGAATTTCATGAACACTTGCGTATTTTTAACTTAGCCAATAGCTCACTCGCTATTCTATGATCCACTTTCGATCCAGAACGTCGTCACTTAAACTACTATGCTACTTGGCACATTGACCATCCTTCTCTTTCGCACAGAAGTATCTCTTTTACACTCGTTCCTTCTGACTTAGCAAAATTACAAAGAAAAAAAAAAGAATTAGAACAAAAACTATCCTATGGGGAGTGACTTTTAGCGCAACCTGTACAATACATCTATCGCGCATGGCCTTCTTCGGAAGAGGAATCAAATAGTTTTAATTAAGGCTGAAGTTTCCTCCTAGCCTTTATGCTGAACAGGGAAAGTATTGAAGCTAATCGACAATCTCTGGTTCATTGAAGGATTGTCAAAGAATACATTAGTACATATTGCTTTTGCTTACTTATTGCATTCCTGTCATTTCATCTATTGAAACATGGCGCCTCCTGTGAAAATCAAGAGAATTACTTGTTTTTCGTTTGTAGGAAAATAAGCGCACAACTCGATCTTCTCCACCGCCATTTAGTGTCTGTCACACAGACATGTTGTTTGTTTTAATCGTTGACCTTACATTAATAACATGCGATGTAAAATTAGCAACTTATGAACACGTTTCAAGATCGCATTGTGGTAGAAGTGATTAACTTTGAATGTCTAAATTCTGAACCAAGCGAACATTAATTTTGCCGTTACCTTGTGTTAATTTGCTTATCATATACTTTCAATATTTCACTTCTGTTAAGTCTAAAATATTAATGATCCCTTCATCACAACAAGTGCCGAAATGGAGAAAAGTCATTGAAATTGAAAGACGACTAATACGTATTAGAGGTAAATATGAAAAAATAATCAAATGAGCTATCAATTTTAGATCTCTCTTTAAAACCAAGAAGATATTACACTCTTTTCATAGGGAGTTCAAGCTTAGCAAATGAAATAACGTCGAATACACATTTATTTGCACCCTGACCTTTCTATTATTATCCAATCTAGAAAATTAGATAAGTTCAATAATAAGTTCAATAATACACGTTCATCCTCATCATACATTGTCGCAGTTTTTATGTAAAGACATATATACATAAGTAATGCTGGTTGGTGAGACCATATGAGTCACTTTTCCGCAGACACAAATTTTACACCATTTCCCTTTTTATTCCTAAGTTTTTAGGTCAAAAGTAAAAGTGTGTCAAAAATGTTTCTGTTTTAATTATTCAATCCCTTTATAGTTCTGAATTTTCCATTACCAACTGCCATATATCTTTGGCATTTGTATTATATGAATAGCTTCTTCGGGGAAGCTACCTTTCATTTATATTTCTTAGAGATATTTGGAAAAAATATATTTTGGAACAAACATTTAAAACATTGGCAGCTTGTATGTGAATGAGTATGTGTAAGTCTGTATGTGTTTGTGCGTGTGTGTTTGGGAGAGCGCTTTGCTGATGAAGCTCTAGCTGCTACACTAAAAAAAGTATTAAAAATATTTTACTTCAAAAAATGTTTACAATGATGAAGCTATTAGCCATGTACTTAAATTCTAAACGGAAACGGAAAATATCCAATTTAAGGCCCTAAACACTCATTAATAGCAGTTGTTTAACAATGTTGTTTTAAATGAGTTCATTTTCACATATTTGTATATTACGTAAAGGTTATAATGCTCAATATAAAGCCAAAAACATTGAACATTAATAGTTATTTAGCTATGTTAATTTAACAAGTTAATTTACGTACGTTATTACGTAAGACAAAGGCTATAATATTTGATTTGAAACTAAAAACATGCATTGACATATTTTTAACTATATTAATTAAATCATATTTTAACTATATTAATTAAATAAGTTCGTTTTCATGTGTTTTTATATTAGGTAAAAGATACAATGTTTAATATGAAGCCACAAACATTTAGGAATAATGGATATTTAGCTGTTAACTTAGAAGTGCATTTACCTATGTTATTATATAATATAAGGCCTGCATTATTTTATTTGAAACCCAAAACATTCATTAATAATGTGTTTTAATCATATAAATTTAATAAGTTCTTTTTACATATTTTTATGTTAGGTAATTACTTTAATTTTCAATTCAAATAACAAATATTCATTGGTAATACGTTTTATAAATCTAGTAAGGTCATTTGTATAGATTTCATGTATCAGATAAGGGTTATTACAATGTATGTCTTAATGTTTATGTGTTGACCTTTATTATAATACTTAATAATATAAAAATGTAACGGTTCAAAGGACATACATAGCCAAGAATATGAAAATATGAAACTACAGATAAGAAAATTGTAATACTAAGTGAATCAACCAATGACAAGCGTAACAACATTTATAATGTGTACCAAGAATGAAACACGAGACAGACAGCTTTGTTGCGACTAAATAGAAACGAACGAATTTCATTCGCTTAGTATACGTATGTAAAAATATAATGCATTGTAATGTATAGTATTATTACAATACTGTTGTAATAAGTGGCGGTTTTTATCCCAGAAAGTTAGTTGTGCGTTGGATTCAGTCGAGAGAAGTTATGTTTTAAACCCCATTAGCAGAAATCGTGGTTCTTACTTCGTATAAAGAAGCAGCATTTTAACATTACATAAAGAGAAGTAGCAAATAACATTTCGTGGAAGAAATTACAAAATTATTTGTAGTAAAATGAATTACGAGTGTGAATTAATATCCATACACAGTTTTCGGGAGAAGAGTACAAATCGTAATACATCTGTCTCGTATTCAGTCTGCATATTCTCAGAGCATATCGTATTCAGAACAGTGTACTGTTGCGTGGTAATAACAAAACATTAATAAATTCCGCAGATTTCTATCCGTGGTGATTTTGTTATACTTAAAATCACACTCCTTTCACCCCAGAAGCATAAATCTAAAAATGTCCAGCAATAAATAGTACCTAACCTTGAACTAACTGAGCATATTGTAGTAGTGTTAGTCACGTCTACCTCTAACAAGCACCTAGTCTATTTCCGCTCTGGCAATTTTTATTTTGATGTAGGGGGAGGTGCAGGGCAAAATGGCCACCCTAGCCATTTTAAAATTGTTTAACATGCTAGTATTCTAGATAAAGATCTTACAACTTCCCAGTGAATAGAGTAACTAATGGAAAGTGTCATAAATATCATCATTTTAGGTAATGTTAAATTAGATATTTTTAAAAATGTTTTTCTAAAATGGTGCAAAATAGTCATTTGCTAGGTAGGGGAAAGTTATCACCTGGTGAATACATTTAAGGACACATTTATTGAGAAATATAAGCTAGTTTATATATAATGTAATAAATTACAGAGTTTATAATGAGAAATTGTAATTCGTTTTCTTGTCTTCTCATCTCCTGCGATATTCTTCTCTTTCTTTTTATTTGCATGCAATCTTTACCTTCAGAACTTTATTCTGATTTTTTTCCTTTTTATCATCTAATAGTTTCATGTTCTTTGCCTTCTCTCTCGATCTCTCTCTTCTTCTTAGTTATAGCATTCCCTACATTCAAAGTTATTTGGACTTGTCAAAAGTGCTATTTACCCCCTTCTCCGGTTATTTACACATTTGAAAATGTTATATGCGGTTTTTAGTTGTCTACAATTAGGAGGTCAATCCTCCCTCCCTTTGTTCCAGAGGTTCCTCTAGATCAGGTTAGGTCACAACGCGCAATCGCAACCTCTGTGTTCTGTGCCGTGACAATACCAGCTTTCGTAAACGCATCTGGATTAAGTGACATAGTGTAGTAATTTTGAAAGCCATTTGTTGCCGCAAGAATTGCTTGCTGTGTATTTCTCGACATTTGCAAGCTTTTAGCTGGCATGCCGCCATTCCTTAGTGCTGCATTGCAGCTAAGTTCCGTTTAGCTTTTGCGGTATTTGAATACCACTGTTATAATACGGCCTGAAATCAAAGATAAAATTTATAAAATTGCATGAAAACTCAATATCACGTATGCAAAATATGAAATTATGCTACTTACGTAGCTAATTTTACTCTTGCTCTGTTTAAAAGTCTATCCATTAATCAAGGAGTACAATATTTAACACAAATCAAACAGAACCATGATTCAGGTAACAAATACTATTACTGTGTTGAAAGGGCATAAGTTGTTTTTTAATTACCGTATTTTCAAATTATATGACAATATTTTTAGGCTGAAGAAATATAATGATTACTCCCCTCTTAAACTCATTGTACAAACAAGCTGTACAGGTTAAACTGACTAAACTACATGAAAAATTAAAGCTTTAAGCAAACTCTAAGTTGAGCCGATAAACACTGGAACAGAATTCGGTAGCTAAATACATTACAAAATATTCATACTTACCTTACATCAAAGATGGCAAAAACCAATAAAGTTGCACTAAAGTAGGAGATGTGATTAAACTTGTACATTTACCGTCACGACACTAATGGCTTATTAACGGACTAGTTCAATAGTCACCAACAATCAGCAGCAATCTACAGAGAAATATACACCAATGGCTACTTTGCCCGCCATGGCCATTTTTGCTTTTTCCCCTACTTCATAAACAATATACCGCTAGGGGTGGCCCAGGTCGTTAAGGCGGGGACTCGCGAGCGGGAGGTCTGAGGTTCGAATCCTACCAGGACTGTCCTCCCTGACTGAGGTTTTTTTCCAGGATTTCCTCAGACCTCATAAATGGCAAATGCGGGGGAGATATCCTAAACTTAGGCATGGAACGCTTCCTTCCTTAAAAAAAAAAAAATCCTTTCCCAATATATAATTTCATCTCATGTATCTATCATCAGTGTTCACCGCCTGTGGCGCCTCAGTAGTAAAAATGTGCATCAAACACTATTTAAAAAATGATTCTTTATTCCATAAGTATTCTCATGATCCTTATATTTGTGGAGTAATCCTTTATTATTGAACAGTTACAAAAGATAAAAGCTATAGAAATTGCGATTTTCTCAAAATCCACTATTTAGTATAAACCTCTTTTTCTTAAGGAATACACCTATTCTTATTGCAATAATTAGTATATTTTTAAATGTCTTGTCTTAATTAAGGAAAATCCAAGTAGTTTTAATGTAACTACTGATCTATTTATACCGCATATAATTATTTTAAACTCAGTGATTTTAACAGGCTCAGCTGTTTAAAGCAATTGTTCAATCTCTATTGATATTAGTTATTTAACTAAACCCCCCTTCTAATGCCCACAGTATTTAAGTAAAAAATATTAAAAGTCGTTGTACGATTTATTAATTAATAACCTGTTTTATAGTTTAAAGGAATTCTATTTATGTAATTGTGTTTAACGCCCGTTTTTACTACTGAGGCACTCACCATAGGCTGTGGACACTGGTGATACATGAGATGAAATTATATATTGGGAAAGGATTTTTATTAAGGAAGGAAACGTTTTAGGCCTTAGTTTAAGGTACCTCCCCGGCATTTGCAGGAAAACCTGCAAAAAAAACTCAGATAGGGAGGACGGTCCTGGTGGGAATTGAACCCCAGACCTCCCGCTCACGAGTCCGTGCCTAAACGACCACGGCCAGCCATGGCGGTAAGGAATTCTATGAAACTGAATGTAAGAGTACATTATTTTAATATTTTAGTGTTTAAATCTAATTTATTTGACTAAACGTGTAGTTACATTTAAATGATCAATAATTAGAATGATTATTCATTATTTAAATTTAAAAATTCAAAATAAAGAAAACAAGTTTAGATGGAATTAATTATGAATAAATAAAATGCTAGTAAAAGCACTTTGAGTCGGTCAGAGGCACACAGATGAACGGAACGGAGAGAGCGCTTTTCAAGAATGTCGGAAGTCTGACTGGCTCGCATCGTACGTGACAACGCACCAAGGAAAAAGTCCCAGTCGCTCAATTAAGGGATGGAGGAAAGTAGTGCAGTAGATTGGGGGAAAGCTATTAATAAGCGAAGAAAAAGGAGAAGAGCAACGGATTTGATGAAAAGGTCGGGAAGGAGAGGAAAAAGTTTTTTTTTTCCTTGAACTCACCCATTCTTCCTGAGCACTAAAATTAACTTTATGGCATTCAAAAAAGGGCAGCATCAACTTTTTGCGTCATATATTCCTTAAAGATTTCTATTTAAATTTTGGAATACTGAAACTTGTAAACTTCTGAAAGTTATCGAAAATTAATATGTTTGATTACAGTGAAAATACAAACAATGCCCCCTGACTTGAATTTTATAGGGAAAATTCATACAATTTACCCATAGCAAACCAAACTCCTTTACTCTGCAATGTCGTACATTAACAAATTTCCAAAGTAAGTTAACATTTCCATTTCGAGAGATAAGCAATAACACAGTCTTCAAATTTAAGCTTATTTCCCTTTGCTCATTTCTCTCGTGCTATAAGTACTTTCTGTCTTTTTCCTTAACTTTTAGTATTATTTTCCATTTGAGTTGTGCTGGGGTAGGAAAAATTGAAAGGCAGTACATGCCTCATACCGATACAACGCTCCTTGTACATAACGCAATTTATTTCATCCAGAATAAGAGATAGCAGATGAAATAATCTTGATAGATATGCACCACGACGCAGACATTGCCTACCTCGATGAAGTAAAAGTTTCTCAATAACATAGGAAGCGCTCTCAAAGAAAGCACCAAAAGCGACTTTGGACGGGGGGGAAAAAAAAAAGAAAAAAGAAAAAAAAAAACTCTTGCAATGTTCACCAGAGGGAATTTTATTACATGATCGTAAAAAGGTTCCAAAACTAATGAATGTTCATATTCTTCATCAAATTTGTTTTTGCACTGCATAGCTTTTTTATTGCTTCCTGTGTTCTTTTCTTCCGTTTGTGTATCCCTTTTTCTTTCCGGTGTATTTTACAGCAATAGAAATGGGTTTTTATTTTGACAAAGCTGGCAGCTACAAAAACAATTATGTCACACCATACTTCAGGCGGTACATTCTGATATCATCTGCTTAATGTAAAAATATTTTTATGCAGTAGAAATATATTTCCTATAGTGTATAGTAATAGTATGTAATATATGCATAACAGTTGTACATATATAAAACCCTTATCCCTGAGCTCCCTTCCCATCTTCCCCTAAGTTCAGTACAGACATTAACCTGCTTTGGCAAAAATATCCATGCACCGTTACTTACAGGCATCGTTCAAACTTCTGTAGAAATTCAGAAATATTGTGATGGCAAATATTCCTTCCTCAAAACTCTGTTTCCCTGCATTCTGCTAGAACATGCCTTCAGGTGTTGCTTCCTTCATACCACGAGCAACTTCTTTTCCTAATAATATTAAATAATTTTACCTCCTTTCCCATCACTCTAATCTGAACTATGCAAGTAAAGTTTCACTCCCGCCCACGGACATCTAAAATAACATCCCCTCTCCCCATTCAAAGTTATTTGAGAAGTCTCTCATTTGCTTTCGTTTTGTAGTCTCTGCCAACATTCTTATATAAATTAACTCTTATTAGAAAGAAGTCGAGTTGTGTTTCAACACAAGTGACCAACCTATATACACATCCTTCGCCTTACCGCTCGGCCATCCAATCCCGCTGGGCCTCCGCCAGCGAGGCCTCTAGCACCGACTTCATTGGTACTGCATTACGCCTCCAGGGAGAAGAGAACTTTCTTCTTTAAGAGGGGAATGAACTGTTATTCCAATACAGTCTCTCGTATTCACGGCATACTGTATTATTTACTTATCTTCAACGTAATTTATAACCAGCTAACTTTTATATACATATATTAGTGCTCTGTTTAACAAAGGCCATTATTTATTTATTTTTGTGGAGTAAACTTCAAATTAATGCAAAATAGTACTTGTGTACGTTCAAAATTTAAATGATCGCTGAAATGCAGTTCTGAAAACGATGCAGAAGTATATCTGTTCGAGCATGAATTCGTGCTAAGGCAATGATTGGTATTAATTGATGAGTATTGTCCTTCACTTGGTTTATACCTACGACTTTGAAGCTTAGCAAAAGTAAGTTGGCGAGATTGTACCACATTTCGTACCAGCTACAGCATATTGGATGTGAAAGAACAGTGGCGAATGATACGAGCCTCCGGTCATTAGAACTTAGGCTGTCAACCCTAATATAATTATCTTCTTTACTTATAGCATATCGAAAATAAGGAGAGTACTTGAAGTTGTACCCGGGAAACTAGCGAGAGGTCTATATGCCTAGTTACTATTTTATATTATGCTTTATGCCTATATTACTTTTAATGATGCAGGATATGAAGCTATTCCTTGCCCCCTGTCAATTACAGAGCAATTGAAATAATTAATATTTGTAATTTTAGAATCAGCAACTCAGTGCAAGTATGTTGTTCACTATCTTTCAGTGGAGGAACTTTAATAACTCGTATATGTAGAATCCGTATTGTATAGTGTTTAAATGCGTTCATAAAATATAATTTTTGTAATAGTTAAGAAATAACGTATAAAAATGTAACAATGTAAGGGAAAACGTTCGTCTTTTTCCGAACGCAGAAAGACTGGCAAACATGCAGACAATGCAAGTTAATCCCTTCTGGTATGCGGCTAGGTTGAAAATGCCCCCGCCTCTGAGCATAAGCCGATCTGTTTAGTTTGCAGGTGTTCGAGTAAAAGGTCGTTGACAGTAACGTATGAAATTCGTTGGCTTGAACAAAATTTTTCATTGAATAGAAATGAAATTCCGTGAGGTGAGCACTCACCTATGAGAGACGTTAACACGAAATTATCGTGGATAGCGTTATTTGGTATCGTGTATAAAAAGGATAGATTTTGCCCAAAAGGGGGCAGTCGCAGAATTTTCCGGACTCAGATACGTGTGGCTGCCGTCGCCCGGAGAACAGCGGAAGAGAGGCCTAAGTACCAAGTATCAGTTCCGACAACAACGAAGCTTGAGTGCCAGTTACCACGCTAATTGCCGATACATCATTAAGCTGCATTAAGAATTCATTTAAATTAACCATTTCCTCGCACTCGGCACCATTTGGTCAACGTAACACTCGTTTGCCAAGATTACCTTGTACGTGGTTCGACGAGAGACGCGAGTTTGCCTGAATATTCACATTAGGAGAATAAACTCTATCGCCAAAGTAAATAACGAAGCGTTATTTGTGGTCACCTTAGGAATCCCGTTCCACTCAGGCATGGCGGCTAGCTCACAGCCGCCAAAATCCAGCGAAACGCCCTCGAGAGAGTCTCATCGAAGAAGGGGGGGGGGTGATTTGGCAGAATCTGCAATCAGCGGACATAAACGGTTTACCGCAGCAACTATACAGCCCAATTACCATCCCCAAACAATTCCCCCCCCCCCACTTCAAACTGGCGCCCAATGTGAGGCATACTAAAATCATTTCAAAGCAACACCCACGAAAGCCACATTTGATTTCACATTCTATGTCTACGTCTTTAAGATGAATGCATTGAATTAATGACACAATTAGCCGAATTTCGTGAAGCATATTATGACATACTATGCGGGTCATGGAATTGTGCACCAGATTTTTGTAATCAGATCCATGAGTAGTACATGTGAGCTATGTAAAACCTTATAACCTCGATCATGACGCAAAATGTAATAAAGAACGATTTAACAAATTCTGCTCGTATTAATTTACAATCACATAAACGTTGTGCACATTTCATTAGTGCTTTCAATAACAACACAGTCCATTATGTAGCTAATACAAGCATAGAGAAATTGTGACATTTTTAGCAGTATTGCGTAACACAACTGACAAAAGGATAGCTTAAATAGATAGGCTTTCTATTTAATTAAACGCTAAGCTTGGCTACTCGTTTCTGGGGATTGCACATTCTGTTCTCGCTTGCTTGTTTATTTCTGTCCCGAGAGACTCGTAAGAGTACGGCGCCTTTTGAAATGGCTAAACTACTCTACTTAAAACCCTAAGTAATATAAAACAGTAATAAACTCGTGAATCAACAATAGCCCTCAGAATAGTATTGCTCTTAAGTACTGCCTAATGTCAGTGCTATTGTGCTACCATCTATCGTTAAACCAGTTACTTTAGTGCATTGGTAAGTCATTTCCATTCCTTTAATTCTGATTGCAGGACCGGAAGTGCCTAGTATGCTGAGGCTGTGTACGGTGAAATGATTTCGCATTGTGAAAAGGTTTCTGTCTTGGAATATGATGTAAAAGCATCTCTTCTGAGACTCGGCTTCTAGGAGCGCGAAAAGCTAATTCAATATTGGCTGAATAATGTATAGCTAAAAATATTCCCGCCATCGCCCGGCTTATCATGTATAAACATGTTATGTCATAACTCAATGTACCTGGCTTGCACGGTGCCTTCTCATGCGGGAAGCACATAGCACAAAGCTTTTAAAAATTAAATGATTAAGATTTTAATGTAAATCAAATTAAATATTGACAAAGAAACTTTTGGTTACTAATAAGAAAAAATGAAATGATATCTAAACCCATTTTTAAAGACAGAAGGGAACATAACAGAGCTTACTTCAAAAACGAAAAAGAAGTTTAAAGAAAATATAAATGAAGAAAAGCTGGAACATCTACTGTTTGTATATATGTCTCAGATTTAACCATAAAGAGTTCAATAAGATGACAATAATTGCGAGCTTTGCAATCGGCTTATTCATTGTTGGACAATAATGTAGACAATAATGCCTACAAACATGTAAAGCGGCTTTAAGCCATCAAAATATGCATAAGTGCGAGTTTAAACCAGCATAGTCATTGAATTCAGTCCTATGTCAATAGCTGGAGAAAAATCATTAATATTTCTAAAGAAAATGTTACATTCAACATGTTCACACACTGTCATCTAGGTGAAATAGTGAAAAAAATCCACAACTTGGTAGCTGTTCATTTGTTGATGTGGTTTATTTATGGACGCTCTTTAACATCTCAGGTCATCAGCGTTACATTCAATTCAGGACGTGAAACAGCAGACAAATTTTGCTGAAAAGCCTCTTCTTTCAGGCTTGAGGTTCTTTATCGTGCCGTAAATGTATGACAAGGGACTCGCGGCTTTACTTCCCTGCCGAAGGAAGCCATACTTAGGATTTTTACGCCGGAAAAATCCATCCATCCGGGTTTGAACGCGCGATCTTGGGTTTGGCAGGCAAGTATGATTACCACTACACCACCAGGATCGACATTAGTAGCTGTTCATGGTAATCAAGTGCGTTTATTTATATCATTAAGATGAATCAATCATTTTTTGAAAAAGGGCTAGAGCGAGAGACTTTGAAAGACAACCCTCGCTCTGTCCAGCCTCGGGAAATTGTGAACGACCGCCACGGGTGGTCGAAGTCGTTAAGGCGCAGGCTCGTGAGTGGTAGGTCTGGGGTTCGAATCCCATCAGGACCGTCCTTTCTGATTGAGGTTTTTTCCAGGTTTTGTTCGGTCCTCATAAATGACAAATGCCGGGAAGGTACCAAAATTAGGTCTGGAATGTTTCCTCCCTTTACAAAAAAGCCATTCCCAATTTATCACTTCATCTTATGTATCATCAGTGTCCACCGCCTGTGGCGCCTCAGTAGTAAAAACGGACGTAAACACAAATAAAATTAAAAAAATATATATTGTGAACGAGAGAACAATTCAAAGAGTGCGGAGCTTGGTGGAGGAAAATCATATATATCATATATATTAATATATATATATTATTGTTGAAATGATAAGTGTGGAAGTGGATATTAGTATTGGCAGCATTAAAGCATATTCCATTCACTTTTAAAGCTGCAAAAAATCTGTGCAAAATAGGTTCCACATTTCCAAATCAATGAAGAGAAGAAGAGGAGAAAGGAATGTGCAGGGAAACTGCTAAGCAAGTTTCCACCAAATGGTCCTAAACGTTTGAAAGACGTATGCACTGGCGATAAAAGTTGATTTTGTTACTATACCACCCCAGTGTGGGTAAATAAGAGTGACCCAATACCAGTTCTTGTACAAGATCCTCGTTCTCGGAAGCAAATTTTCACTGTTTTCTTCAACTGTAAAGGACCATTAGTGATTGACTGTATGCTAGAAGGATGGACAATGGATGAAGAATACTACGGCACTTACATTTTGGATACTTTATTTCAGAGCCGAGGTGATGGCATCCAAAGACAGGAAAAAACACGACAATGCGTCTCCTTACAGAATAGATGCATAAGGAAGCTGGAAGTCGCCAAAGTCCAGTTGCTTAACCATCCACCGTACAGCCCTGATCATGCACAGTGCGGTTTCTGGTTGCTTCGAGTGAAATCTTAACACTGATGGGAAATCTTTTAAATGATTGCAGGTTGCTCAAGCTATAAATGCAACTCTGTTGACAAATGTCAGTCTGAGTACTGCATTGTTTTTGATAAGTGTTACGCCGTCTTGTGTGTGGAGAGAGATGAAGAATTCTTTGAAGGATTGTAAGTATAAGTTTTCGAAATCAATCCTTAGCTTGGACTTTAAGGTGACACTTTCAAAACTTTTTGAATGTCCCTCGTAAATGACAATAATGATTGAAAACCAATTCTAGATATAGCAGGAACACAAACCTGCACAAATAGCATTATCCACAGAAGTAATAAAACATATGAACATAAATAATAATAATAATAATAATAATAATAATAATACTTAAAAACAAAGCCAAGCATGCAGACATTTAGATCAATTTAACACTGGATTATGCTGATTGTTAAAAATGGAATCTTGGGGAGGGTGTGTGAACAAAGGAAACTGAAAAAAGTGGTAAATTCTATTCTAGTCATACACTCAGGAAAAACAATAGAATTTGTCCCTTGATGTAAAGTAGGTGTTGGACGATCAAGACGAATGGAAAGAGCAGTTCTCAGTTGGCTTAAGCCTGGTGCGTCAAAGGGGCAAATGGTTTGCTATTTTCAGTTATGTATTAAAGATTATATGCAAATAATTACCAAAGTTTGTGTTTTTTTTTTTTTTAAAAAAAAGCGTGTTTTCTTATTTCTTATATATCCAGCCGATTGAAGACCAAGAATCCAACAGTATAAGTCATAATTTATAACATATTTATTTAGGGCAATACAAAAGACATTTAATTAGTACACATACGTTGTATTATGCACATTATTTCTGAAAATAAAATTAAAATTCCATTTTCTGAGTAATCTTTCTCTCAGAACGTTTGAACTTTGTTTTTCCCTTGCAATGTTCCCTTCGGCTTCTCATCATTTGTTCAAATTAAATCAACAAGAGTATGGCAGCGGTAGACAAAGCATGCGTATTATGTCAACCACACCACTTTGGAAGAGAACGAGAATAAACTAGCTCTATGCATCCTAACTTACCACTGAAAATACTTCCCGCCTTAATGCTAACGTATCCAATAAAGGAAAGAAAGTCTGGCGGCCGCGTGTAGTCAATAGTGACGTGTTTGTTGATAGTGTGCATTGTCATAGTAAACAGATTGAAATTAACAATGGAAGTGTTAATGTGTTAGATATTGCGGTATCAGAGTTGCGATGAAGATATTTGCAAGTAGCCATGTTGGTAGGGAAGCAAATGCGTTGGTGATCGTTTTGTTTAATTTGACAGAACCGAAATATGTAAGCCAACTACTGTGATAATAAGTGGGATATTAAATTAAGAAGTAGAATTGGAAAAAACTGAAATTGCCAATTAAAAATCCGACTCTTAACAAAAACACCAGTGACGGAAATAGCACACCAGAAAGGTATACACCAATTATAGCGAATATGAGCCATCTTTAGAAAAGAAACCAAAAGCAGTAAACGTTTTAGCTCAGTAATGCACCATGTCTCAAGTGAATTGTTTAATAACATGAGTTATACACCTTCCACTTAATTTCAGACCAATTTTAACTTTAGGAACATGCAAGAAGAGAAACCCCAGGAAAGGTAACTCTTCAGCACGGGAGAACAAGAAGAACAAGAAGAAGAAGAAGAAGAAGAAGAAGAAGAAGAAGAAGAAGAAAACTCGCAAATATTTCAATATAATTTGCTGAACAATAAATAAACGAACGTGTAACAATGTAAAATTACTTTGTATGCATAACAATAACAAAATGTGATACAACAGTAAATAACTTTAACGTACATTTTTTTTAATATTGTTTAACGTCCATTTTTACTACATAGACACCACAGACCTAGGCACCACTTCAATTTATGGTGATTGTCATAAAGTGCCACGGGAAGTGACAACTTAAAAAACACTGCTCATAACGTATCCTACCATGCAAAGTATTTCAAATATAAAATTAATAGTTGATTGCATTGAACAAAACACGAACAGTGAAATACATTTTAATGGAAGTAAGCTAATTAAAGATAAAGATATAAAAACCATTATTTCTAAATTTGAGATATCAAGAAAATATGTTAAATGTGCTCATTATTGGCATCTGGTATTTCGGGCCACGGAGGAAGTAAGAAAAATATGGTAATAAACATTTTAAATTTTCTGAAAACTTTATAATAGAAAGAGCACAATATTTGTTGTAGACCTATAATAACAATCAATGACAGTCAATGATATTACACAACAGCATGACGTTTGAAAATGTAGCGAACGTTTGGTACAAGAACTATACCAAAGAAATATCCACTCTGCAAGTATAATCATCCTATATGTGGAACTGTGAGCTAAGTAACTTCAATTATGCACTAACATCAAGTTTCATACTGTCTAACTACAGTAAGGGGAAAAACAACAACTGCATTAGTTTAGTCTACTCATAACGAACCCATAACCGCGCAAAATATTTAGGAATTTCAATGAGTGGTCAACTATTCAAAATATGTATATTTGTTTAAAAGAAACTCTGATTTATTAGGTCCCAAGATTAAAGTGTGAACTTAAGAAGAACTGTTCTTTAAATGTATATGTAAAGGCTACCGCAAGTGGCAAGCTTACAAATTAAGTACCTTTTAACTTCTGTGTTCTCTCTGAAAATCTCGCAAGCAACCAAAAGAATATTCCGCTGTTATCCAATAAGGATACTAACTATAGATGGATAAGTTCATAGCAAATATATTGAGTATATGATCATATCACCAAAAACAAAGCAATATGTCCAGCCTCTAAACGTTAATTTCTCTACACAACATAAGATATATGCAAGCAGGATAAAAGTTGCGTTTTAAGTCTGGTCAAAAATTTAGTATCTAATCTTGTAGATTGCGTTTTTATTATCAAAATGTGTCGATCCTGCTGGTGTAGTGTAGTGTACATTTACGGCACGATAAAGAACCTCAAGCCTGAAAAAGCGGCCTCTGGGCAAAATTTGCCGACCATTTCACCCTAATTTGAACTGGACGCTGATGACCTGAGACGTTAAAGAGCGTCCTTAAATAAACCGAATCAAAAAACAATTATCAAAATGCATTCCGTAATCCCTGAGCATTCCCCAAGTTGCATTATGCCTGGCAGTCGTCAAGGTACATGGTTCTCATACTTGCCCCAATTTTAAGAAAATAATTCAAGTGTCATTTGATAACTCACCAGAGGAATTATCTTTGGAAAGCTGCTATGAATTTTCATTTGCCCTGTGTGTCTATTGCAACACACCCTGCAGCTTTAATCAAGTTATAGAAGATCTTCATATACATTTGTGAAGACGAAACAATGCCCAATATCAACCAAGTCCTTGTATAAATTTTGAATAAAAATGCTTGATTGAACCGAAGTCCTTCTCTTGTGACTGATTCTCCAACGTGCACTCGAAACCGGTAGCTACTGGCCAGTCAACAATCTTATATACTTATATGCATATTTAGTACTCGTACCTAATAATATAATTATGTTAGGTAATATTTTATGGCATGATATAATTTATACGTTAAACTCTAAGCTGCTACCTACAGAGCAACAGGTGACAACATGTAAAAGTGAAAGTAAAGTTCATAAGCAAGCTATTAAGGAAGACATGGTGACAAGATGCTCGCCAAAATTTCTCGTATATCTATGTGAATTGAGATTAGGAAACTTTAGTAAAAATACAAAGTAACAAGTGTTTAGTAAAATAATGGACATGCAAATGAAAGTCATTAACGGGAAGAATGCTTAAAAGAATAAGATACAAAAGAGAGCAAAACAAAAATTCCTATGTAAATGTCCATTTGCAGTATGGCAAGGAGGTCATGATATTTCCACAGTATCTGGAAATTCTTTATAACACAACGCATTTTGCCCTTCTACAATGTCAAAATAGCATCATCCAATGAAATTTAAAGTAAAGTATACCAAATTGTTGGAACCTTTGCAAGAAACAGCATAACATTGACATTTCCATTTATTATCTGATTTTTAAAGTGTTTCACGCATGTTTGTACTACTGGTGTATCACAAGCAGTGGACACTAATGATACATGAAATAAAATAAAATAAAATCTGCAATACTCCATCCCGGCACCTTGTTGCATATACCGGGAAGTATTTTACAAATTTTATCATTTATTATTTATTAAAAATCATTTCGTTATACATAATACATTTATTAGATCATAATCTATAAAAGTACCTCGGGGTGGCCGAGGTCGATAAAGCGCGGACTCGTGAGCGGGAGGTCTGGGGTTCGAATCCCACCAGGACCGTCCTCCCTGAATGGAGTGTTTTCCTGGTTTTCCTCAGTCTTTATGACTGGCAAATACCAGGGAGGTACCCTAAACTTAGCCCTGGAACGTTTCCTTCCTTAAAAATACCTTTCCCAATATATCATACATATCATTTCATGTAT
The DNA here is from genome assembly GCA_030762175.1 of Metallyticus violacea. NCBI lineage: Eukaryota > Metazoa > Arthropoda > Insecta > Mantodea > Metallyticidae > Metallyticus > Metallyticus violacea. The sequence continues at coordinate 119,207,528 of CM060842.1, read as the reverse complement.
CACCAGAGTCCACCGCCTGTGGTGTCTCAGTAGTAAAAACGGGCGTTAAACACTACTCAAAAAATATAATCTATAAAAAGTAAATATAATATAAGAATAAACTAAATAGAACATAGAATCATCAAAGTGCTGGCAACCAGCACCTACCCTACTCTAGCTTCTAAGAGAATTTTATCCCTATTTTACTTTTAGTTCTACGTTCTGTAATCAATTCTTATATAAATCATTATTTCTCTTTAGGTTTTAATGTTTACGTGTTCTTAAACTTATAATATTCATACATGTTTTGAACTCTACCGTCAATAAGGAACTACTACTTTTGAATAAACAGAAATTTCTGTTATGAAAAGAATAAATTATATCTAAATTGCTCAATATTGTTTTATATGAAGCAAATTAAAAAGGCTAAAACAAATAGATAGTCCCTTCCTGATATTCGATGCAGTAGTCTGTTTTGTAAAATGTCCATTGCACAAATGCTCGTTTGAGTGCAATATTCACACTACTACTGTAGCCCCAGAGACCAATCGCCCTGTTTTTAGAGGGCGATGTTGAAACAGTGGAACCAGCTGTTTAAACTCAAATCCCTGCAGACCGTGCATTGTAATCCGGTGTGAGCGGACGAAATATGAATAAAACTCAGGTTAAGCCATGAAAACTGGCTACCTATGTAGTTATTGTCATCTTGTAGACGATTAACAGAAACTCAATATGCTGTTGTGCTAAAAATGCTGTGAAGGAAAGAGGCCCTGGCTCAGACATTATACAGAGTGCGGCAGAAACAATGAACCATTTTAAATCGTGCGCTATTGTTGGTCACGGCTTCTTAGAGAGTATGTGTTTGTACCATTGCGTAGCACACTTCAAAACATTTTCTGTACGCTATATTACACGGTCCTGACTGCTCGCCTCGCTGCACAGCACCACTTGACAGTTAGTATGGCGTGCAGGTTGAATGAACATAGTGCATTTGTAATTGAAATATTTTTCTAATGTGGTGATCGTAGCGTAAGAATGCAGTCTTTGTTGTAGCAACATTTCGACGTCGGTCGCAATGTACAAGCTCCGTCACGGAAGACGATTAAGAGATATGTCAGGCAGTTCGTGGCATCAGGTTGAAACAAGAAGCCAACTGGTAGGTCACCTACAGTTTGTACTCCATAAACATGGCAACAGTAAGAGCTGCTTTAGAGTAAAAGTTAACGCGATCAGTTCGTCTGTATTCGCAAGCCCTGACACATCGGATAGTAGTTTGCGTCAAATGAATGCCGATGAACTGATCGCGTTAACTTTTGCTCTAAAGCAGTTCTTACTATTGCCATGTTTATGGAGTGTAAACCATACATGACCTACCAAATGACTTCTTGTTTGTTGCCGAAACAAAAGCTGCGTACTTACGACTGAATCACATTTGAAAAACGTTTCAATTGCAAACGTCCCATGTTCATTCGACCAAAGCTTCATACTGTGCAGCGTAGCGAGCGGTCAAGGTCATGTAATATGGCGTACAGAAAATGCTTTGAAGTGAACCTCGCAAAGGAGAAAACACCAGCTCTCTAAGAAGCCGTGACCAACAATAGCGCACGATTTAAAATGCTCATTGTTTCTGCCGCATCCTGTGTCTATCGTTCTTTTTAAGCAACACTATTTTCCCTTAGCAATGAATGCACAAATCTGCATATAAAATGGAAATAAACAATGCATTTTATTATTAGTTGTTATTATTACTGTTCTTCATGTTCATAATTTATCTCCTTATAAAATATACAATGTGCCTAAATCAGATAACTTTAATACCATGACAAACAGAAAATATTCCACTATATACTATACCACATATTTCTGTAGTTTAATCTATAATGTCATTGTCAAGGTCTTCGAAATGATGAATGGAATGAATGATTATAGTACAAGAACAGTGGGAGTTCATCAGCGTTTACAGTCACTCAACACTTCCCTTATCACGTTAGGGAAAACTTTGGGAAGCACTCACCCACCCAACTTGACCCCAGTACACCCTCCGCTTTAGCAGCTGCCACCTGCTGATCCACGAAGGACATCAACATGCCTCACGTTCCACATTTGGAATTCGTGAGGGGGAATAGTTCAAATGGTAATGGTTAAATGATACACAAGAAAGGTTTAATAAAAATATTTTAAGGCTAGTTCTGCTATGGTGGTCAGAACTCAATTAAATATAAACGAATACATATATGAGCTAAGCCTGTACTGACAGTTTAACTGCAAAGAAGGCAAGAGGCACTGGGCCTATGTTAAGGATTAATATAAAAGTATATGATCATCTTACCGTCAGAGGCGTAACTTGGTGTGGCAGAGTTCGGGTCCTCTGGGGTCGTGACTTGACCCTGAGAGGGCAACTTGAACAGAGACGGCGTCTGAGAGCGGTGTTTTTTAATGGTGTTTAACGTCCGTTTTTTCTACTGAGGCACCACACGGTGGACACTGATGATACATGAAATAAAACGATTTATTGGGAAAGGTTTTTTTTAACGAAGGAAACCTTCCAGGCCTAAGTTTAGGGTACCTCCTCGGCATTTGTCATTTATGAGAACTGAGGAAGACTTGGAAAAAACCTCAGTCAGGGAGGACGGCCCTGACTGGATTTGAACCCCATATCTCACGAGTCCGCACCTTAACGACCTCGACCACCGGTGTGACGAATAACTGCATGAAAGCCCTTGTGACCTTGAGGACACGTCTGATCTTTATATATTGAGTTTATTCTTTTCGAAATTCTGGCCTAATCTTTATTACGAGCTTTGTTAGTTCTATCGGCTGGTTCTGCACGGAGGTGTGTTGTTGACATAACATGTCTCTAGCGCCTGGGAGCTGTAGTAGTCTGATTTCATTGCTGACGCCTCGCATATTTGCGTGATGTAACATAACGTATATAGATGGGTTGCTTTCTGCTGCCTTGCTTTATTACGACACCTTATTCCCTTTCCACACCAAGTTATGCATGTGACAGCAATAGTATAGACATGCTAAGAACACGAAGGAATACCAAAGAAAACTTTGGAGTGCATATCAAAAAGTTCAACGTTGAAGAGTAGACTAAACAATAAAATATATAACTTGTTGTTGATTTGGGTTACTTATGGACACTCTTTAACATCTCAGGTCATCAGCTCCCATTCAATTCCGGGCATGAAACGGCCGATAAATTTTGCTCAGAGGCCTCCTCTTTCAGGCTTGAGGTTCTTTTACTCGTCGCAAATCTGTGACATGGGACCCACGGTTTTACTTCCTTTCGAAGGAAGTCATACTTATTGGTTTTTTACTCCCAAAAAATTAATTTGAACCTGCGATTTTGGGTTTACGAGGCTGGTAGGGTTCCACTATCGCACCAGGACCGATCAATTTTATAAATTAATAAGTAAAAAGATAGATAGGGAGTAACGATTGCAAAAGTGAATATAAATGATAAAAGACAATGAAATCATTTCTTTCACAACTTTTACTACCATCCATCATATCCACTCATTATGTTTATTAATCCCACCATGACATATTTCCATTACTACAGTGACCGTTTCAACCACCATATAATTATTACCACTAACATCATATTACAAGTATCAGCAAAATTAGTGCTGGATTCTCGTCATGTGCAGGCAGTCGTTTGGGCTGCAACCATTTGCAACAAAAGTATTGATTTTATATAAAAACATATAAGTTACAGCTTTTAAAACAGTGCTCCTTGATTTAAATCACAGCGATGCAGGCTTTAAAAGACAGAACTGCCTGGATAAAGCTCAGTCTTACATTTGTTCTAAAATCTCTTCCTTTTGTAAAGAGAATTATATTTGGAAACCAAGCTATAAACACATTTTGCAAATGAACAGATTATAACAGGAGCGGATGGAAAAGCTTTCCACGGATTAATGCACAGAAATAAAGCTCTGAACGAGACTCTATGTCCCTCTATTTTTGGAGATAATAAGGAGCATTTAAATTTTAAACTTCAAGGGGAATACAGGTTGATGGATTGAAGTTCAAATAGAACTTTATGACTTAAATATTGTAATTTAATATGGTATTTTGTTTCCTTTTTCTATCAAAATAAAATATAAAATATATAGATCATTCATATAAAAACAAACAAAAGATTATTACTAAGGTCATATCTCCGCATCCCTTGTATGCACCAAAATAAATCCCCGCTTCATTTGGTTAGCTCAACTAAAGAGAATAGTTCAAGAGATTGGAATAGGCGAAGGGAGGAACAACACTTAATGAATAGACAATGGCTATGGAATAGAGTGAAGTAAAGGATAGATTATATTAGAAAGAAAGAATTATAAAGTAGTATATAAGATAATTGTAGCTTGAAATCTTAGATGAAATTTAAAAAAGAATTGGGGGGGGGGAAATATGTAGATATTTGTAATAAAAGGGGGAAGGGAGGGAATTGCTAGAGCGGGTATATTAGAGTTAAGTGGATTAAAAGTGAAAATGAAAGAATGTCCACTGTGTGGAGGAGAACGTTTCCATTCTCTATTTGAATGTTCACAATGTAAAGAATTGAGAGAACAAAGAAATGGAACAATTTACAGTTAGTAATTTTATTACTGAGAATTTTTGAAACTGGTAACAAGTAGGTTCTGATAAAATTTGGTAATTAATACAGAATGTAAGAGAGAAATGGTGGGAAAGGTTGATTAAAGGATAAGGGAGAAAAAAGGAGATGCAGAAAAAGAAAGAACTAACACATCTACAAAGTGTATAGGATTCCGAAAATGTTAAAAAAATATATATATATGAAAAAGCATTTGTTAAACTTTTTGTAACGACAGGTTGTATTCTGTTCTATTCCATTCTATTTTAATAGTATAAAAATGTTTCTCAACAATTGCAAAATCCATACGTATTTAGATGTTCCAGAAATTAATTAATATCCCACATCTATTTGTTCAAGAAGTTGCAACTTAAACTGGTATTGCCTAAGTGCGTGAGTCCCCATTTTAAACACTTTAAACTGGCCAGGCTCAAAGTCCCTGCTGATTTTAAACACGTGCGTTCATATTTTTTGTGATTAATTTGAATACTTACAACAGGGTCAAATATTGACGCAAATAGCATGCCAAAAACTTATCTTAGCTGAAAATTTCAATTCTATATATTGATAAGAGGAAAGTACAAAACTGCAATCATGTCAAGTAATACAAAGCGGCGTTCCAGTAGTTCTTTAAACATGTTCTTATTAAAGAGCAGCGTTCATTACATTTCGTTGAGCTATTATTAGCATATACACTTGAAGTATACTATACAGACATTTTATTTTAAAACTCCTCAGCTTGAAGAATCACATGTTTAATATAAATACAGAGTGCACAAAATGTATACACACTTCAAGCAAAGAAAAAACTGTGTTAACACAACAAAACTGAATTCACACAAACAGAAAATGATGAGCACTAATCATCTTAGACTTTTACAGTTACAACAGTTGCTCAAAATGCCCACCATTGGCGTCGATACACTTCTGAGTACGTTGAACTACTGATTGAGCAACGTTTGCGAAAGTGTCCTCAGCGATTGCAGCACATGCCGTTTCAATTTCTTCCCGAAGTGCTGTCAGTGTAGCTGGTTTTCTACGGTATAACGAGTTCCCCATAGGTAGAAGTCCAACAGAGTTAGATGCGGAAACTCAATCGGACCTTTTCGTCCTGTTCAGTGCCTTGGACACTTCAAAATGCTTTCTGCTGTTCAAACGATAATCTTGGCTTCATTTTGTTGTAGCAACGCTAGCATAACGTAATGTGAGTCACATCTGTTTAAAGAACATCATACGATAATCTTGGTTTCATTTGTTCATTGTTGATTTACCTGTCACGTAGCAACGCTATCATAATATATGTGAGTCACATCTGTTTACAGAACATCATAATGCACATTGTTGTTATTTTTCGGCCTAACTTTTGAAATATACTATATAGGAATCTACTAAGAAAGTGTGTATACATTTGGCACCCTTGGTATATTTAAACAAAAACACGTCAATTTAAATATTGAGAGGGACGTTAAAAATCGGTTACTTGTATATTAGCTTTCATCTCATTCGTACCAACTTTTGAAATTGCGAACGACATTCTACATTTTGGTGCTTACATATTAAAGAAGATGTAATTTCTGTCACAGATTTTGCTTTGGTGATGCCGGGCAAAATATTGTTGAGCATCTCTTCAGCATACAATGTGAAATTTCGGTTTTGATAAAAATAGTTTTATATCCTATAAAACAATAGAATTTCGAAATAGACTTCATTGCTGAAATATTAATAATTGTAATTTTACGTTTTTTCGTTTTAAAAGTAATTGGTTAACTTTTCATTCATCCCAAATTCAAACAATAAGAATAAAACTACAGGTTTTTAGGCAAAGATAAAAAACTAAAGACGACATACCAATTTAATCCTCTCTAAAATTAAAGTATCAAAAGATAACGATAAGTGTATCATGAAATTTCAAAGTGGCTGGTTATAACGTAAGATTTAATGGTCTTTCGTTTTAAATTTCAGGCGTAAATATTGATGTGTGCAATTTTGTTGGAGTATGCATCCCTTTGTGGATTCAGGCTTCATGAATATTATCGATTATCAATAACTTTATCGGAGACTGCACTTGCAGCTGTAGTAATAATTTCTGATTTACATACTTTTAAGTTTTTACCCAAGTGCAACTTTGGACCATTTATTGCCTTACTTTGTTTTTAAAAGATTGATCTCAAGTACAATCCCTGTAGATCTTTTGATGAAATGCGCAGTTGAGTTATACACCAAGGATGAGAGCTGCTTTTATCATTCATTTGAATTTCCTGCGTATAAAATATAGTTCCAAAATATTGTTAAACTGAAAATGCTTGAAAGAAGATTTAAAATAAGTCAACAAAGTGAGCACGGGTCAATAATTTCGCTGAGTTATTAGCCTTTTCTCTCTCTGTCTCTCTCTCAACTATATTGTCATTTATATGACGGTAGGTTCATACGTTTCCGGCCTTGCCGATAAGGAATATCGCCTTCACAAAAGCCTTATCTGATCTCATGCCTTATCTGTTAAATTAATAATTGCAGCTGTTACTTCCGCTCCGTGTGTTCAGTTCAGATATAGTTGCCTAAAGAAGGCTGTGTGTAGAAGATTGCGACATGTTCAAAATGGGGTTTCGAGCTGTTATTAAGTTCTTCACAAAAGAAGGACTTACATCAAATGACATTAAACAGCGATTGGACGGTATACATGGGGGCATAGCGTGCAGGTCGGCCTTTGGAGGTGCTCACCCCTGAAGACTTCGCACTTGTGGAAGGAGAAATTATGGAAGATCGGCGGCTCAAAGTTACAGAAATAGCAGCAAGGTTGAGCCTTTCTAAAACAACAGTCCTTCGAATTATTCAAGAACATGTAAATATGAATAAGGTTAGTGCAAGATGGGTGCCTAGACTTCTTTCCTTAGTCCAAAGGCAGTCATCTGTTTTCAGGCATTTTTGGAGCTCTGCCGTGGCAACGAGATAGAAGTTCTACAAACCATTATTACAGGAGATGAAACTATGGTCCCCTACTATGATACCTTGTCCAAAAGAGAATCAATGGAGTGGCGTAGACCTGGTGGAGCACAGCCTCTAAAGGCCAAGGTCACTCAGTCAACCAAGAAGATCATGGCCACAATCTTTTGGCACTGTGAATGAATGCTCTTCGTTGACTTCAAGGAGAGGAATACCACAGTAAATGGGGAGTACTATGCTGGCCTAGTACACAGACTAAGTGCTGCCAGAAAAGGCGAGGAAAGCTGAGTGGCGGTGTGCGCCTTCTTCACGACAACGCGCCTGTGCACACAGATAGCTCTTGTTGCAAAGTAAGCTGTGAAGAAATGTGGCTTCAAGGAGATCGACCATCCACCCTACAGCCCAGATCTAGCTCCCAGATACTATTTCCTCTTCCCAAAGCTCAAGAATGACCTTCGAGGAAGGAAATTTAAATGTGACGAAGAAGTGATGGATGTTGTTTATTCCTATTTTACAGACAAAGCTTCTGACTATTTTTTGGGGGAGATTGAAATGTTAATTGAAAGATGTGAGAAGTGTTTTTCAATAAAGGATAACTATATTGAAAAGTGAAATATCGTTTTTGTCTTTATCATACGTAGAAAATAGTTAGGCCGGAAACTTATGGATCTATCCTCATATGTCAAGGAAACAACCAAGCAAGGTGGCTATGCATATCCTTTGAGATTCGCATTCGAAATTCTTGGGTTCAGTTTTGATAGGGCTGGATATTTACACTCCACCAATGTTATGCTCCCCCATTTCGTATCATTTCATTCGTTTGATTCCCTTAAACGGTCGTAAGTGCCAGGGCTGGCGCAGTGTGATGGTGGCTTGTGCTTTCGAAAAGTTCCTTCCGCCACGTATGGAATGGAAGTCGACTTCCTGAGTGTACTGCACAACTAAGAGGGGGGCTTTACCAGTATCAGGGAGTTCTATCTGGAAACATAGTAGGAGCCCCTTCTGCGTCCGCGCAGTCACCGCCCATAGATCCTGGTCCTCTAGTATCTCCATTCCTTCCGGAAATGTGTCCTTTGGGGCTTAAGCAAAATAGGCAGCTCTGAGTAACGCTCAAGTTCGAAAATATTCTCCTCCATCCATCAAGGAAGCAGCGCCACAATAATGGCATGCATACCTCGCATCTGCCTATAGCACTTATGCCAACTGTGAACTTTTTTGTTTGGCATTTTATTCTAATACATGTGCTGCAGTATTATCCATTTAGTACAGTTTTTATTCAGCGCAAATATACAGTTATATAAGTGAAAATTAATTACTTTTAACAGATAAGTATTAAATCAGGCCTAGGTGGTGAAAAACTGGATATTTTTTTAAATATGTGCATGTTTTATATGCCATGGTGCCTCAGCAGTAAAAACGGGCGTTAAACACTATTAAAAAAACCGTCGATATCTTGGACTTATCATCTTTTTCTTCTCTTTAAGAAACCTGTCATATTTTATGCACAGTAAATGGTGCTGGACCTGGCATGTCTATGTAACTTCTCCCCCCCCCCCATTTTTTCCTGGTACATGTACCTTAGTATAAAATAACTAGAGAGCATTCGAGAGACATCTCTCAGCAATATCAACTTTTTACATAGCTAAGTAGCTATCAAATCTTGATGATATCTATCCCGAAAAAAGTGGCGGATTTCTTGTTTCAGTAAAGTGTACATAGATCCTAGGGAATCTCATATCACTTCCATATTACTTCCATCTCATATATTGTTCATATTGCCGAAAATGCACTCCATCAATTTGTATGACAGGCATTTCATTTCTCTCTTGCACTCGTTCCGTCCGCTTACGTTGGCTACATTTTTAATGACATGGGTGAATAATTTATAATGACTAGAAGTTGATGGACAACTGTTCTGAAAAGTTGATCTAACAGTAAAAGTCAAAGAAGCTGGAATAACTATAATGAAAGCAGCGTGATGAATGAGTGCAGCAGTTTCAAAACAGTTCGCAGGGTTCGATATTAAACTTTCTTGAATGGGGTTATAGTTAACTTCTGGTCAGGACCTACGGGCGGCGACTGCGCGGATATTAACTGGCTAAATATGCATTACTTATAATTATTATATATTATATCAATTAGGAAAATAAAACTCATACATATACCACTGATATTCCCAAAACAATACAGCAGCATGAAAGTGGAAGATGATGTTACGATAAAACCCATGTAAGCCGTTATCGGAAGTGGCAAATCAAATAAGTTTTAATTTTAATAATCTGGGAACTTTTTCATTCAGCTGAGCTATACAAAAATGTAAAATATTCAATCAAATATAAGTTCTAATTTTAATAACTTGGGACTTTCTGATTCAGCTGAGCTGTGCAAAAATATAATATCTTCGATCAAATATAAGTTTTAATTTTAATAACCTGGGACTTTTACATTCAGCTGAGCTATGAAAAAATATAATATATTCAATGAAATAAAATCAAAGTCTTTCAATAATTCCGACAATATTTTAAATTAATGCATCCTTCGGCAGTGCATGTGACACATGATATATCCTAGGTAGATAGTAATCCTTTACCGGATTGGATGATAACGTGTTTCCATGCAACTATTTGTAGCGTTTATTTGGTGATATATCCCTAGTATTAAATGTTTGCTTATCCGAATATTTTGCAACAACATCTTACAATGTAAAATACCAAAGAGTTATACAGACTTTGACTCTTTCACATGTAGCAACTTTGATACTTAGCAAATATATCTTTACCTATAGAATATATAGCAAAAATAGAACGTAATTTCTTTAGCTGGATATATATAATATATTCTCTATGAACAGAACTATTAAAAGGTTCCGTTCAAAAATAAACTGCGCTCCTTTTTCCTGCAAACATTTTGCACATTAAGGGAACAAAGTTTTAACCTCCTTATATGAAAAAAATAATAAACTATCGCGCACCTTAAAGAGCGGCTATTTGATGTAAGTTACCCAAGTAAGATACCAGTATGAAGTAGTAAAGATGATTGAATAAGAATTAATATAGTAATTGGTAGACGGAATGGAAATAATCTCAAGGGACGTGGCCAGTTGGAGTGTTTAAAGCATGTGTGTAGAAAGTATAGTATACAGAAGGATAGCGCTTTACCAATAAGAATCGGTAGACAAACAATCATTCTTGAAAATGTTTTGATTTAAATACAGCAAAAATTAACACAATAAAAGTCATCTTGCAAAACAGATGTGTGGCAGATGGGCAAATTCTGCGCTAGGGCGGAGACAAGCTAGCAGGGAGAATATGAAGACTTGAAGTCCTATTCGGGCTAATCAAAAAGAAGGAACAGATTTCAAACATTTCTTTCTTCCAAATTACTAAAGGTAGAATCATGATTCCAACGTTCCTGGACAGACAAAAGTTTAAAATTTGAACCGGACAGGTAGAAGTTCCAATCACGGCCGCATTGGCGCTGTTGCTTGCCATGTTGATTGTCTGTAGTAAGATGGCGACACAACAGGAAAAAGCATTTTGTGTGCTGCATTTAGCAGAACTAGATTCCATTATTGGAGTTCAACGTGCCGTCAGTTTAATAAACAACCGCCTGCGCATAAGCAGATTTACCAGTGGCATCGAAAATTCGTAGGAGGTGGTTGGTTGCATCTGCAAACGGAAAAGCACGGGACGTCCACGCACATCGAATGAAAATGTCGAACGTATTCGCACAGTTTACGAAAGGAGCCCACAGCACGAGCAAGTAAAGAACTGAACATTCCTCAACCAACGGTATGGCGAGTTCTGAAACACCGTCTGCACCTGAAGCCGTACAAACTGCAGTTATTGCAAGTATTGCATCCTGACGACCACAACAAAAGTTACGAATTTAGCATTAGCATGCTGATGATATGGAAGAAGACAATTTTTCTGAACAATTAATTTTCCCGATGAATCCTATTTCATCTTTCCGGTAAAGTTAATCGACAAAACGTTAGAATTTGGGCAATCCTATGTCCGTTATTGAACATGAAAGAGATTCGCTCAAAATTAACATCATCTGCGATTATCTGTAAACAACGTTTGTGGACCTTTCTTCTTCCTGGAGAACACGGTGACAGGACTAACCTGTTTACACATGCATCAAAACTGGTTATTTCCTCCACTTGAAGATGATTCAGATGACTTCATCTTCATGCAAGATGGTGCCCCGCTTCCTCTAAGCACGTCCGACGTTACCTGAATGACACCATTCCAGGACGTTGGATTGGAAGAGGAGGAGCAGAAGATCAAGTTCATCGTCGGTGGCCTCCCAGTCTCCAGACCTCACTCCTTGTGACTTTTATCTGGGGGGTTACGTAAAAGACCGTGTTTTTATCCCCCTATGCCTGACACTCTTGAAAATCTTCGACATCGATTTGTTGAGACTGTGAATTCGATAACTAGAGACCAGCTGATTCGTGTGTGGCAAAAAATGGGCCACCGTGTTTATATTTCTCGCGTAATACACGGTGCTCATATTGAATGCATAAAAAGTGAAAATTGAACTTTTCTCTTTCCAGGAACGTTGGAATTGTGTTTCTATCTTTTTTAGTTTGGAAGAAATAAATGTTTGAAATCTGTTCCTTCTTTTAGAATAACCCTGTATTATAGAAAAGCGAAATAAAGGACGATGAAGAACAATTGAATTAATTCAAGCAAAAACGACTGCAGCTGACAGAGAAAACAATGGGAAACAACAAATATTTAACAGAAGAAATTCTGCGGCACAAAAATAGTTAATATTTGAATGTAGCTCTCAGTTTCATTTTCAGATGATGGTAATACCCGAGGCTAAAACTATATTTGTATTGGGAAGTTGTGCTAGTAGGGAAATGAAGGGGTTAATTCTCATAATTGAGTTATTTTTAAATAAGGAATTCTTTCATGTACCTAATTTCAGATTAAAAAAAAGTTGGTAAAACTGTTTGTAAGCGAATGTACTGTTGTTTATCGAATTGCCTTCTGCTAAACATTTGTCCATGTCTCTGTTATGCAACCTGTTTACTTTCCATTAATTTTCCGTGTTTTACATGCTAAATTACTATGCATATAGAAAGTACAATTAATACTTTAGAGAAAAATGATTAGCCAGTAAATATTATATGAATTCAATGGCTATTATGTTTTCATTTGTTTATTCATTCAGTAACCTATACCATTATTTTCTAGATTAACTGGAATGAGATAGTTCATTTATCAAATGTCTATTGCCAAACGTGTGTCGGGTAAAGAACAACGCAACGGCAATTGAATGCTATAGGTCAATGTTTCTCAATCTTTTCAAGTCCGGGACCCACCTTGAAGGTCATAAATTTCAGACGACCCCATAAGTTAACCAGTTCACTCTAATCACTGATGAAAATACCGTATTTATTTTACATACACAGTTTTATCAAAACAAATTACTCTAATTTAGCATATAATGATATTTTATATCATCAAACTAATGTGATGGTTGTGCTTGTCGTTTCTACGAACCAAAGAGGAAAATCCCTTTTCGTACAGATATGAAGTGGCGAATGGAATGTGCCCCTTTAAGCCCCATCTGAAAATTCAGGATATTCGCGCCTTAATATCCAAAAGGTTGTTATAATCCAGTGTAATTATAGCTAATATCAAACACTGATTAAAGTTTTAACTTTCGAAATATAGGAATGGGCCCTCAGTCCAATTGAAATATATGTAATTTTCTGAAAAAGTAACTTCGATTCTCATTAGTGAGAGCATAGATTCTATAGAATCAAAAAAGCAGAAGGTAAGAAAATATCGCTATACCTTAGAAATAAATCTAAGGTTTAGAAGGCAGAAAAAAAATAACTTAATGGTATACTCTTGAACACAGATAGATCTTTTTATGGAATCCTTGACTGTAACACTCGTATATATTTGGGACACAGTAATGGTTGGCCCTTGAAGGGACAAGTTGATTTCATTTAGTTTAGAAAATATGTCCGGCATATGAGCCAATGTAGATAGCAATTGTCATTTAAAAACAAAGTCACAGTTACAATAATTCAAAAATAATAAAACTTCTTGCTTAAGCTTGAAAAGTCTGTAAGAAAGACTTTGTCCCTTGAAAGCTAACACACTTCTGTGAATGGTGTTAAAAACTAATTTTGTTAAGGTTAATATAGTCAATGAATATATAAACTTTGACAAACATATATTCCTGATACTGTACTCCATTACTAAGACATTCAGTCTAACTTTACAAATTTAACTAGTTTCTGACTCACATTTTCCCTGCGCGAACAGTGTGCTTGTTTAGCCAAATATAGTTTTTCAATGCTTGCCGTCAACTAACAAAATTTTATCTTAAATTGGGGTCGATATCCAACTTATTTCTGTGCTTGTTTTTAAATAAATTAAAAACGAAAATCCACATTTACAAAGGTACGAGGGTACGTCCATAAGTTTCCGGCCTCCCCGATAAAACCCCTATCTGGTGTCTTACCTTACATATTAAGTAAATAATTGCGGTGTGCATGGGAAAGCAACCCCTCATATTCTACCGTAAAAGAATGGGCCAAACTTTTTCGAATGGATCGAGAAAGCATTGAAGACGAAGAGCGTGCAGGTCGGCCCTTGGAGGTGCTCACTCCTGAAAACATCGATCGCTCAAGTGGAAGGAGAAATTATGGAAGACAAGCGGCTCAAAGTTACAGAAATAGCAGCAAGAATGGGCCTTTCTAAAACAACAGTCCTTCGAATTATTTATGAACATTTAACCATGAATAAGGGGTGTCTAGACCTCTTGCCTCAGTACAAAAGCAGCAACGAGTCATCTGCTGTCAGGCATTTTTGTAGCTCTGCCGTGGCAACGAGAGAGAAGGTCTACAAACCATTGTTACAGCAGATGAAACTATGGTCCTCTACTATGATCCCTTGTTCAAAAGACAGTCAATGGAGCGGCGTAAACCTGGCGAAGCACCGCCTGTAAAGGCCAAGGTCACCAAGTTAACCAAGAAGATCATGGCCACAATCTTTGGGGCTGTGAAAGAATACTCTTCATTGACTTCAAGGAGAAGAATACCACGGTAAATTGTGCTGGCCTACGTGCTTCCATCAAAGAGAAAGCTGAGTGCTGGGTGTGCACCTTCTTCACGACAATGCGCCTGAGCATACAGCTCTTATAAAGGAAGCTGTGAAGAAATGTGACTTCGAGGAGAACGACCATCCACACTACAGCCCAGATCTAGCTCCCAGTGACTATTTCATTCTTATCAAAACTCAAGCAGGACTTTCGAGGAAGGAAATTTAAGTGTGACGAAGAAGTGATGGATGCTGTTTATGCCCATTTTGTAGACAAGACTTCTGACTACTTTGGAGGCGGGGGTTGAAATGTTAATTGAAAGATGTGAGAAGTGTATTGCAATAAATGGCAACTATATTGAAAATTGAAATATAATTTTGTCTTTATCATACTTAGAAAATGGTTAGGCCGCAAACTTGTTTACCTACTCTCGTGGGTAGTCACAAACGCCAACAAATATTTTACAGCTTTTTCTGGGATCATTGGATATTCTTTTTTCTTGCCAGTCAGGAGTTTGATGAATTCATTATCTTGTTAATTTGCCTGAGACTTTTATTACATCACAGCTCGATCAATTCGTCTTTCTGGGAAGGAGTTAAGGTTTCCGGTAAGGTGTCAGCAATAGAAAACGGGTCTATAATCCAAAATTCTGAATCCAGGTTTTCAGGGAAGTATGCATTGAAATACGTAATGAGATTCCTAAAGTGCTCCTTAATAGTCACTGCCAGCTTCAATGAAGAGGTTTTTCATTTTCACTTAAGAAAGCACCTTACAATGGAGATGAAGATATGTTTCCAATATTGATTTCTGTTATCATGAAGATTGGTTTTTTCTTAAGAGTCGCAATTTTATGCTGTACCAAGAATATGGAAGTAAGCGCATCCTGTAAAATTTTGTTCAGCTGGTTGAGGTGACAAAATACATCTGCAAGTAAGCCAACCGGGCAAGCTACAGCTCATCAGTGAAATATCTGAAGTTTGAGGATGAGTCGGATAGAAAAATGTGCAATTCTGAAGGAAATTCAAAATGACAGCTCGACTGCCAACCTACTTCAGTGTGAAGTAAAAGTGTGTCATATTTCATTACACAGTCGCGAATTCCTAGTTCTGAACTTAACGAGTTAACAAATTTCACACTTTTATTTAAAACTGTCTTTAGAGCAAAAGGGATCATTCTTGCGGCTCATGGTGAATGTTTCAATGTTTAAATTTTGCTTCTGGGACTACTTTTTTAATCTTTGCAACAGCGCCAGTGTTTCCCAGTCATTGCACGTGCTTCGTCAGAGCAAACGCCAATACATTTTTTTCCCATTCTATACTAATTTTCATAAATTGATCTAATTTTGAAAATGTGTCGTTTGAGGTTGCTGGCGGTGATTAACCCAAAAAAAAAAATCATTAAGAAGGTGAACCATGTTCATGTCGGTAGTTTCGTCCAATTGAGTTCAAAAATATTGACATTCGTGAAATGATTGGTATTAACTGGTGTTTAATCTTCATTGGATAATGGAATCACTTCAAGTTGTTTTGCTGCCTTATCACCCAAATTATTTTAACCATATCTATAGCTGCTGGTAATTCTTCGATCATGTGAGGGTTTCCCGCCTAAGCTATTCTTAAACTGAGTTCATACAATGCCTCCAGAGATATCATATGAGATCCTGCAAATGACGTTATTTATTTCCTCCTTGATGACAAATTCTCTGAAAATATTCCAACTGTTTGTGTTTCAAATCACTGCGCTTGGTGTCAAAATGCTTTTTCAAAAGGGAAGGTTTCGTCGAATGATTTGAAAGTGACAAATCACACATTGCGATACTGAGATGGTTTCGTCTTCATCTCCAATATATGTGAAAATTGCTTACATTCTACTTATTGCTTGTGTAAGGGGTTTTTGTTGCTTTCTTGTACATTTTTTAAAGCTGTTTAAAGCCCGTTTTTCTGCTGAGGCACCACAGGCGGTGAACATTGATGATACATGAAATAAAATGATATATTGGGAAAGCATTTTTTAAGGAAAGAAACGTTCCAGGTCTATGTTTAGGGTACCTACCAGGCATTTGCCATTTATGAGGACTGAGGAAAACCTGATAAAAAAACCTCAATCATGGAGAAGGGTCCAGGCAGGATTCGAACCCCAGACCCCCAGCACACTAGTCCGCGTCTTAACGACTTCGCCCATCTGTGGCGGTCTCTTGTACAATGATGTTTAGCATTAGAAGTAATGGCTTCTGGCAGAGTAGCGTGTTTATCCCGCTTAACTCATTCCTCCCTTTAACCACTTATCCATATACTTTATCTTCTGAATATGGCGTACACTACATATAAATCTTACAATTTAACAAATAAGATCTCGCACTCGACAACAATAATGTAACTCCACTGCTTTCTTAAGTCGTCGTCGCAGCTTAACATACGACAAAACGTAGTCCATTGTTGTATGATAAATGTGTTCTGTCATTGTCGTAGGATTAAAAATGGCCTTCCACACTATTTTTGTACAGTATCAGATTTTGTACAGTCATGATAATGCAACATTTGTTGGTTCCTTTTAATTATAGTAGCACTATAACATATTTGTTGTTTGTAAAACAAATATTAAATTATCTTATTTGCTAAAAATGTGACGTAACATCCGATGTAGCTCACGTACCACAAGTTGAGAACCCCTACTGTAAACTACAGTCGTCTCTGGTCATATAACGTTTACATCAGCAGTAATCTAAACCAGTTCTGGCGTCATGAAAGGCTCTGGTTATCCATTGTGTCAGTTCTTAATTCTCAGAATGCGCGGTTGGCTGTTTAAATTACAATTCCTAGCAAGCTATTGCGTAAAGTTTTGAACGTAATACGTAAGTCCCAGCACCTTTTTCTTCTACAGTAGTTAAGCCATGTCTTATTTAAAAAATTGCAGCCTAGCTAAGTTTAAACGAGGAAGGCAACACCATTGCAGAATAAAAAAATATTAAATATAAAAATAAATTAAGTATATATTGCTACAAATACAAAAAAAATATACCAATAATGCAGTAATATTAAAATTGACCTAAAATAGAAAAAGAACGCAAAATTAAAAATAAATTAAATTTAAAGATGACTCATTTACATCCATAAATCCACGATCAGGATTCGTGGATATACTAGCATTACCTACAGCATTTTAGATAAACTATAACATAATTACCAACATTATAACTGTAAACAAGGTGTAAGTTACTACCACATACTTAGGTAGAAGCCCAGCAGTGTAATATCGACTTTACTACATTACTGTTTTTTTTTAATAATGTTCTTGAACGCCTATTTTTACTACTGAGGCACCACAGGCGGTGAACACTGATGATACATGAAACGAAATGATATAGGGGGAAAGGATTTTTTTTTTAAGGAAGGAAACGTTCTAGGCCTAAGTTCAGGGTACCTCCCCGGCATTTTCCATTTATGAGGACTGAGGAAAACCTGGAAAAAACCTCGGTCAGGGAGGACGGTCCTGTTGGGATTCGAACCCCATGCCTCCAGGTTTTCCTCAGCCCTCATAAATGGCAAATGCCGGAGAGCTATCCTAAACTGAAATGTTTCCTTCCTTAAAAAAAAAAAAAAAAAAATCCTTTCCCAATTTATCATGTATCATCCGTGTCCGCCGCATGTGGTGCTTCAGTAGTCAAAATATACGTTAAACCCTTATAAAAAAAAGTCGCTGGGAGACAAATGAACTTAACAGCTGAAGTGACAGTTAGAGTTCAAAGCCACGTATTACGGTAACGGTTTTTAAATCCCCAGTAAAGAATTAATCAGGCCATGCAAACTTGAATTTAGCCAGTAACAGAGCTTAGTTTAAAATTGTCAAGTTAGACGCGATGCTCTCGCATATATTTCGTAGGGCTTGTGTGTCCCAACGATGTAAGTTTGATCTTTGTATATAAAGGAAAGTTTGGGTGCCGAGCTTCTCTCGACGCTGGATTTTCATTCGCACTCGATTCTCAATTAGCTGCGACTCTAGTCAAATCTTCACATATCGTCTTCAGATAACCGGAATGCGAAGCCTACGTAGCCAATAGTTATCAAGTCTGCGTTTTAGTAAATATTACTCATCGGGACAAACAGTCCGTCAATTAAACATGGCGTAATAATTACGCGCAGCGCGTTTACTCTACCAATGGCAGAGCACTTTTAAGTTTACCAGAAAGTGCCAATCAATAAATCATCAAAGTAACATCGGCGCGGTACCTCTTTCTAAGCCTGTTGATTTAATGTCAATAAAATTAGCAGAAATAACCTGAGCATTTGTTCCTTCTTCTGGGGACGGAAGTACCAAATCAACACCATCAACACGAATCAACATAAACAGCTGAGACAAATGTTCCCATATTTTGGATCTCCAACATGGGGCCATCTACAACTGGGCCAATTGTGGTCGTCCCCGCCGCAGGAAGGTTAACCTAAAACAAAAAAGTTTAAAATAAATTGAAAATATTCTCTAATAGCTGGAATTTTGTTGTTCTCAATAAACTTGTATATTTCTTTAAAATAAATTGATAAAAGTAGTTTACTAAAATCAGGGCAGTAGGCCACTAAATGTGGGGGTATAAGAAAAATAGTGGTTATTAAAGGAAAATATAAAAATCTCTCTAGCGGCCGCAATTTTAATTCCAAGGAAACTCAGTATATGCCATTAAAATGAGATAAGAAAAATAGTTTCTGAAAATTAGTGATATCAGATTACTAGGAGTGGAGTTTAACTGAAATCCAAAATTTTAAAAATTGCTTTAGCACCATTAATAATTGTTTTCGCAACGAAACTCCGTATATAACATTTAAATAAAATAATAAATATGTTCTCGTTACATTATTTAATATAACAACACTTAAACTAAATTTCAAAGCCAATGAAAATTGACGAAACTTTCGATTGTTTTTATTTTCTCCATATATTGCAATTGTTTTTAAATAGTAACATGTTTTATTGAAACATATAAACATTTTCATAATACTGACTGTAACTCGAAACTTTACGTTATTTCTATTTTAGCGAATGTAAAGATTTCAAGGGCACAGTTTATAAACATGTTACATTTAAAAATGTATTCTTTGTCTATCAGTGGCCATATATTTTATTTAATTAACAGTACACCATTAATTCTTGTGGTTTAATCTCAATAAATGATGATGATGATAATAATAATAATAATAATAATAATAACAATAATAATAATTCTAACAAATATTATTTCTCTTTTGTGATACTCATATATTGCAAGAATTCCAATTTTGTTCCCCTAATGCCATCATTTATTTCATATCATTAATTAATAAGGCCTAATTTGGATTTTATACTCTTTTTTTTTTTTTTTTTTTAAAGATGAAGAATTCGCTTAGTTTGTGCAGCGCATGCGTGATGAACTTTTTTTTTTGTAGTGTTTCATGCCCGTTTTATTTCTGAGACATCACAGGCTGTGGACACTGATAATACATGAGAGGAAATAGTAAATTTGGAAAGGAGTATTAAGGTAGAAAACATTACAAACTTAAGTATGAGGTACCTTCCTGGCATTTGCCATTTGAATATATAGATTTCTTCAGCAGTACCAAATTATAAAATATGGGTTCATTATTTTGTCTATGTACCCATTATCAAATATATTCATAATGTACACGCCCAATGATACATTTCTCTCCAACTTCATTGCATGGGTCTATGTTTTGGTCATAAAGGGGCAGTTCAATTAGTAAACTTTATTGCCTGTTGTTCTGCGAGTTTGCAAACCCGAAGAGATCAAAAGGAATATCAAAACTATGTTAAACAAGTTAGATTAGTATCAAGAATCCTCTATGCATGTGATCGATAAACCAATAATGAAACCACACTCTTTTTGCACAGTCCACGAGTTTTATTCAGATAGAGTAGTAATTTTATAGAATAGAGATGAAGCAAACTTAGCCACAAATGCGGTCACAGATAAGCCCATTTGTTGCGCTAATTGCGTTAAAGGCTAAAAGAATTTAAAATCGGAATCCAGTCTCCTTGAGTTTTTTTCCCTTTGATAACCTTTTTTCCGGTTTCTCATCAATGGAAATACAGTGGGTTCAATCTTATTCCACTAATTTGACAATACGCGCGCTGCTCGACAAATATATTACAATTTTGTTCTAATGCAAATCTCATTTTAGGTACATTAACACAGATCTCAACACAAAACTCGCACGTTTAACCTCTTGCTTAGTCACTCTTTAATCACTGACTGCCACCTGTCAACAGCTGATTGTAATGCGTATTCTTTCTCATAGTGGTAACCATACTTGCCTTCTAAACCCAAGATTGCGTGTTCAAATCCAGCCAGGATCGATGGATTTTTTCGGGCGTAAAAATCCTAAATATGACTTCCTTCCGAAGGGAAGTAAAGCCGTGGGTCCCATGTCGTACATTTACGGCACGATAAAGAACCTCAAGCCTGAAAGAGAGGCCTCTGAGCAAAATTTGTCGGCCGTTTCACTCCCTGAATTGGATGGGACGCTGATGACCTGAGATGTTAAAGAGCGTCCATAAATAAAGCATTAAAAAAATAATTTTTCATCATAACCTAAATTTAATACAGGAACTCTTCCTTTCGGAAATTCCTTTTCCAATTTATAATTTCTTCAAGTTCATCATCAGTGTCCATCATCATTGACAACAACGGGCATTAAACACTATGAAAATTTAAAGATCTACCAACAGTTATAAAAAATAGTGAAGCACAAACTCTAAAACTATCAAGAGATGAAGAGATTTAAAAACAATAGGGATAGGTTGTGTATTATCAACAACCTACATTTAAAATGAAAAATCGAGAATTATTATGAATACAAGTACAATTAATAAACGTCTATATCTTCCGACTATAAAAGCACAACAAATTGTTCTTGGAAGTCAGCAAATAAAAATTCATATGAAACTAAAAATTAGCCCGGTTATTTTCATATCATCCTTAAGGATTTCACATCAATCTCAGTATTTAGAAATACTGTTGGATTTTTTTTTTTCAATATTTTTAACGCCCGTTTTTACTGCTGAGGCACCAAAGGCGGTGGACACTGATGATACATAAGATGAAATGATAAATTAGGAAAGGATTTTTTTTTTTAAGGAAACGTTCCAGGCCTAAGTTTTGGGGACCTTCCCGGCATTTGCCATTTATGAGGACTGAGGAAAACCTGGAAGAACCTCGGTCAAGGAGGACGGTCGTGGCGGGATTCAACCCCAGATTTCCCGCTATCGAGTCCTTAACGAACTCGGCCACCCGTGGCGGTTGCTGTTGGATTATATCGCTATATAGTAATATTAGTGCACGAATAAATGTCTTGTTAATCTTTTAATAGTATACGATAAAGCTCAGCTACTGTACGATAAATCGTGAAGTTAATGGCTACGCAAAAGTAAGACTTTTATTAGAAATGTGATTAAAGGGACACCTCCCTTGGGCTTTAAAAATGTATCTTTATATGTAAAATACTGATTATCAAAGACCTCCACCCTCATTAGCCAAATGTTCAGCTGGTATCTATTGTTAGACAACTCCAATAGCTACATCTCTAATGGACTTGCAAAATCACTAAAGGTTACAGAATGTTTACTGTCTGTATTCACTTCATGTTACTAAACCCCCACATTACGACGTAGCCCATGAACACTATTGGAAACACCAACCTGCCAATAATATAGGTATATCCCAAAGGAGAGTTCGGGCCACAAAGAGACCAAAATACATTTTCTGACATTTCAGTAACTTGCATGTAAAAATGTGATAACTTTCAGTCCTTATTTAAACCTTGGTTTCATCAACTACTTGATGTTAGAGCAGACGGTAAACTCTTATTTAAAAAAAAAATGTTTAATAGACAGCTGCTAACAAAAACATACAGCAAATTATTTATTCTTCTAGTTTCAGCAAACAGTGCAATAAAACAGCGGGGAAGCAGTTTAGTATTACAAAGATAAAACAATGTATTTTCTCACAAGAAGTAGGGAAATAAACTAAATAAATATATTGGCATTAGAAATAATTAGTATTAAAAGAAATTACATTTTATCGCTTGGATATTTGGAAATAAAGCAGGAATAATTAACACTATTTTCATAAATAATACTCACGCAATTTCATTTTCCGTTCATATTTAAAAATTTTAAAATGTTTTAATTTTGAGAAGGGTTCTTATGATTATGTCCCAATAAATTGGAGTGGCATACGAAATTTTAACCGAAACTACATATCATGTAGGTGAAAATAGAAAATGTTGAGATTGTTGCCTTACATTACACCTGTATTTTATTATTTTTTTAAATTTCTTCTATTTTTCTTCATGTTCCAGATTATACCCTAATTCTACACTTGAAAATCGAGATAAACAGAATTCATTATGAAAAAAGCTTTAAGTATGTTTGTATTGATCTATTACACCTTGTGATGATTTACAATTTATTTTCATGTGTTTGAACGTATGTTAATAGAACTTTCAGTTACCTTTAATAATTCAAGAAATATTAAATGGATCATATTTTCCTCGCCATAAAAGTCTGTAAAACGGAAATGTTCATGACCGACACATTTTTACAGTGTGCCGTTTTTATTTGACTTCATTTTTTACCAGCTTAGCAGAACAAGTTTATGATGCCATGTAGCTTGTTTTTTATTGCAAATGCTGATTTTCGTTGTATTATTTATAAATTTATCGTTATGTAAATTTTTATTGATTTCATATTCAAAGCCGTGCAATGCTTCTGCACCGCCACGGGTGGCAGAGGTCGTTAATTGTTGTTGATTTGTTTTATTTAAGGACGCTCTTTAGCGTCCCATTCAATTCAGGGCATGAAACGGCCGACATACTTTGCTCAGAGGTCTCTCTTCTTTCAGGCTTGAGGTTCTTTTTCGTGCCGTAAATGTACGTCATGGGACCTACGGCTTTACTTCCCTTCCGAAGGAAGCCATACTTAGGATTTTTACGCCCGGAAAACATCCATTGATCCTGGCTGGGTTTGAACCGGCGATCTTGGGTTAGAAACCAAGTATGGTTACCACTACACCCCCAGGCCCGCCAGGGGTAGCGCGTTATGGCGCGGACTCGTGAACGGGAGGTCTGGTGTTCGATTCCCGCCAGGACCGTCCTTCCTGATTGAGGTTTTTCCAGTCCTCATAAATGGCAAATGCCGGGGAGGTACCCTAAACCTTAGGCGTGGAACGTTTCCTTCCTTCGTTAATTTATTTATTTTTTCCCCAATTTCATCTCATGTAGCATCAGTGCCTATCATCTATGCTGCCTCAGTAGTAAAAACGGGCGTTAAACACTTAAAAAAAAAAAAAAAAGTGCTTTTGCATCATACCTTAGCCACAACTATCCTGAAAAGCAACAATAGATATTTTTGTTGACACCTCACTTAAGAATTTGCCCATATCTCTGCACATTATGTTGGAGTAATTCGGTGTACTGTGTGATTCGTGAGTATTTAAAACTTCTCATCTTAAGGAGTTTTCTCCAGAGTCGTACAGTGCATAAGCTTCTTGAGGAAATATCTCAAGTTGTTGAATGCAACAATTATTATTATTATCATCATCTTCATCTTCATCATCAATTTAATGAAAGAGCATGCAACTAAAGAACTAATAAGCCATCAAAAAATCAGAAGAAAATTTAATAATATGGAAGACGTTTTCAATTTAAGACTCTTGGGTTTGAAATTGGGAATGCTTGTAAGGTTCAATATGATAGCCATGCATCAGTTGCCTGGAGTGATAATGCAACAAGAACTTCATTGTGTTGTACGTCTTACGCTCGCTTTGTCATCAACTGGTGTGCCACTTTTGCTAAGCTGTAACTGTCTTTTTACTGTATTTTGCTTGCTTACTCATTTACTCTTCATTTATATACTTTCAATTAGCCATCAAAATGATTTTACATAATGGCGACAGTTCGAAGCAATACAAACCAAACAGAAATGACTGAACCCTACAAAAAGGTGTCTTTTGTTTTAGTAATGTTTTTGTGAAACTGTTTTATTACTGACAATGAGAGTGACTAGTTTTATGTATCAATAATAAAAACAAACACATAAAAAGAATAATGAAAAATATCTCTCAAAATGAAAGTTATATTAGGATAAGCATTTGTAAGCTTCTTTACTTTTGTAGTTTTACAATAATATATAATTCAAAAGTACATCAAGTTTCCACCAGATAATCATTCTAAATATGCATTGAAAACACCTTACGATACATTTTTAATTATCTCACATTGCATTTTTGTCATTAATATAGCAAAATAATATACATGATCATTTTTAATGGTGTTTAACACCCGTTTTAACTTCTGAAGCACCACAGGCGGTGGACACTGATGATATATGAGATGAAATTATACATTGGGAAAGAATTTTTTTTTTTTTTTAGGGAAGGAAACGTTGCAGGTCTAAGTTTAGGGTACCTCCCGGGCATTTGCCATGTATAAGGATTGAGGAAAACCTGAAAAAAAACCTCAGTCAGAAAGGGCTGTCCGACGGGATTCGAATCCCAGACCTCCCGCTGACAAGTCCGCGCCTTAACGACTTCGGCCACCCGTGGCGGTTTTTTGATAACTCAGAGCATGAGAAATTAAAAAAGAAGACCTGGATTATAAAATGTTAAAAGAATACAAAATGCATGTTTCACATCAGTGAAACTGAAATAATGAATTATGCAAATTTCCCTTACCTCGATTCTCTACAGTAACATGTAATTGTGTCATTTAACTTTGAAATAATTTTGTCTGTTTCGATAGTCACTTCCCATTGGATATTTTGTAGCTCTGGTAATTTATTACACAAGTGTTCAAGACCAGAGCTTTCTTATTTGTGAGTGCCGCTAATAATAGAAAACAAGAATAAGTATTTAAAATGTGATACTTAAAACACTGCAACACTTAGCTAAGTTGTAAGAGAAGCTTTATACTTTTTAAGAGCGTCTTTCCACTGAAATACACATAATTATTATGAAAATTAAACCTTTAGCTCTCTTAAAATAACATCTAATTCAGTTCTTTGAGGCAAGAAGTACATCGCATTTCCTATGTCCCTGCTCGGAATTTAAAACAAAAGCCTTACTAATGTCCCAACTTTATTTTCGATTCACATTTTTGCATATTTGTATACTTTTTCGTCATGAAAACTGTTTGTGTATTAGCTTTTTTTTAGCCAAACATGTAATATTGCATAAGTATACATATTTTGTCAAATTTTTCCCTTAAAAAGGAACCATTCTGCATCATTTTAACCAAAAGTTTAATTGAAAATATACAGTCTTTTAATATTATTCGAAAACAAGCGCATATCTAACATTATACGATGCTAAACAGCCAGGCGATCAAAGGAAAGGACTGACTCTAATAATTAACTCTGAACAAAGCTGGCATGGAATAAAGCCTTTGCTTTTGTACTTCGGTTATTACTTATAAGAGTATGAAAAAGTAATTAATGGTCAAGCAGTGAAATGGAACAAATGCATTAGCGGTTATCATTGTTCAGAAGAGCATAGTGTTTTGTCATTTCATTAGTGGAAGTTTTCAGTTATGTCAAAAGCTAAACCAATAAATTAGAGTAGTTGGTGGTTTACAAAGTGAATTATACAATGACGTGATATCCACAAATGGAGGAATATGGCAACATACTGTTTGAAAAAAAAAAAATGTGGACGATGAAAATTTACAATACCTGATAAAAGTATGGAATTAAAAATAATCAATATGCGTTTAGGGAATAAACCTAATCAGTTTTCTTTTGATTTACAATAATTATGTATCTTTTAGTATATGTGTTTATTTTCAGAAAGTCATTATTGCTGTTTTGACGCATGCATGAATAAAATACAAATTATATAAACCACTGCTAGGAGTTGGAGAGATGAATAGTTAGCTAGCCAGATGAATGTGTTAACAACTCACTGTTAATATTCTGCTTTCGTTAATGCAATGAGAATGGACCGAATCTTAAATATTTAAATAGCTTATACACATGCAGTACGTAATATTTTACTTGGTAGATAAAACCTTCTCCCTCCGCATACATTGCCAGCCATCTCTCGAGCTCCTAGCAGCAAATAACCTGGACATTTTATTTCCTAGCGTAAGTAAAAATAATAAGATGTTCTAAAGACAATTTTATTTCAGATATAATAATAGTTACGAAAGGAAGTAGTGCCACTACTCCTGAATATTATTTACTAAAAACTTAACTCATTCCTTGAAATTGTAATTACACACTGGATTTAGTTAAGATACAGTACATTTATTCAGTCAGCTATGTGATTGAACCAGAAAACACAATAAAAACGTACTTATCGAAACATAATTCACAAATGTTTTCCCTCACCTTTCTCAGCATATTTGTCAAGATTTTACAATAGCGAACCAATTGTTATTGGCTGAAGGCTATATATAAAGTTTTATAAATTGACTTCTATACACGGCTAGTATAGGGTACGGTTAAGGCAACATTATTTGATGCTCTCTTTAATACGCACAGTACCTAAAATACTTAGAGAAAATTAGGGTAACTCCATGGAGCTAATAATTATCTTTATTGCGTAACAATGAATGAATGCTAATTTTATTTTATAAAACCCACATTTCTAAAACTAATTGCCCACTTGTAAAAAGTTCGGCATTTCCCTAAATGTACCGCCATGGGTATCCGAGGTCGTTAAGGTCCGGACCCATGAGAGAGAGGTCTGCGGATCGAATCCCGCCAGAGCCGTCTTCTTTTTCCAGGTTTTCCTCAGTCCTCATAAATGGCAAATGCCGGGGAGGTACCCTAATCTTAGGCCTTGCTTAAAAAATCCTTTCCCAATTTATCATTTCATTTCATGTACCACCAGTGCCCACCGAGTTAAAACGGGCGTTAAATATTATTTAAAAAAATCCTAAATATAGCATTAAAAAGTATTTGAAGAAACAATTACTATGCTAGGTTCTGTTCTGGAATTACAGGAAAAATGTTAAGGGAAGAAGTTAAATAATATTAAAAATGAAAGAACATAAGTACATATTTGGAGATATTATAAATCGAACTTACCTCATAAAAAAAGTGAACTACATTTTATGGTAGAAAAATTAGCACCACTTAAGTATGTCCCGGCACGTTCTGATATTTTGGGGGACATTTTCCAAATTTCAAATTCATCTTTAGGTAAAGGAGGCAAATGCTTTCAATTGCAAATCCCTGTCAATCTCAACAATAGCTAACCGCCTGCTAAGTTTCAGCCGTAAAAATAAATAACAGCAAGTTGAATCTCATTATCAGTGATACATTATATAGTTGGAATAGAATATGAATAAGGTTGAGATACGGTAAAATAGCAGAGCTACAAAAGCAATAGTTTTAGTACAAGATGTAAACAATAAAATAGCGAAATCAATCTTTCTGTCATCATCATTGCTGCCTGTTTTGTGGTCGTTTATGAGTTAATCAGCTAAGCTCATTTGAGGCTGATGATAAGATCAGAAGGTTCAAGAGACTGGTGCAGTTAACGGTTTTCACCTTATAATCCTGTCCACCATTGGAAATCAAGGCACACTGAGCACTGCCTACAAATATCTTGAGGGAAAAAGTCAGTTTGATCCAAATTCTGGCAAGTTTGTCATGACTATTCTACTATAGCTCAGTGCCCTTTATTGCGGTACAATTCTCACATCTTTGAATTAACATTTCAATCCCCCCTCCTCCAAAAATAGTCAGAAGTCTTGTCTGCAAAATGGACATAAACAGCATGCATCTCTTCTTCGTCACCCCTTAAATTTCCTTCCTCGAATGTCCTTCTTGAGTTTTGAGAAGAGGAAATAGTCACTGGGAGCTAGATCTGGGCTGGAGGGTGAGATGATCAATCTCCTTGAAGCTACAGTTCTTCACAGCTTCCTTTGCAACAAGAGCTGTGTGCACAGGCGCGTTGTCGTGAAGAAGACGCACACAACCAATCAGCTTTCCTCGCCTTTTCTCTTTGATGGAAGCACGCAGTCTGTGCAGTAGGCCAGCATAGTACTTCCCATTTACTGTGGTGTTCCTCTCCTTGAAGTCAATGAAGAGCATTCCTTCACAGTGCCAAAAGATTGTGACCGTGATCTTCTTGGTCGACTGAGTGACCTTGGCCTTTAGAGGCGGTACTTCGCCAGGTTTACGCCACTCCATTGAGACTCTTTTGGACAGAAGATCATAGTAAAGGACCATAGTTTCATTCCCTGTAACAATAGTTTGCAGAATGTCTCTCTCGTGGCCACGGCACAGCTTCAAAAATGCCTGACAACAGATGACTCGTTGCTGCTTTTGGGCTGAGGAAAGAAGTCTAGGCCCACATCTTGCACCAACCTTATTCATGTTTAAATGTTCATGAATAATTCGAAGGACTGTTGTTTTATGCTGCTATTTCAGTAACTTTGAGCCGCCGGTCTTCCATAATTTCTCCTTCCACAAGAGCGATGTTTTCAGGAGTGAGCATCTCCAAGGGCCGACCTGCACGCTCTTCGTCTTGAATACTTTCTCGATCCATACGAAAAAGTTTGGCTCATTTTTTTAGGGTAGAATATGAGGGGAGTGCTTCTGCATATACACCGTCCAATCGCTGTTTAATTTCATTTGGAGTAAGTCCTTCTTTTGTGAAGAACTTAATAACAGCTCGAAACTCCATTTTGAACATGTCACAATCTTCTGCACATAGCCTTCTTTATGCAACTATATCTGAACAACTGAACACAGCGGAGCAGAAGTTACAGATGCAATTATTTACTTAACATATAAGGTATGAGACCAGATAAGGGTTTTGTGAAGTAGGTAATCTTTATTGGTAAGCCCAGAAACTTATGGATCTGCCCTCGCAAGTTCGTCTATGGTATGAGGGTTGTTTAAATAAAAGCATGCCTCATCTGAGAAAATTGTTAATTCTGGGCCATTAGTACAGTCACAAACATTTTGTAACCACCAGTGACAGCAAGGTTGTAATTCATGAACTATAGTCACTCTGTAGGGTTTCAATGTTAAAAGTATAGCAGCTCTATGAACAGAGGTTTTTGAAACACCCGCTTGCTGTGCAACACGTCTTAGAGACTTCTTTGGAGAGCGTTCGAATGATGCATCAATTTCGTGATTTTTTTCCTCTGTTAGAACATTTCTTTTTCGCTTCTTAGGTTTAGCGTTTAGCGATTCCATTGCCCTAAATTTATTAAACAGACATCTAACAGTTTCTACTTGAAACTGGAATACTATAAAATTTCTCCTAAAAATTGTCTACATAATTCAGTTTTTACTTATGTATCGCACATAAAAATTCTTTGTTCAAGCGTGAATTTTACGGTAGGAGTTTCAATTAACTAATAAGAATAATCTAATGTATTTCACACTCAACACTGTTATTTTGAATAAACTTTCACTTTTGAGATGCTCAATAAACAAACTAGTCTTTACAGCTCGAACAGAAGGCAGCAACTGACACAGTATAAAACAGCAGATAAACGTAGCCTTGGGATGGGTCATTGACCGCTAGTGCGCTACTGGAATAAATCGAGGTTACTGCAGTGTAAGCGAACTACGCCTTTACGTGATCTATAGCCCGGCTATAAATGGAGCGCTTGGTATGAATCCAAGTATAATTATTCTGCAGGATCAGAAAAGTGTGGTCTGATGTACAACAAGAGCCTATTGTGGAGTCTTTATAAGGGACTACTAGGTGTAAAAGATATGTAAATAAAATATTACACACATTTATTGTGAAACGGTAAACAGAACCACTGTATGGGTACATTTAAGTACCGCCACGGGTGGCCCAGGTCGTTAAGGCGCGGACTCGTGTGCGGGAGATCTGGGGTTCGAATCCTGCCCGGATCGTCCTTCCTGACTAAGGTGTTTTCCAGGTTTTCCTCAGTCCTCATAAATGCAAAATGCCGGGGAGGTACCCTAAACCTAGGCCTGGAACGTTTCCTTCCTTTAAAAAATCCTTTCCCAATTTACCATTTCATCTCATGTATCGTCAGTTCCACCGCCTGTAGTGCCTCAGTAGTAACGGGCGTTAAACACTATTAATAAATAATAATAAAAAAACAGCTTTAAGCAAAGTGCTTCATGAAGAAAATTAGTTCTCGATTGTGGCCTCCAGCATCCTCAGGTCTTAATAATTATGCCTCTTATTTATGGGGTAATATTAAAAATTAAGCACACATATCAACCCATGGAATCTGAAAGTGGTAAAAGTGAAGTAGGATAAAACATTTATTTACATTTAGTTATTACAGTGTTTGTTTCAACAGTCACGTGGGTCTAGTAGATAGTTTATGCTTTAATAATCGCAGTATTTTTTTTCCAAGATCAAAACATAGATAACACCAACTGGCAGAAATTGCTTAATTTTATTCTCTCTACCCCGCTTCGAGATTATCATAGCTGTCTCGCTTTTTGCAGGAATTCATTCGTCCCTTGCTTTTCCTTGCCCAATTTGCTCAACGCCCTCTGTTCAATGTAATACAATGTGCTGCATACACTTTCCGCTCTGTTATTCTGCCCCTCTGCAATTCGCCAACATATGGGACAGATTTCATTCCGTTTTTATTGCTGATTTTGATCATCTGCCAACTACCGAGTCTTGAGTCATGCCGTATTCAGTCCCTTATTTGCCTGCATTTCTCAAATATCCACCCACTTTTTAGCTCCATCGTGCCTCCAATTAAATGTTTTTCTGCGCCCTGTTCATAAACTTAGACCAGTCTTAATTTTCCCTCATATACTCCTCCTATTTGCCCATATGTAGCCTATTCCATAATTTCCATCGTTTCCTATTCTTCACTGATCACCGTATCATTGTGTCGGTCCTGGTGGTGTAGTGGTAACCATACTTGCCTCCTAAACCCAAATTTGCGGGTCCAAACCCGGCCAGGATCGATGGATTTTTTCGGGCGTAAAAATCCTAAGTATGGCTTCTTTCGGAAAGGAAAAATCCGTGGGTCCCGTGGCGGACATTTACGGCACGAAAAAGAACCTCAAGCCTGATAGAAGAGGCCTCTGAGCAAAATTTGTCGGCCGTTTCACGCCCTGAATTGAATGGGACGCTGATGGCCTGATTTGTTAATGAGGGTCCGTAAATAAATGAAATAAGAAAAAACGGTAGCATTACTCTAATTATTAGGGATTGATCCTGTGAACAATTCGCACACAGTATTTAGTCGCTCCAGTGTTACATTGAATGGTCTCATTGTAAGCTCCGAATCAAGCCCACAGTTTACTGCCCGTTTCGATATCCCCTATTTACAAAAAGCGTTCTCATGTGATACACATCAAACTTCAGCCCTATAAGACATGCTGGGTCGTACTAATGCTAACAATAAACTTAAGACATATCTGGCATTCTGCTTCTTGTCAAGTGTGTCTCCATTCCTAAATTCCTTGTTTACGCTTTGTCACGTAAATACGTTTCGCCCATTCATCGTAACGTGAGTCCTAAAGTAGACCACGTTCTGAACGTTGCCCAAAGTCAACCAATTTGCGGTTTTTGATTTAGCACATTAAATTAAAAAATAATATTTTATCGCGAAGTAAAAAAGCTTCATTTTATATAAATGTAACTTCTATTATTTCCCAATAAAGAAAGGCGTATTTTTTTCCTTCCTATCCAACGGGAAAGTTATTATGTGAATGTTTTGGGACCCAGCGCTTTAACGTGCATAAAAATTGGGTACTTTTATTATAGAGGTATGATAAAATGGGTTATTTGTTGAGTGGAATCACTTGTTTGGGGACAATGCTATCTCTAGACTCCCCTAATCTGACAATAGAGCCTCGCGTGATTCCCGAAGATTATTTGATTTATTTATTTATTTATTTTGTCATTTTTGATGACTATGTTAGGAACTTGAGAGTCGTGGCTTTGAATTCCGCCTAAGGCATGGAAAGGATGTAATGAGTATTTAGTTTAGAGTGGTTCACATATTAGATCCTGAACATACCTTAAACCTATTTCTTGTAAGTTATGATAGGGACGGTTAAAATTGGTTTCCTTTTTTATAACGGTCAATTTGTATAAGAAAAATGAGCCATATTTTTAATCAGAGGTTATCTCTTTTTCTTTTTGTTATCGCACACAAAAGTTAACATCTACATGGCTGAAGATGAAGATGAAATGTTGTTTGCTAATCTGAAGTGTTGCGAGAGTATTTCTCAGTAATATATACAAATACTAGCCAGAGCAAGAGATATGCCATGCATTCCATTCAACCATTACAAACGCCACTATTAGCTCTGCTGGCAGCCGCCGTTGCGTACTTTGCCAGCATATGGCTGACTGGAACGCATGGTATTTCCAGCAGGCAAATATGCAATATACACAATGTTAAAATTGCTGTGCCGAGGTCCTTGTTTTAAAAACTAAACCAGAGCTCGTCTACGTCAAGCATTATCAGTGTAATGAGAAATATGTGTGTTGGTTGATATGTCCAGCCAGACACGGAACGATCGATATAGAGGATGAAGTGTAGTAAGGGAGGAAGGAAGGAAGAGAAACTGTTTGTTGTGAACAACAGGTTGCTCAGGCGAAAACAACTATCCCCATTCATATTATTATTTGGGGGGGAGTGTTTCACGCCCATTTTTACTATTGAGCCACCACAGGCGATGGGAACTGTGATACATGAGATGAAATGATATATTGGGAAAGGAGTAATTTTAAGGAAGGAAACGTTCCAGGCCTAAGTTTAGGGTATATACACGGCATTTGCAATTTATGAGAGCTGAGGAAAACCTGAAAAAAAAAACCAGTCAGGGAGCACTGTTCTGGTGGGATTCGAACCCAAGAACTCCCGCTCACGAGTCCGCGCCTTAACTACCTCGGCCATTCGTGGCAGTCTATTTATATTATAAGGATGTTGCTTATTTCAACAATTTCCCTTATGGCCAAATTAAAATAACCTTTTGTTTCAGTAACCGTTTCTGTCTTGTTCAAATATATAAAGTGACATTCGGTGAGGGCACGTTCTGCGACGGCAGACCGCCCCACTATGGCTGGTTTTGACGTAAATGAGTTTGTTTTCTGCAACTCGTTTTTAACTGATCTTTCAGTCATGCCAATATACACTTTCCCACATTAACAGGGAACTTTGTAAATTCCAGTATCGTCAAGGGAATCATTTACAAAACGGAGCATGTTTCGTGATTTTCTGGTGGGTGTGCATGTGGTTTTTATATCCTTCTTTTTTAAGATTCGTGGGATATGTACTTCATATTTTATGTACAATAGAGAGGTTTTCGGTTTTTTATTAGTATTAGAATTGGTACGTCCAGGACTAACAAGTAACCTTTTCCAAAGATATTGAAGCTCAGTTACAAGATGTTCTGGTTCAGTAATGGACTTCACCCTATAATCGAATGCCTTGTACTCGCTTCGGCGCTACATGTATTAAATTTGGAATAAAACAGAGAAGGTTAGCATGGCCCCTGCACATTCTGTCAGATCTGTTTTGTATACAGTCGCTCATGATATTTTGCCAACCACAGACATATACACATGCTTGATACTGACTCCTCCTTCCCATTGTGTGAGCACCAGGAAACCTTGCGTACACCGTGAGATCAGCTGCGTTGCGCGTCAACCGGTGCAGTGTAACCAACAGCCTTTCTGCAGTTTCTATGTCAAACAGTAGTGCGAGATTCCAACATTCCGTGTTAGTGAGATCAAATTTTTCGTTAACACAAAAATAAACAAGTGGCCGTTTTGTGAATTTTGGCACTCACGTTTATTGAATCATAAAAACGGATAAAATATAACTATTATTTTACTTTTATTTGAAGAAGAAAAGAAAAGTAAAAACGCTTCATTAGTTCAAAATGTACATTAATTTTGTTACTATTGTATTTTCACTGTATTGTGTTTTTCACTATTTTTGTTTTTGTGTTTATTGTATACATAATGTTTTCAAATTAAATGTTAAAGACCAAAGAACGTCAAAAGAACAAATTTACCCGGTTAAACTCCAGCAAGTTGCATCATACTTTGGACTTAAATAAAATGCTCGTCAATTTATCTAGTCAATGACTGCCTTCTGATGCTATTTCACTTCTATGCCAAGGACAAAATTTCGCCTGAGCTCCAAGGAAGATTTCAACTGAAACTACCACTACCCAAGTTGAAAATGCCATTCACGATCTCCTATCTACAGATATGCATGCTTTTAAAAAAGGCTAACTCCAAAGGATGGCAAAGGACAGAAGCGAAGAACGTGTGCTCCAAATTTAGACGTCTTTATATTATCAGTCAACTAAGGGCACCCATGGTTGTGGCACATACACACTAGTCCATGGAAGTTCACCTTATATAAAAATCAAATGAACTTTCCTACCACTTTTTTAATTTTGTAAAGTATTAATTCGTAAGATATTATTAACCTTTGATGCTTTAATGAAGAATCTTTCCTATAGCCACGTTATGTTATGTGAGGCAGTACCTATTCTGGCTTTTAACCCCCCAGGCAGTCATTGCCAAGGATTATATTACATTTACATAAACGGACTGAATTTTTATAAGTAATGTAATATGTTATGGTTAAAACCAAGGGTACATATACACCTTACATTAATTATCTCGTTGCACATGCTTCATAAGGCATCTTTAGAGATGCGAAAGTTTTATTAGGATGTATATGGGCAGGTTTATGGCAACCCAGACCCATAAACCCTCAAGGTCTTTGATGTTACGCAGGAAAGCAAAAATGCAAGTTCTGTTGTTATTTTGTTCATAAATACTCCTGAAAGACCGTTAACTTTTGTAAGAAGAATAGGCCTTGAGAGATTTCTAAAAAATAGGCTGATATACCAGCCTTTGTTAAGCGAAAAGTTGAAGGTCGTTTATAAGTGCCGGTCAGAGAAATTTGTTGTGATGTTGGATCATCTTAGGCTCACATGTACCCACGAGGAACCAACCGTCTCTCCGAGAAGTAAACACGAGGGGAGAAAGGCGCGAATAGAAAGTCAGTCCGATAGTTTCTATAACTCGCGTGTAGGGCGTGCAGCCAATAAGGAGCCAGTAAAATAATTATAACAAAATGTATCTTAGTTGAAAGGACTACTGTGACACTACAACCGACCGACTGAGATCGAACAAAACCAGCTGGAATTCGAAACCCTAATCAGTCTTTGCATTGCGTCAGATCCGTTTTCATCAGTTCCTCTCAGTGCTTTAGAGCTGTCTTTCAGTATGACGAACCAAGTGTGACCAGTGTTTTTAATTTGTCTGCAGTAAGAGCTGTTTCAGTTGGGACCTTATGGAGATTTGCATCGTCTTTCGGCTGTTTAATAATTTGAAAGTGAACGAACAAGGGCGCTCGTAGCTTACAGCAGATAAAGTGAAACCTTCTGTAGGGAGTGACGAGGGACGAAGTTTCCTAAACCTGGTGTTGGTGTCAAGTGAGAGCTCTCAAAGCTTCTCATCTCCATAAACATTTTCTGAACCCTAGGATCGAACTAAATATTGAATAAAACATATAGTTAACCGGCATCAAATGTCTCTTCAGTCAACTGTAACTTCTCCAGTTCCTTTCCCCGAGACAACGATCTGTCTCCACTAGTCGAGTTTTACAGCCCAGGTAGTGAGGTCATTAACGTCAATGCATCATCAAGAAAGCGGATCGGAGAAGAAGCGGCGAATCGTTGCCGAAAGACTTCACATCCCCCGTAAGCACCTAATAAGGGCTTAATTAAACCACAAACAAATCACAAGTCCTAACTTAATTAATCTCTCCCATATCTCCCGCGATTATATTATTTCCACTTCAAATGATGCCTTAACGTGGGGCTAATTTAATTAATCCAGAAGCAGCACACGTTTAATTCACTATCACTTCCTTTGATTTCCGCTTCATATGCTAGAGGTGGTTTGATATTTCTCTTCTTGCCTTAGACCGTCACGGGTGGCCGAGATCGTTAAGGAGTGGACTCGTGAGCGAGAGGTCTGGGGTTCGAATCCCGCAAGGACCTCCTTCCTTACTTAAGTTTTTTTCAGGTTTTCCTCAGTCCTCATAAATGGCAAATGCCGGGGAGGTACCCTAAACTTAGGCCTGGAAAGTTTCCTTCAATAAAAAATTCTTTCCCAATTTATCATTTCGTCTCATGTATCACCAGTGTCCACAGCCTGTGGTGCTTCCGTAGTAAACACGGGTGTTAAACAGGATACATTCATTCTTCTTTCCTTAGGTTTCTACAAGTTCTGCTCTAAGCCCATTGGAAAATGTTCGGACCAAATTGCAACTTATAATATGTTGGATAAAGAAGACC
Source organism: Metallyticus violacea (assembly GCA_030762175.1). Classification (NCBI taxonomy): domain Eukaryota; kingdom Metazoa; phylum Arthropoda; class Insecta; order Mantodea; family Metallyticidae; genus Metallyticus; species Metallyticus violacea. Next base: position 119,170,642 of record CM060842.1, on the reverse strand, counting down.
TCGTAGGTTACAATAGCTTAGTAAATTAAGCATGCTACTTGGGATAACATAGTTTTGCCCCTATGCTATATACAAACATGACTGGCTTCAATGAGAGCAAAATGGGATAAAAATATAAGTAATGGCAGAAAGAGCAATAGCTACTCATTGAACCAATAAAAATCAAAGCAAAGTTATAGAGTCGGTCCTGGTGGTGTAGTGTACCATACTTGCCTTCTAAACCCAAGATCGCGGGTTCAAATCCGGCCAGGATCGATGGACTTTTTCGGGCGTAAAAATCCTAAGTATGGCTTCCTTCGGAAGGGAAGTAAAGCCTTGGGATCCGTGTCGCAAATTTACGGCACGATAAAGAACCTCAAGCCTGAAAGAAGAGGCCTCTGAGCAAAAAATTTCGGCCGTTTTACGCCCTGATTTGAATGGGACGCCGATGACCTGAGATGTTAAAGAGCGTCCGTAAATAAACAAAATATAATTTACTTTCGTTCTATAATTACAACAATTCCCCTTATTAAACCACAGTTAAAACCTAATTAATTACAACCTTGCACCAATTGTTATAATACTTATTTTGTTTCTGTAATACTGTCACCTCATGTTTTAATTATTTAATTAACTATTATGACCACAAACAAATGAAATTTTACAACTTGTCATCTGTCTTAGTTTACCCTTTTTATTGTATGGAGAAATACAATGCAGTACTTTATCATGTTTAGTAGTAAGCGGAGAGATATACTGAAAAATTTGTTTGGAACTGTTGTTACCACTTGTTGGCAGTTGGAGAGATGGCCAGTGACATATGGGGGGAGGGGAGGGCGTTATCTGCCAAGTAAAACGCACTGCATGTGTATCATCTAATCAAATACTTACGGCGGTTTGCTCTCATTACGTTAATGAAAGCAGAATATTAATAGAGAACAATTTGATGTTTTAAATTACATATTTTAGATAGTGTATAGTGTAACATTAATAGATTACTACAACAACGAAAGAAAGGAAAAACTATACATACTCAACTCGAAGAATTGAGAATATCGATAGTTGCATGTGAGTAGTCGAGACAATAAACTTTGTATTAAAACAACCAACTGACGTGTATCCCAGTGAGAACAAGTAGCGGGTAAGAAGAGAAGCGGTTGAAGCCGGAGAATTTTCTCTGTCTACTCCAGGAAACAGACCGGAGCGTACAAAAGTGAATTAGAACGTTTTTGACAAGAATGGGATACGCTGCTGCATACAGGAATTTTATTTAGTGAGAAAGAAAGTTCCTACATGTCCCAAATGTTTATATAATATTTGAAAAAGAAAGAATTGTATTTCCTTAAGGGTTCCCTTTCTGAGATGCGTTTTTAAAGAAACGATTGAGGCTACAAAGGCAAAAAGTGCCAAAGTTAAAGAAACATATTAATTGAAAAGCCAAACATAAATGGAATGGCTCTGTATCTGTAAACAATACGCCGCTTTGAGGAACAGAACCGTACTATTGTATAAACATATACAATAGAACAATATTACATATAATAATATTAATGAGGGTTGGGTGCACAATAATTTAACAATTAGGAAATGCTGGCAAAAGGAAAGTCAGCAAGAAGTATTGACTAAGTCTCATTGATGCTCATGCAGATTCCAAGATGGTGTTTTTTCAAGCAGACAAAAGCTCATAATGGTCAAATGAAGTTCAGAAACTTTGAGTTTTGGTTTAGCAATCAACTTCGTTCCAACTTCTCAAAGGAAAGTGTTGTGGTTATGGATAATGCTGAGTAATATTCAGGAAAACAAACCCTTTTCGAAATACGCTGTAACAGAAGAGGTCAAATTGTGGCTGCAAAATAACGTTCCTCATTCGTCAAGAGACATGAGACAATTTAAACTTTACAAATTGATAGAGATCCATAAATGGCAAGAAAAAGTGTTCTGCATTGACGAAATATTAAAATTACATGGTCATGAAGCATATGTGTGTGTAAACTGGCCTCGTTGTGCCTCCTGTTGAGAGGCAAACAAATAATAGAACAGAAATTAATATGCAGTCGTTAATTTTTTTTTTTTTTTTTTTTTTTTTTTGAGTAGTGTTTAACGCCCATTTTTACTACTGAGGCACCACAGGCGGTGGACACATGAAATGAAATGATAAATTGGGAAAGGATTTTTTTTTTTTAAGGAAGGAAGCGTTGCAGGCCTAAGTTTAGGTAACTCCACGGCATTTGCCAGTTATGAAGACTGAGGAAAACCTGGAAAAAACCCGAGTCAGGGAGGACGGTCCTGGCGGGGTTCGAACCGCAGACCTCCCGCCTCCGTGCCTTAACGACCTCGGCCACCCGTGGCGGTAGGCAATCGTTATTGAAAAAGACACTTATGCCCTTTTGCTTCCTTCACTCCTGAACTTAGGCACCGACTTGTTATATATGGGGGGAAGGGTGCAACCTCCCTTTGTGATATTTGTAAATACACATGTCAGAGATATTAACCACAACACAAAGGTTGTATATGTTCAAATCGCTATATTTAAAAAGTAAATCTCTATTAATGGTATGCATTAGTAAGCAGACAAATAAATGTAAAGTAACCAGTTTATGATATCTAGTGACCTGAAATGAAATCTATGAATTTGTTCGATTATATTTTATTAATTCGTTGTTAAGTTAGGAAATGTTAAGCATATTAACTTCCGCCTGTAAGTGGTCAATGTTTTCTAAACGCGTCATAACACAAGCACAGGCCTTGTTTACGATACGTGTGCTACCCATGAAGAATACACTCCTTTGACTAGCCATCTCTCCAGCTCTCAACAGTAGATGTAACGCTATATAGTAGAATGTTTTTGTGATGCTGTAGTTGACGAATAGTAAAGGCGTAACATATTTTTGGGCCTTTTGACTCTTGGGTCTAAGAAGAATAGTTGCTTGGGCCAGCCGCACAAATTTAGTTCTTACGATAGCCATTGTGTTTATAAGTTTATACAATTATATTTTCGATACACTCCGCATGTTGAGAAACAAGGTCGCAATATCAACAATTTCGGTAAACAAAGCTGTTCTAAATAATACACGGAAACAAATGAATCCGGAGCATGTAACTCCAGTAAACAAGTGTAATATTTGATATGTGTGTGTTAACCTTTAGAGTGAGGTGAAAACAACAGGTTGTTTTTCTCGCTTCTTTATAAGCAAATGTAAATATGACTTTTGAAACAATAGCGGACCTCCGTGTCTGGTGCTCGACAAACCAACTCATACAAAACTACTTCTCCAAGTTCGTCTTTCACTCCACATTGAAAACACTAAGCGGTATATTGCTTTGTTGACACTGTACAGATGAGGTGCTCAGCCTATTGATGTAAAAACATTTAAAACTATACTTTGTCTTTTAAAAGATTTTCCTTGGGGAAAAATTTAATAACTATGTTTTATAACACACAAATAATAATTCAAATTAACCTCTTCGTATATATTAATCAGTAATTGAAAAAAAAAGTTGTAGGTATACTATGATGTTTTTGTTTTACTGCAAGTAAAGATATGCATGCTGCAATTAAAAGAAAGCCTCAATTCACGTCTCACGATCAATGGATATTTATTTAACATTATCAGTCATTACACATAACATTACACATGGAATCAAAATATATACAATGAACCTTTAAAAACTTTAAACATTAAAACATTCTGCAAGGTCCCATATACTACAAAATTGCTTCAAAAATGGAGAAAGAAAACTGCCTAAGTGTGCTTGTAAACTGCACATTCGCTTAGGAACAGATAAAATTTCGTAATACAATTAAACAAATAATCTGCAAGTCCAGGAACACTTGAGTAGCTCTGTGATACCTTTCCTTGAAGACATTAAATCAGTAACCATCCAAGCAATTTGTTATACTTTCTCTCAAGCATATTAATATTGAAACATATGCATAATTAGAAATATCCAAACTAAATCTAAAACTCTACAGCAAACATAGGTTACAATATTGGCAAGCAGTTCCCCTTGAATTTCTAACAGCAAACCGAAACCAGCCACATTCTCCCGGGAACTTCTTACCTATATCCTAACACTTCGAAAGCTTAGAAGAGAGAAACGTTGCACTCTCCCCGAATTCCCAAGCGTTTAAGACAAGTCATGTATACTGACCAATAACGTAACTCGAAAGTGACGTCACTAGAAATAAAAGATGAACACTCAAATATCGATGGGAAGGTGTTTTCGTGCGACAACGGCACAAGCACCAGTTTTAAGAGGGATACTCTTTTGACTAGCTATTTTCTGCTAATAAACAGTTTTGTTTACGCTTTAATTATTCATCTGTTGCTGTAAAAAGAACTTTAATAGTTGGGGTGGCAAACTAGCTCTTAAATGCAGTATTGTTATAGAAATTTTGTTAATGAAGGCAATTAATGCACTGTAAAACATTTTTATTTAAAAACACTACTGGATTAAATTGGATCTCATCCTCGAATATTCGTCAAACTATTTGATTGTGTTGTTACTTTGGTCCTATCATACACAATAAGTATCCCATTGTTGAGCAATAGTTACTAAAATTAATGTTACATCTTTAAAATTGTTCATGTTCCATAGTGTTTCGTCAGAATTTTTAAGGAAAACAGTTGCTTTAAAGGGTTAAACATAATTCCTTTGAAGTGTTTTTGATACAAAATTAATATGCTCAGATAGGTTAAGGAAACCCAAATGAATAAAATTTAAATACAACGCTATAAGCGTTATCTTAACTCGTTTGGTCATATTTTGAGGACTGCAATATATTTTAGTTAAGAACAATAATTGTGAAGCATTCACTTCCCCAGATCTCGAAAACATTCGCTTCGGAGAGTTTCTTTACAGATAGTGCTCTTGAATCTAAGAGCTTTAACCTTTTTTTATGCTGCGATTGAGAAACAAAATACAATAATACCATTGAAAAGTCATTTTGTAGGATTCAAATTATGCTATGCAGCAGCGATTTTCTTTTATTCAATTGTTCTATTTTTCATATCGATAATATTTTCTGGCCGTCGTAACCTTTCCACATTTGCATAGCAGCAGTTCCCATTCTCTGTTCTTTCAACATTTTTTATCAATGTCATTCATTAGGTCTTAACTAATTTAAAATCAGGATCAATAGAGAAATCTGGCCTATGTCATGTAGTTTTTGAAGTTTAAGTAAACATTAAAATTATAAATATTAATATTTGTATTATAATAAAATCATAGTTACCTGTTTATTTTCTTTAACCCATTTTCCTTTAGTAAAATACTCATGCAACTGAAAAATTGTCATATACATAAGCTTGATTTCTGTAAGCCCATATACTATAGAACCAAATGAGTAAACGAACCGTTCTGAAAATTCTGTTTATATCAGTTTCACATTAATATGGTGTAATTCCCTCAAAGGGAGGAGTATCAGCATTTTCTCTTTAAACTAGGTACGCGTTCCCCTATTATTAATTTCCCCTGCAGAAATTCCACTCTCTAACTACAGCTCTACAGTCCATTTCCTCATATGAGAGTGAAGTTCATTGCTTTTTCTCTCAGTGTTAAAATTAAGTCATGAAAAATTTACTGTTTATTAATATCCTGAAATTTGAGCAATTGATTTGCCCCAATACTGTTGCTACTAACACTATTAAACTATACTTATCATTTTAAGAAAGTTTTTATAATTTAAATCTGTCACCGTGGGTTCAAACAGGTCAACAAGCCTTATGTGTCGAGTTAAAACACAGAAGCATTTTACGCTTTGAAATATGCGCTGATTTAACACTAAACTACGTCAAATAAGGTCGGTACAAAGCTCAAAACGATTAGTCATGCCATTTTATTCGTACCAATAAAATATTATACAAAGTTGTATGAGTATTATACATTTAATTTTTTTAATTGTGTTTAACGCCCATTTTTACTACTGAGGCATCACAGGCGGTGAACACTGGTGATACACGAGATGAGATAATATATTGGAAAAGGATTTTTTTTAAGGAAGGAAACGTTCCAACTCAGTTCAGGGTACCTCCCCGGCATTTGCCAGTTATGAAGACTGAGGAAAACCTGGAAAAAACCTCAGTCAGGGAGGATCGTCAGGTGGGATTCGAACCCCAGACCTCCCGCTCACGAGTCCGCGCCTTAACGATCTCGGCCACCCGTGGCGTATTGTATTATAAAATGAGCTTTCTGTTTAATATAAACCTTCCTTTCCTTCCTGTTATCTCGGTCTTTTGTGTTATGGTGTTGTGGAGATAGATTTTAAATTAAAAAAGCCTTGCTTCAAAATTCACTAATAAACTGCTATGTTAACGAATGTCAAACTGGGGCCCGCTTTCCGCTTCTGCGTCGTGTTCGCTGGAGCAAAGAACAAGGACAGAGAAATTCCCATATCGCTGAAAGTAAATGGGGACCGCTGTTGCGTTAAACCCATTCCTGTGACATCCCTGTTAACGGTATATAGGTCAGGTTCGCGGCCCATCTCAAGGAAAAGGGGGTCAGCTACTCTGACCCGAAGTACCGTCACGTGGCAAACTGCGTTGCTTTCAAACAAAAGATGAACGATAAGCATACACACATGCCGAGGCACCATCGCCCATCGATTACTCACCAGTCGGAAGAAGGTACACAAGAGCTGGAACCACTGCAGTATGGACTACAACACGTAAGTCTATAATTTTAGCCATAAAACTGTCACATCGGATGTTTAGCATCTAAAACCTTCTTGGACAAGTGCATTAAAATGTTATAGAGCATCTTGAGTTAAGAAAATACTGCAGGTCTTACAGGCGTTTACTTTAATTCGCACTCTAAAACAAATACATAGCGTTTCTTATATTGTCGGGCCGCAAATCGCGCGTATGCCTGCTCCGCGCACTGTCTGTTACACTAGGAGGGAGTTCCGTTCTAAAACGCCCCCGTTACTTACTCATGAGTGATCGTAATATGCACTATAGTGACACTAACCTTGTTATAAATAGTGTAGAAAGTGCTGTCCATTTGCATTCAGGCATTCCTGACATCTTCAGATGAAATTTCCATTCAGTTAGAACATTTTCTTTTTCTCTTTTTAGGTTTAGCATTTAGCGATTCCGTTGCCCTAAACTCATTAACAGACATCAGAGAATTTAATGTTTAATTTTTCCTTTAATATTTATTGGTTCTGGAGGGCTATTTAATGTTATTATTTATTTAAGAATAATTTTAGCTTTTTTAGTGAAAATACCTATATATATATAGTTCATTTATGACAGTTTCTCTGGTGCAGGAAATTTCTCCTGAAATTGTCTACATGATTCGGTTTTTACGTATGTATCGTACATAAAAAATGCTTTGTTCAAGCGTGAATTTTTCGGTGGACATTTCAGTGGATTAATAAGAATAATCTAATGTAATTCACACACAATACAGATATCTATAATAAATTTTCGTTTTTGAGTCTTTACAGTTCGAACAGAAGGCAGCAACTGACACAGTATAAAACAGCTGATAAACGTAACCTTGAGCGGGTCATTAACCTATAATGCGCTACTTGGAATAATACCGAGGTTACTTCAGTGTAAGGAAACTATTATAGCATATAATAAAAGCCCATAATTGCGCTGGTTTCTGTATGACAACTTGCATATAGTTAATATTATACAGTATTAAAGGCGACCATTATTAATATTCTTCATTCTAAAGAAATAAAATGGGGAAACTTTGGCTCACTAGGAGGAACAGCCCAGATACGTTAACCAAAGTGAGTAACACTCAAGTACTGTACCGAATCTTAAGTGACAAACGTTTCTGGAGTATTTTCTGTTTATTCATGTAACATTTTTATGGGGCTAATGTGCATTCATTTGTGTGATTTAGTGCTTAATTTTATTTTTAAATAAAAGCGGAATATGAGAGAAGACAAAATCCTCAAATGCTTAGAAGAAAGGGGCGGGGGGATGTATTTTTATATCTAAAACAAAAAATGCTTACATTGGGTAAGTTAAGTATCAAATGAAATCGCGGTAACTTTAGGAATTTTGAAGTCATCCGTTTTTAACATAAGAAAGGAGGCTGCCAAAAGACGACTGCAAAGTCTTAAGAAGCGGGAAGGAAGAAAAGAAGTCCGCAGTATTTCCAGACCGTTAAATGTGATGATTTTGTTGGAAGGGGAATAAAGTGCATTATTCATGGAGTTCTACTTTAGAAACGATCGCCAACTCTAAACAAGGTTCTGACTTCTTTAAACAGTGATTCCGAACTGTCAAATTGTAGGAGATCTGAGTTTCTGGTTCTTCCAAAAGAGTTGGCCTTTTCGAGGAAATAAAGCAATATTAATAGAGAGAGAGACAGACAGACAGACAGACAGAGACAGAGAGAGAGACAGAGAGAGACAGAGAGGGAGGGGGATATTGAAATGAGAGACTGATTTGTTGATTTGTTTTATTTACGGACGCTCTTTAACATCTCAGGTCATCAGCGTCCCATTCAATTCTGAAACGGCCGACAAATTTTGCTCAAAGGCCTTTTCTTTCATGCTTGAGGTTCTTTATCATGCCGTAAATGTACACACGGGAACCACGGCTTTACTTCCCTTCCGAAGGAAGCCATACTTAGGATTTGTACGCCCGAAAAAATCCATCGACCTGGCTGGGTTTGAGCAAGCGATCTTGGTTTAGGAGGCAAGTGTGGTTACCACTACACCACCAGGATCGGCATAAGAGAGACTGATGAAACGAAGGTCAATGGAATCACCGTGCCTAAGGAATGAAAGAACAAATCAATAATGACACCTAAGCAACCTTTGCTTGCTGGTCTTTCAACGAAATTATCTCACATTGTGAGCATGTCCGTTTTTATGTCGTGCACTTCAACACAAAGTGATTGAAGGCAACCTAGCAACCGTGTCGCCTATAGTCTTTTGTTAACGTTGGGCGCTCTCTATAAATGACGTTCAATAATTAGGTAAAGGAGCATGGGAATCAAAAGATAAAAATGAGAAAAAATTCACTTTTAGACAACGTTTAAACAGATTAGGTAATATCTATGCTTTGAAACTATCCCAATTAGAAACAAAATACATTAGCATAAACTAATGCAAATGTAGGTATTATGTGGTTCTCTTTTAGAAATAGTTTCTTCATTTTGGAACTTCTAGAATATCTTTTCAAGTAATATTCTTTAATATTCGTAACGATGAAATAAATGCATAACTTTAGGAACGCCATCTTACACAAAAAATATTCTTATTCTAGAAGTATCTCTTGGCTTGAGCGGAAGACATTTGTGATATAAACTTGCTTGCATTGCCAACAAAGCATGAGATTGTAAAATCGCTTATCTGTATATACTGAAACATTGTCCATCTATCCGTCAACAGTACAAAAGATAGGTTATCTTTGTAATTAAACTTCAAAGGGCGTTTTTTTTTTTTTTTTTTTTTTTTTTAATGGTGTTTAACGCCTGTTTTTACTACTGAGGCACCACAGGTGGTGGACACTAATGATACATGAAATAAAATGATATATTGGGAAAGGATATTTTTTTAAGGAAGGAAACGTTCCAGGCCTGGGTTTAGCGTACCTCCCCGGCATTTCCATTTATGAGGACTGAGGAATATTTGGAAAAACCCTCATTCAGGGAGAACGACCCTAGTTCGATTCGAACCCCAGACCTCCCACTCACGAGTCCGAGTCTTAACGACCTCGGCCACCCGTGGCGGTCAAAATATCATTTCCTTTGAGTATTATTAATAATCATTCAAAATTTTCTGAAAATTCACTAGACTTTTTTTTTATTAAAGGAATTCATAAAAATCCCCTGCAGTGGCTAGAGTTGGATGATGTCATCTTTTCAAACTAGCTGGAGTTTCTCTTTGAAGTAATTTATGGCACTTAGAAGCTTGTTCCAGAGCCTGTCTCATTCTGAATGCGTTCGGTAGCTTTACTCAACAGTAATCGTGTTCGATAACATCATGACTTAAAGAATAAGACAAATATTATCATACGGAAAGTGATATAGTAATAGTAAAGGATTTTAATAGTTGTGTCATATATTTAATTGTTTATATACCGGGTGTAATGATAAGGGACAGCCACACATTTAGTACACGTTCCTCACACGTAAAAGATAAAGATAGCCTATTTTGTCCCATAAAGGCGAAGGTCTCCTAACAAGTAAGGAAAGTTCGCTTTTTCCTAAGGTGGTGAGTTATTCCACGCTAGTTGTTCGTATGCTGTTTAAGATATTGACTGATTTGTTCTTTGGTTGCCCCATTTCTCACTGCACTAGTTGCTTCTCGAGAGATTTCCATTTTTCTCTTCTTCTTGCTACTCTTGACCTGCATGTTCCTTGAAGAGGCCTGTCCATCTTCTTCTGAGTCTGTCTTGTGTTCTTTTTCCTATCCGGAGGTCCCACATGAAGATCTTGTAGGTCCAACTATTGTCCTGCATTCTTGCGACGTGACCGCCCCATTGCCATTTGCGCGATGTCTCTACACACTAGAAGAAGAAAATACGTTATATGGCCATGGGTCCGTAAACCCTTTATTTCCATTTTAGAACTCATTTTTACAACTGTTCCTAGTGCATTAATCATGGGAAACATACAGAAATAGAACTAACTAGCATACCACATGAAACTCTTTCTTGCATGAAATTTTCAAAATGCCTGGCATTGATATATGCATCAAGTCACTATTGCATTTTCATTTGGAGTAAGTTCTTATTTTGTGAAGAACTGAATAACAGCTCGAAACTCCGTTTTGAGAATGTCACAATCTTCTACACATTGCCTTCTTTATGCAACTATATCTGAACAACTGAACACAGCGGAAGTTACAACTGCAAGTATTTACTGAACAGATAAGTATGACACCAGATTAGGCTTTTGTGAAGGCGATATTCCTTATCGGCGAGGTTGGAAATTTATAGACCTACTCTCGTATATTATGTCTCAATTTTTGTAATGATTTAAGTTATTATTTTAATGTGGAGACTTGATTAGCTATATGGCCAAGTAGAGCGCAAATTTTGCTGTGCATAGGATGTGGGTTTTAAAGTTCCCTGGATGCATTAACATGTTGGAAACAGGGAAATGGTTTTATGACTATAAATAAATGGAAGTTTAGAATGGCAAAATTTCTTGACGTGGGACTTTATAATTATTATAATATCCAATCACTGAATTAAATGAATTTAGTGATGCTTAAGTGCATTAATGCTTAAAAGTATCATCATATACTTGCTCTATGGGAGTATTTATATATATTATGGTTAATAATTTCTTAAGGAACCCGTTAATTTCCGCAACTGAGAGGATTTCCTTGCTCGAGCTCCCACGTATTCGTCAAGATCTGCAATGCCGGGTAGCTTAGCATTTTGAATTGTTGGTTATGACGTATACATGGAAGGGGCGCTCTTTTGTTTATTTCTGCACCGACACATCACAATAAAACGGAGCTGTAATCCCATTTGCAAACTCTCCCACAGTGTGCCGCAAATGTTCATTCACACCACTCAAAATGGTGCAGCTATTATAAATAAAGTTCTACGCTAGATTATATCGTAAATATTATATACGCATTCACTGTGTCTGTAAATGAGTATATTTTACTATGAAATATTTTTGTTAATAAAAGCATTATAACATAATATTGTATTACACGTATTCACTAATATTGATTGGTCGTAATTGTTTCATTCATAATCTATTCTTTCCATCTTTACCTTACAAGTTATAGGTAAGTGAAATCCCTGTGTCGCTGCGTACAGTGGTCTAACAGAGTCTATACAGATCAAGAATGTAATTCTTCTAGGTTCTTTATAGCGCATTTCTATTTTCACGTATCCCTATTGATGGATATTTATGTAAATATATTTAAAACCAATAATTATATAAAATATATGCATCCGGTTAGAATTACAATATATCCATAGATGCAATGCTTTTGAATGAGAAGGGAAAACGTCGATTTGTACTCCCCAGGAAAAATTCCAGCTAGGCCTCAATACATATTCCATACTCTGCCCACTTATTAAACGATCTCCAAGTTTTCCCTGCTTGAAATTCGGGTCCACTTTCCGCCCGCTACCTTCCATCGATCCGCTTACGCCTTTCTTGAGTCCCACATGGTCGTTGCTTGTGTCCATCTCAATGGACTTTTCTGCACCTGTGGCCACTCTTCTGTTTTATTGTCACTACAAACCGGTTGGTCCTCTCCCCTCTTGCCGGCACTGTGTAGTCATCGTGAAGTATGTTAATGATTTCGGTTTCCATTTTACATTAGCATCTTTGAAGAATTTTTGTATGCCTGTCAGTGAATATATTTGATATCCATATACTTTCACACAGCGTACAAGAATCTCTTGAGTTTGGCAGGTATTTGTCTGCCTCTAGAAAGTTCATGCAATGTCTTTTCCAAGCCAAAACTATACTCTTTTTGTCTATATTCCTTTGCGTATGTGTTGTGAAATAAACTTCTGCCAGTGGTAAATACTGAACTTGCATAGCAACGAGGGAACATCTGGAAACCTGGTGCTTTGAACGGGTTCTTTCAACAGAGGAAAGAGATAAAAATTATACAAGCTCATTTTCGGCGAGTTTGCTGGATGTTCCAAGAACTCACCATCGCACCTGGTCAGCAACTGGGTCACCATATCTGCCACATGACAATAAATGTTGTCATACGATGCCATGTGGTATGTCCCTCAGGCGTTTGTGATGCATAGCCGTCATAGTTGATAGCGCAAGAAACTGGTGGGCCCCTATTTGCTGACTCCCTCCGGCCTGCACGAGGTTCCTTGGCCCATCGTGCAACCGACCGATATACGAGGTGGTATTCACAATATTCGGGACTGGTGCTGCCATCTCGACAGTAGTTTGAGTGTTTAAGGTTTCATGCAACTGGGTAGATGTGTTGAGATTCTATAGTACTTTTCATGATACTCTGTGTGTAGTGTGTGGAGATTTTACGATGGATCCAAGATTAGAACAGAGAGCGTGAATCAAAGTCTGAGCGAATCTCGGGAAAGTGCTACGGAGACCCACGCAAAGTTTCAAAAAGTATTTGGGGGACAAATCATGAGCCGTACACTTGTATTTGAGGGTCAGCCGTACAGCTATTGAAGACGATGCTCACACCGGCAGGCCGTCAGTTGCACAATGTCCGACATTGTTGCCACAGTTCGTGAGGATCGACATCGAATCATTGAAGACCTTTCTCATGAAGTGTGAATTGGTTATGGGACATACCAACGAATTTTAACTGACGAATTGGGGCATGCATCGTGTCGCCGCAAAATTTGTACCAAGGATCCTGACTGCTGATCAGAAGGCGCAGTGTGTTGAAGTTTGCACAGAGCTTCGTCAGGCCGTATCCGATGACCCAACCTTCTTGTCCAGGGTCATCACGGCGACGAGAGCTGGATGTACGCTTATGACCCTGAGATAAACAACAATCCTCCCAATGGAAGAGCCAGAACTCACCAAGACCAAAAAAGCGAGTCAAATGAAGAGCAAGCTCTTCGTTTTCTTTGATACCAAGGGAATTGTGCACAAAGAATTCGTCCCACCAAATCAAACAGTGAATTCCACATACTACTGTAACGTTTTTCGACGGCCCGAACTTTGGCGACAAGGGAATTGGCTGTTGCATCACGATAATGCGCCCTATCACAATTCCTTGTTCACCAGGAGCTTTTTGACGAAAAACAACATGACGATTGTCCGCCACCCATCGTACTCTTCTCCATTTGGCACCCTGCGACTTCGCTCTATTCCCCAAACTGAAAATCAAGTTGAAAGGACGTCGGTTCGACACAATTCAGAGAATTCAACAAGAAACGCAGTCTGTGCTAAATACCCTCAAGAACATCGCTTCCAATAAGCACTTGGAAAATGGCAGAATCACTGGGACCGGTGTATACGTGTGGAAGGGAACTACTTCGAGGATTACGGCGGTCATTAGTCTCAAAGTAAGTTTTGACCAAATGGCAGCACCAGTCCTGAATATTCTGGATACCACCTCGTACTTATGCACCGTTGCCATGCGTTACCTGCAACCCTGATTAACTAACGTACATTTATTTCCACGAGTCACTTGGATTTTTATCCATGAACCCTGTTCCAGTTCCGGAAACATGCTTTAGAGCATCTCATACAACACTGGCAAATTCAACCACATACAGAACCAGAACTATTCTCTTTACCGAATGCTTTCGGCACTGCACAATTCGACACTGGTTTGAACTACCAATATTCAGACACTTTCTTTTGGAAGGTGTTATCAGTACTTATTTCAGCTATGTTTTGTGACGAATTCCAGAGTGGCTTCGTTGATATTGGTTTCCGTTTCTGGGAACTAATCATCAATTTCATTTTACTTGAGAATGTGACCAATTCTGCCTCTTTACTCACATCATTTGATTATTAATTTACAATATTGTAAATCAAATACTGCAATTAAACATAAATTTATACATTTACAGAAACATGCAAACGATTCGTAGATTTGGTCATATATGGTTTTAATATCAATTCCATTTTTGAAGACTAGTTCTGAACATATTCAAGAAAAATGAAGAAATAAGCATGTAAATGTTTTGTCTAATGGAAAATAAATCATAATTTTCTCATGCAATTCGCAGTTGCTGTGCATCTGTGAGGATTACATGCCACTCCGCATTATTAATGTTTTGCACGAGTTCTGGTAACAGAAGCACCTTGTTCCTGTATCATATTATCTTTATTCTTTGTCGTGCATCAATAACAAAAATAAACATCCGTTATGAGAAATATCTTTTATATTCAGTTTTTTATGATTGATGCTATGTGGTATATTGAAAACAAAAGGACGTTGACGTGCATTAATGTAATTGATATTTCAAAAGAATTTCTTGAAAGCTCTGAATACGGTGCTCTCAAATTATAATTGAAATGGAAGACTAGTTCTTCATACTCTTGTGCAGGGGTTTTCAACCTATGGTACGCATACCAGTGATGGTATGTGAGCGGTTAGCAAACATTTGGCAAGATTTGACAGAACAGAAAAAAGAGTGTTGAAAATAAACAAACGGCCAGCATAGACAACAGAAAACGAATATTTTCTGCTGAAAAACAATGCCCTTCATCACACATTGTCACATACACCGTTGAGGAGCATCATAAATCACCAAATTTATATATTTTTGGGGCTTCTTATTTCATTAGGATAAAAATTCTTTAAGTTATGTTAACGTTGCTGGTTCAGTAAGCACAAAGATGTTGCAAGGAGCAATGGGTTAATCACTTCCTATGACAAGCCCTAAGGGACTTTACCATGACTTCAGCGTTCGCCTAGTAGCATGCAAAATCGTGCCCTGTCACATCACTAGGAAGCATCTAGAACACCTTCTCAACCATCTGTCATTGGTTCGTATATTTCAAATTTAGGGCGGTGGCACACCATGAGTGCAAAGCCGACATGATAACGTTGAGACCCCTCTAGGTAAGCGTATTCTATATAAAGAGCTGTAGAGCTCACTCGCCCTCTCTCAGACTCATCTACCACGCTCAGGGCCGCTGGGCTTTGCCGTTAGTTGCCCGCTCCTGCCAACTCGACTTGGGTCTTCTCATCCTCCTACACCGGCTGACAAATCCCCAAAGGTAAGAATTCCACCATGGCGGGAATGGTAGCGAGAGCACAACACCTTTAACCCAGTTAGTTCAACACCCACGGGTGTATAGTGTAATCAATTATCATCCAATAGCCAATAAACAAGTCAGCCAAGCAGTTAAGTCTTTTCTATCAGATCTCTCACCTCTACTCGCCTCCAATCATGACAATATCACACAAAACTCTCCAGAGGACATTTTATTTGGATTGTGAAACAAAGTCCCATTCAATACATACCCCCAATCTTTCAACGATGTACTCTCGACAGTTTCTGAAGAATAAGGTTCAAATATGTGTAGCGTGGAAAATACTAAGACAGTATTATACCAGAAACCAAACTTCTGCTGACTGCAAACAACTTTAATAACAAAATTAATATTGTTAAAGTTTAACTGTCAAAAAAAATAATTTCCTGACAATTTAATAATAATCACAACTCCTTTCTCTTGATTATTATTTTATTACTGTTTTCAATATCTTGTTTCCACCCATACGGCTCCAAGGTGCTGTGTAAATGTGCTCTAGCTCTAGCAAGGAAATGCCATAGGAGTTACAGAACTGCTTGTTAAATCTGCATGCTATCTCTTGGTCAGAATTCCGCTCACGTTCCACAGACAAACTGGGAGCAAGCATTTTGCGGTAGGTGTTATCCTCTTGAAGCGCGCATTAGCGCTGACCTATATATCACTCCCATGGAGGGAGTTTCCTTTTTCCCCTGGCGTCATCCCTCAAAGCACCCCCATCAGACACGCCTCATTAGCCCACTTTCAAAAAGCAGGCAAGTGCAGGCTTTATCGCACCTACATATTCAACTCAGGACTCTTTGCTTCATCTAATGCTTTTTGCAAGACATCGTCTCAAAACACGAGTATAATATTGGAGGTTTATATAGCGAAACTTTCATTTTATGCTCTTGTGCAACCATTAACCTATTTCCTACAGACACAAGCAGCCCCGTCTTTCTCTTTTGTAACACTGATGATATCATTCCTGGGGATTCAGCCTACGTAGAGCTTTTCATTTGTTTGTTAAGGTGAAGCAGGTTAGATTTATTTTATTTAAAAACGCTCTTGAAAATCTTTGGTCGTTAGCGTCCCATTTTATTCAGGACATGAAAAGACCGATAATTTTTGCGCAGAGGCTTGTTCTGATCCTTTTACGTGTCACAAATTCTACCCGGGACCGTTGGCTTCACTTCCCTTCTGAAGGAGGGCATACTTAGGATTTTTACGACCGAAAAAATTCATCGACCCTATTCGGGTTTGAACCCACGACTGAGGCAAGTAAGGACCGAAAACAGTAGCAATTGTAAATAATAATTCTTATACGTGTTGAAACAGTTACCCCATTTCACCCCCACTGAAATATAATTATAATGTACATTATGTAAGCCCATTCCTAACATTTAATGTATTGAAATGAATTATATAGATATCATATACTGCATAATGCTAACACATGAGTTTAATGAAGAGAGAGAGAGAGAGAGAGAGAGAGATCGAGAGAGAGCTTCTTGGTGTTTTGATATGGAAACCTGGAAAACCAACAAAAGGATTATAAAACCTCTATCCAGAGGAAGAAAACCGAGGGTCACGTGTGAAGTCACTTTATTTTTTAAAAGAACAGCTACTGCAGGGTTAATAAACTGAAAGGCTTCTAAATCGTTTGGGGCTTTGACCCTGACCGACTGTGGTACTATTAGCCCTTTAAAGCCCTTGACAAAAAGTTTTAAACTTTCAAATAACAACGAATGGTAAGTACGGCCACCAGCCAATGATAGATGTATGTTTCAAATTTTTAGAGAAAGGGCGAGGCTTGTGCGTGCCTTTTGGGATCTCCAAATCAACGATTTTTTTATTTGAATTTAATACACAAGGGAGAGTTTTCTCGGCTGGAGCACTTAGTATGAAGTTTTATATGCGGCATTAACATAGGTAGGCTAAAGTTTTACAGCGCGGCGAGGCGCAGTTATAAAATATACACCGCGACAAAGGCAGTGAGCAGTCGTTAAGTTTGACGTTGCTGAGACACACAGTTATACCCGGCAAGATACACACAGTTCGCAGTACTAATTTTAAGTTTGGCTTTCAGTTGCACGCGCCGCCGAGGCACTCATCTGTAAGTTTCACACGCGGCAAATAAGTTTGTATCGGCGTAGCTAAGTTTACCGTATGCAAAACACAAGAGGACGCGAAAGATTTTGGACACAATATCACACTGTTTCAAATTTCATCCATAGAGAAGATAAAAAAACGATACCTAGAATTCCATTGAGAAAACAACATTCTAAAGTAAGCAGCAATATACTCATAAATACTGCATTATAATTCTGCAATAAAACGCGAATTAGCAAGAAAGTTGCATACAAATATGAAGCAGTTTGAGCCAACAAAAGTATCAAATTACACAAAGCCTTCAGAAACAACTTCAAGGTTCTGGTCTGTCCTTCAAGAGTTACAAATTTATTGAATTGAATTTTATTAGCACATTGCGTTGTGCGGAATAGATCGCAACCATTTGCCAGTTATTTTTGTAAGTAACGTATGTTCGTTTAGATTAGGGGTGCACAATACTTTCTGACTTAGGGTGTTTTCAAAATAGGAGATTTAGATAGGCAAATTGAATGAATCAGTATATTTTATCAAATTTATATATAGGTATTAACTTTGCAACCTTCGCATGGGTATGTGCCTTTCATAATACCCAAAAGGTACATTACTTAAATAAATTAGTAAATAAGTCATACCTCCATTGCTTAACGTAGATACATAATAACGACGACGATGATGATGATGATGATGATAATAATAATAATAATAATAATAATAATAATAATAATAATAATACTCTCAATATCAACTTAATGTAAAATCTAGAACATAGAACCCCTTCCTCCTAATTAGTAGAATAAGTGAATACAATATCATCTATACAAACATTTTTAATTCAGTATAGTTCCCTCCGCCCTTACCCCGTTTTCAATATTTCAGAGAGTACCGCCTCGGGTGGCCGAGGTGTTAAGGCGCGAACTCGTGAGCGGGAGGTTTGGGACCGTCCTTCCTGATTTGAGATTTTTTTCAGGTTTTCCTCAGTCCTCATAAATGACAAATGCCGGGGAAGTACCCTAAACTCGGTTTACTGAAAGAATTAACTTAAGTGCATTCCTGCTCTGATTAGAATAAGCTTCAACAGTCACTCGCTATCTGCGTACATAGTACATAAATATGAAATGCTGAATAGCATGTCCCAAATTAGGATCCTTAGTTATTTTTTTTTTTACTTGGTCGGAGTCCAACAGGGAATCCCATATGTCTTCAGTAATGCTAAGGCATTACCTTCAGACTAAGATGAACTGTACACAATGCTGTTGTAGGACAGAGGGAGAAAAATGGGAAGAAAAGTAAGGTCCTTTATCATCCTGACGTCGTTCGTTGCGCCGCATTTACCTTTTGTGTTCCCCGGCGTCTTCGTTATTCCAGATACCACGCTGCATATACAAATACCAAACCAGCATTTCCGAAAAAAGAAATATAAATATTCCGCCGAGATACAGCTTTCCAATATATATGAACTCTTACACCGCAATCATAACAATATTGTTATATAAACAAAATAACAGCGCGAGTTGACAGAGAATGGCTCCAGAGCAGAATAAATAATGGAATACAGATTTTCATGCCTTTTCTTATTGGCGAATAACATAGGCTGGGTTCGACTTCTTTAAAATTAACTCAAAGTTAAAAGAAATGTACGTTGTTGGTACTGGAAATACGTTTCCATCGTAGACGTATTGGAACATTTGTCTCAAATACAGAGGGTGCCAAAAATATATACACACCTCAAGGAAAGAAAAAACTGTATTAAACATAACAAAACTGATTTCACACAAACAGAAAATGATGAGCACTAATCATCTTGGACTTTTACAGTTACAACAGTTGCTCAAAATGCCCACATCAGCGTCGATACACTTCTGAGTACGTTGAACTACTGATTGAGCAACGTTTGCGAAAGTGTCCTCAGCTATTGCAGCACATGCCGTTTCAATTTCTTTCCGAAGTGCTGTCAGTGTTGCTGGTTTTCTACGGTATACAACATCCTTAAGAGTTCCCCATAAGTAGAAGTCTAACGGAGTTAGATCCGGAGAACGCGGTGGAAACTCAATCGGACCTCTTCGTCCTATCCAGTGCCTTGGAAATGGTCATCAAGGTACGCACGTACATCTCGGTGGTAAGTGGTGGTGCACCATCCTGTTGCAAGTGAAATTCCTCATTTCCATAGATTGCATGAATGGCGGGTAAGACGGATGTGCGTATCATGTTCAGGTACACTGGGGTCAGTTACTGTTCCTTCAAAAAAGAATGGTCTAATTAGACCCCTAGATGACAACCCCCACCAACCAAACATTAATTAATTTCAGGTAAATTAACAGCCTTTTCCAAAATAACATGTCGAATGTTTGCATC
Source organism: Metallyticus violacea (assembly GCA_030762175.1). Classification (NCBI taxonomy): domain Eukaryota; kingdom Metazoa; phylum Arthropoda; class Insecta; order Mantodea; family Metallyticidae; genus Metallyticus; species Metallyticus violacea. Next base: position 119,150,563 of record CM060842.1, on the reverse strand, counting down.
TGGTAGACACATTTATGCCGGTTAAATTGTGCCTCGTATGATCGACCTGGACATAATCTTCAAGCAAAAGCACAAATTTTATAACTTATTCTAGAAGATCCAAACTAGAAGCAGTCTACAATAGACTCATTGGTTGGAGTGTTCCATTTTATCTTTCAATCTTGAGAGAATCTGCAGCGTCCATATAATGTACAACGTGCTGCGAGGTTTTCAGCCACAGACTACATTGTGGTTAATTAGTCAATCCGCAGACCTTCATATTGTTTCCAGATGAGGCGTGTTTCACGAGAAATGGGACCTTCAATTTTTAATAACATCCACATGTGGTCTGAGAAAAAACCCGATGCCCTAAGGCGAGGCCGTTATCAGACAATGTTCTGTTTTAATGTATTTTCGGAAATATGCTGATTGGAATGGTTCTCAAAGATAGCAAACGCTTCCTATTAACTTTTCTTCAGGAACTTCTGGAGCATATTCCCCTAAAATATAGATACTAGAGTGTTTCGAAACGACGAAGTACATCTAGCATTGTCCACGCTGCGTGCAATTTCTTAGAACTGCCCTGAGAGAAGAAACGATCTCAAGCCCCTATATCCTTTCTTTGGGAATTAAAATGTAAGGTGCGCCGTCAAGAAGGGGAAACTGTTCAAGAGCTGAGGGAATCTATTTTTTTTTTCAAGCTGCCCATGATATGGAGAACAATCATGTAATGCAGAAGCGATTTCGAGGTACCAAGCCTGCATAACTGTTATTTTTGGGTGTGTGTGTTTAACGCCCTTTTTACTGGAGCGGTGGACACTGAAGATACATGAAAAGAAATGATAAACTGGGAAAGGATACTTTTTTTTAAAGGAAGGAAGCGATCCAGGCCTAAATTTAGGGTACTTTCCCGGCATTAGCCATTTATGAGGGTTGAGAAAAACCTGGGAAAAAAAAAAAAAACTCAGTAGGGAGGATGGTCCTGGTGGAAATAGAATCCAGACCCCTGGTTTAGAGTCCGCGTCTTGACGACCTTCACCACTCCTGGAGATACTGTTAATGCTGATGAACCGCTGTTGTAATAATGTTTAGCTCTTCTATGAATTATTTGTTTAAATTATTATGTTAATCTAAATATAAACAGCCAGATCACAGTTCCCAGATTTGAAATTTCTTCCCTTCTTTATTTTTCTTTCATTTTCCATTACACTGTTGGTTTATTTGTTAAAGATACAACTAATAGAAAAAAAAATTGAATGATTTATTTATGGACGCTCTTTAACAGCTCAGGTCATCAGCGTCCCATTCAACTCAGGGCGTGAAACGGCCGACAAATTTTGCTCAAAGGCCTCTCTTTCAGGCTTGAGGTTCTTTTTCGTGCCGTAAATGTACGACACGGGACCCACGGCTTTACTTCCCTTCCGAAGGAAGCCCTACTTAGGATTTTTACGCCCCGAAAAAAATCCATCGGTCCTGTCCGGGTTCGAACCCGCGATCTTGGGTTTAGGAGGCAAGTATGGCTACCACTACACCACCAGGACCGACACTAATAGAAAAGAGCGTAGTTATTTAGGATTAGTAAAGAAAATTAATTTTATTTAGGAATTTTCTCAACATAGTTTAATTATTATACTGTTAACACTTCGACGGGTAAATTATTAATTCAGGCGATGGATGGATAACATAATTGAAAAGAAAATTTTCGGTACAACAAGATCAGTTTACAGAGTACGTTTTATCCAATGTAACTTTTACTTTTCTTTCCTGTCCTATAGAGAGAGTAGTGATTTATTTATTTATAGAGTAGTCCTAGTAACAGTAGTGGATAGTTATGTTGCCAAAAAAAAAAAAAAACAGAAATGCGATGTTTTTCGGAAAATGAAGAAAAAAAGAAACTTACTTAAGAAAATTTAATATCTGATCATGATATATTCACAGTTTTAATTTGATGCATCAAGCATCTTCCATTCTGTACACATACAATGAAGATACTTGAGTTACTAGCCAGCAGAGGACGGTTGCGTATTGGGAGAAGCGCTCGAGTGGCCCGTAACTTAAATAACCTCACTTTGCATACATTCACACATATACAGAAAGTGCCAAAAATGTGTACACTTCAAACAAAGAAAAAACTGTGTTAACATAACAAAACCAAATTCACACAAACAGAAAATGACGAGCACTAGTCGTTTTAGACTTTTACAGTTGCAACAGTTGCTTAAAATGCCTACCATCGGCGTCGATACATTTCTGAGTACGTTGAACTACTGATTGAGCAATGTTGGCGAAAGTGTCCTCAGCGATTGCAGCACATGCCGTTTCAATTTCTTCCCGAAGTGCTGCCAGTGTAGCTGGTTTTCTACGGTATATAAATCCCTAAGATTTTCCCATAAGTAGAAGTCCATCGGAGTTAGATCCGGAGACTGCGTGGAAACTCAATCGGACCTCTTCGTCCTATTCAGTGCCTTGGAAGATTGTCATCAAGGTACGCATTTGCATCTCGGTGGTAATGTGGTGATCTGTCAGATCTGCCCTTGTGAACATCGCATACGGTACCACGAGTCTCAAATTTGTCTCTAATGCGTGCAATTGTTGCTCGCGTTGGCGGTTCCGTTCTGTACACACGTCTTCATTGCCTTTGAACTTTAACATTCTCGGTTTTCCAATACTACTTCAAAATTACTTTCCGCTGTTTAAACGATAATCTCGACTCCATTTTGTTGTAGCAACGCTATCGTAACGTAATGTGAGTCACATTTAATTACAGAATATCATACTAAACATTACTGTTGATTTTCGGCCCAACTTTGAAATACATTAAATAGACATCTAATGTGAAATAGTGTATACATTTTTAGCACCCTCGGCATTTACTATGAACAGTTTCATACGAGAGCACATACTGGAACCCTTACCCTTGAGCCGGATTCCGGATACCCGCCCTCTTTCCCCATTTCCCTCTCTTTTCTATAGCCAATAACTCCCTTTGTCGAGCTTCACGAAAAAAAAAATCCTGATTTATATTTGTATCTCTCATGTGCCAGGCAAGCGTTCCAACTTCAATTGTGATAATAAATATTTCGTTCTTGAAGTCCATTTCCCTTCTTTCCGCCAGGTATCCCTTTCTCTACATAGGAGGGAAATCTTTTCTCCGGAAACCGAGCTATTTTACTTCTTTCGTTCCTTATGTGTTTTGTTTAATGATATTCCACATACTCAATTAACAATCTTCCATCCACTGCGCATAATATTCCCTTCCCTTAACCTTCGGCCCTGGTGGTTTAGTGGTAACCATACTTGCCTCGTAGACCCAAGATCGCGGGTTCAATCCCGGCTAGGGTCGATGGATTTTTTTTCCGGAATAAAAATTCTAACCATGGCTTCCTTCGGAAGGAAAGTGAAACCGTGGGTCCTGTGTCGTACATTTATGGCACGTAAAAATCTCAAGCTTGAAAGAAGAGGCCTCTGAGGAAAATTTGGCCGTTTCACTCCTTGAACTGAATGAGACGCTGATGACCGAGATGTTAAAGAGCGTCCGTAAATAAACCAAATCAAAAATAACGTTCCCCTTAAACAAATATTCCCATTCCAATTTGTTCTAAGAGTTTTTTTACGTTGGATGGCCACTCTTTCCTTATTTGCTCCCTTATGACATTTTGCTCGTATTATTTTTAATCAATACATAATCGATCTTTTTCATCTTGAAATTTCGGTCCCATACGACAAAGTATTTCTGAATTTATGTCCAGAGTTTTCAATGTTCATATAGTATTTCATATGCATTTCTATTTTGTGGTACCTATGTGCTTTGCCCACTCCTTTCATAGTGTCTGTCTTAACATGAATATGAATTTATTTCCATCAAACACAACAATAAAATACAATTGGCATAGTTCCATTATTTCACAATTTAAGGAATACTAAGTTCTTATTGTATTAGCATCAATTATTTTACAAAATAACTTACATACCGTCCATCTTATATCAACAAAAGTTACCTACCTATTCGAGTTCCCATACATCATAACTGCAGGTTGCTGATGCATTGGGGACCGGATCATAACCAGTTTCATTATTCCTATTCTTATTCTAATAATCAAATCAAAACTACCCCCTATATCTAAACTCTCACTGTATAGTGTTTCTGATCTTCCTCTGCCCAAGTACTCTCCCATCGTTTTTATATTTTTATCTCCTTTGATTCCTAATATCTTCCTTTTCTCCCTCAAATTTATTCCATTTCGCTTTCCAAACCTGTAGTCTTCACCCCTTTGTTTGCTCACAATATAAAATGCTATGGTACTCATTATCAGGTTTCCCACACATTGGGGCATTCAATGCCGCAGTTTTTCTCAGTTCTCTTCAATTTCTTACTCCAGATCTGGTCCAAGCGAGAGCTTCCCTTCCTAATTTATCACACATTTCTAGGTACTTCTCCTATATTATCTCTCGATACATTCTCAATGAACCCTTCTCCCTACAGAGTTTCTCAATATCTTCAAATCTCTTCTTTCCAAAACCCCCTATATCTATATTGCTTATTTACCCAAAATTCCCCGTACCAATTTTTTCCCATAATATTCTTATCTCAAGTACCCATTACATTTTCCATTTAAATTTCTCCTGTGCACCAAGACATTTCTTGACAATCTCTCCATCATCTAACATATTTCTTCTATTTAGGTATCAATTCTACCATGGCTACAGTATTAGGCGACACCCTCAGCCGTCCCAGTATTAATTTAATAAATTATCTAATTATTAAATACAAGACATTCTAGTGATCATCATTTCACCATATTATAATTTTAGCCTCCAACATGGTGTTGTATATCCGTCCCATCCACTTGACACTTATTTTCCTTAAACATGTCCTTACTACCCCCAAAGACACATTTCCTTTACTAATATTAACTTCTTATTATCATTCCAAGTATTTAACCTCACCCCACTAACTACCACTATTTCCCCGCCCATCTAACCCTCTCCCATTTCTTTCTTAAACACCATTATTTTGGATTTTCTATTGTACACTTTTAAACCTCGTTCTTTATACAATAATTGTGGATAACTTCAATTGCTCTTCCTGTGATAGAACTGATACTCAAACAATCTGCCAACAGTAGGTCTGGTATTTCCTTATTATTCATTACTGGTGAATGTACATCGAAAGCATCAGATCTATTAATTCCATATATCTTTCAACGGCAAGAGCTACATTTCTAAGAAATAATGAAATAATAATCACAAAACTGAATTCGAAGCGGCGCTAGAAGGAATATTTGATAAGTTTCACGAATGGCCACTAGAGTGTTGCAGTTCAAAAGTGTTCCGAGACCCTCAGAGCTTCTACTTCTCATACGGCCAAGAGATGGCTCTGAAACTCATATTCCGTGCCTCTGACCCGGACATTGTCGATATTGTGTGGAAATTTAGTTCCTAGAAACACTTTATTTCAACGTTGCTGTCTTATTCAGAAACGATTTGCCGTTTGATGTTCCAAGATCAAGATAATCTCTGGTAAAGGATTAACTGCAGCTCTAGGAGATAATTTCGATCGTGCAGGAATATATACAAAATTTTACATTCTTTGCACCCAAATAGCAACATCTTTACACGTTGTTTTTAAGCATTATGTTCACAAAGTTTTAAAATCATAACATTGTTCAGTAGAAATTGTTGTTTTCAGTTTTATAATGTTGTAAGCAAATGATTGCATGTGTTAACATCTTTTTCATTTAAGGGGGAAAAAAAGTTTTAAGTTTTATTTAATACTGCAAATATACTTTTAGAATACCTCTAAAGCAGGGAAATGGGCGGGGAAAAAATATGTGGAGGTTTGTTGGTATTAAAGTTAGTAAACTAATGCACATTACAGCGGGAGTAACGAACTTGAAGCAATTAAAATGATTTCTGTTATTTATTTTTGTAAACAGTAGACTGTGTAATATATACAAAAGAAAATATATATAATCAATAAATAGTAAACAAAATCTTATCGCAGGACTATTTTTCCAAATAGTTCTGTTTTATTTGTTTATGGTGTAATTAAAAATTTTATTGTAGAAGGTATTTCAGGCAAATTCTGAGAGCCTAAATAATTCACTTCAAAGCATAAGTAGATTTAACAAATTTTTTTTATTTGTTTAATAATTAATTATCTTTTAGGTCCACTTTCTTGAACGTTAGAATTTCGAAGATGTAATACAACAGAAAAAAAAAGCACAAAACGAAATTCATTTGCAAAATTGTGAGGGGTTTTTACTCGTGAATAAGATATATTTAACAATATCTTGTAAATTGATCAGAATAGAACCGTATGCACAAAAATGTCGTTTTAATATCATTTGTGGACAAATTTTTCTAGTATGATCTTCATACACGGATGTTATAGTTTAACATAAAATCTAGCATAAAAATGAAAATAAACTAAATCGTAAAGAACAAAAATAACTAGAAATAAATACAGCACTGGTCGCTTCCGTGGTCTAGTGGCAGCGTTTGCAACTACTAATCAGGAGTTCCTGAATTCGATTCCTGGTCAGGTCCAGCTGATTAAGTAATTTTTTTTCGAAGTTTTTCCATACTATGAGAATGTGAATATCAAATAGTCCAATCTACAGGCGTCGCGAAAAAACCTAATGCAGTCAAAGCGACAATAAATAACACGGGTAAACAATCGCATTAAATGGGTAAAATTCTGAACAGCATTTTACTACTTTTCACAGGCTATAAACAAATGAAAGTGGGATTAAACTTCAATCTCAAAGGTAATGTAATGTATGGAAACGGCCAAAAAAGCCATGTGGGCAAAAGAATAGGAGAATAAGAACACTATATTAACATACAAAAATATATATAAACTAAGTAAAATGAAATAACATCATGCAAGTTTTACACCCCCTCATATTCTACCGTAAAAGAATGGGCCAAACTTTTTCGAATGGGTCGAGAAAGCATTGAAGACGAAGAGCGTGCAGATCGGCCCTTGGAGGTGTTCATTCCTGAAGACATCGCTCTTGTGTAATGAAAAATTATGGAAGACCGGCGGCTCAAAGTTGCAGAAATAGCAACAAGGATGAGCCTTTCTAAAACAACAGTCTGTCGAAGTATTCATGAACACTTAAACATTAATAAGGTTAGTGTAAGATGGGTGCCTAGACTTCTTTCCTCAGTCCAAAAGCAGCGACGAGCTATCTGTGGTCAGACAATTTTTGGTGCTCTGACGTGGCAACGACAGACAGAAGTTATACAAACCATTGTTACAGAAGATGAAACTATCGTCCTCTACTATGATCCACTGTCCAAAAGAGAATCAATGAATTGGCGTAAACCTCGCGAAGCACCGCCTTTAAAGCCAATGTCACTCTGTCAATCAAGATGTCCATGGGACTGTGAAGGAATACTCTTCATTGACTTCAAGGAGAGGAACACCACAGTAAATGGGGAGTACTATGCTGGCCTACTGAACAGATTACGTGCTTCCATCAAAGAGAAAATGTGAGGAAAGCTGAGTGGTAATGGGCACCTTCTTCGCGACAAAGCGCCTGTGCACACAGCTCTTGTTGCTAGGGAAGTTGTGAAGAAATTTGGCTTCAATGAGATCGACCATCCACCTTACAGTCGAGATCTGGCTCACAGTGACTATATCTTCTCAAAACTCGAAGGACCTTCGAGGAAGGAAATTTAATTGTGACGAAGAAGTGATGGACGCTGTTTATGCCCATTTTGCATACAAGACTTCTGACTTTGGGGAGGCGGGGTTTGAAATGTTAATTCAAAGGTTTGTGAAGTGTATTGTAATAAACGATAACTATATTCAAAAGTGAAATATAGTTTTTGTCTTTTTGTCGTATGAGATGCAACTGCAGTGTCAAGTTGTCTTTGGAGTTATATACCGTGTTCTTCTTACACAAAAGACTTTAAATCCCAACTTCATGTACTATAAAAGCATCGCCTGCTATCATGAGCACGAAGTCTGGGGTTCGATTCCCATCCCGTTCGATGGACCATCCTAGCTGACTGAGGATTTACCAGGTATTCCTCAGTCTTCATAAATGACGAATGCCGGTGAAGTACTTTAAACTTAGACCTGGAACGCTTCCTTCCTTAAAGAAAAAAAATTTTTACCCCATGTATCATCAGAGTCCAGCGCCTGTGGTGCCTCAGCAGTAATAAAGGGGGGGGGGCGTTAAACACTGTTAAAAAAATAATGAATGTTCCTCCGACACAAGTGACCGAGGTCGTTAAGGCGCGCACTTTCGAACGGGCAGTTTTGAGCTCGTTTATTGAAAGGACCGTTCTCCCTGATTAAAGTTTTTTTTCAGATTTCTTCAGTCCTTATCAATGGCAAATGCCGGGAAGGTACCCTAAACTTAGACTGAAACGCTTCCTTCCCAAAATAAATTCGTTTCCTAACGTAGCATTTTATTTTTTGTATCATTAATGAAATTTTCACGAATATATTTATAAAGATCATATAATATAGAAGGATGATATAATATGGAAAATAAAGAAACATGTATAAGATCAATAGATATATAATATATAGACAGGAACAGATACATATAAGTAGTAAAGTAAAAATATGTAAGAAATCTACTGGTCACCAGTACAGTTTCCACCGGATACCATTGAATAGTAGTTTATTAATTTAGAGTTAAAGATTAAGTGGAAGTACTAGAAATAGTAGCTGGTTTCCAACAATTAGGAAGTGGTTTATCGGGATTTTATTTTGTTACTTATCAAATATTTTTATTATTTTAGTAAAATTTGTAATTATAACCAGGTATAAGCATCATTTGGAAAATAATAATGTAAGAATGTAATTTGGTAATTTAGAAATAAAGTTTAAGAGTTTGCAATACACGTCCCGGTGTAGAAACAAGGTTCAAATATGGAGCATTTCAGGTTTTTATTGTTATTTTATCATTAGTATCTATTACCTGTGACGTCTCAGTAGTAAAAACGAGTGTTATAGACTATTAAAAATGAATTAAAACTGTGATATACTTGTGTCCGCATTCCAACCGCTAGGCCCTCTATCTATTTCTTTCTTTCCCAGGCATCTCTGTGTCTTTACAAGTGCTTCTCGTGGTTCCGTTGTTCAGATATTTTCTGATGTGTCTCCAACATAAGATCTATATCCTAGTGATTTTCAAATATGTATAATTATCTTTTTTTACACTTCTGGACCAGTTTCACTGTTTTATTTTCAATTATTCGTATAAATATTACGATATATTTTAAATATTAACTGTTTCTTAATGTTTATTTAGGTTTTCAATTATGTTCTAATTTTAAGATAGTTTTAGAAATACTCAATATCTTTTAGAGGCATATTTTCCAATTATATTCTAATTAATGTGGAATCCCGCGGTACCTTCTCTTTCAATGTCTTTATAGTTCCCTCAATATGTTCGCTAAAAGAGTAAATTGTGTTGCCTCACTCTTATTTATTACCTTTTTCAGTTCTACGAGTTCTCATATATTTAGAGATGTAAAATTTTCAACACACAACTTTTTTCTTTATTATTAATCCTTTTTTTTTTTTTTTTGATGATGATGAAATGATTGTGTCCATATTTAAATTATTACGCCAGCGAAAAATTAATGTAAAAAGGACGAGAAACACTAACACTGAAGTTAAGCCACTTCTGCCTAGAAGTTCATACAATGTAACATCGGCTCCGACACCTGGGAGACAAGTTAAACATGTTGACTCCGCCGACAATTACCGGAAGTAAGGGTGTGTCTAATACAGACGGCTTATCCCGTACATAGCAATGCAGGACAGTAGGGTCAAATATCAGTGTAGATGGAAAAGTTCTCTTCTTCCTTATAAAAACCATTACAACCATTACAATCACCATATTTATCAGAATCTTTGTTTCCCCTGACCGAGATCTGTTCTGCTTTTATTGCAATGTAGACTTTCCCCTTGCAGCGTTCCGCTATGCAACGCAATCAACTGCCAACATTGTTCGAGTAATGTAAAATTTAATAGAATATTACTGAACTAATGTTTATCCTTTCTTTCGTAGTGATTTCTTGTATGATTTATGGCATAAATAACAAATTGAGGCAATTAAATAGTGCATTTACTTTGAATTAACTTTAAAATAAAATGTTTATACATGGGCGGGATGAAAATTAGTTAGCCTTCGCAAAGGTGCAATGGTAAATAAAACATTTTTTTCAAAGTTTGAAAATTCAATCTTTAGTTGGCAGCACGGCAAAAATCATCTTTCAACTAATATTTATCAGTTATTATAGAAAGAAAACTCATTTCTTATATGTTGGAAAACTTGCCAATCTGTAAGCCCCTTAGCGTTACCCAGGTGCGCCACGGGGTTGGAATTACTGTGGTTGGAATTATTTAAAATAAAATGTTTATACATGGGCGGGGTGAAAATTAGTTAGCCTTAGCAAAGGGTGCAATGGTAATTAAAACATTTTTTTTCACAGTTTGAAAATTCGATCCTTAGTTGGCAGCACTGCAAAAATCATCTTTCAACTAATTTTTATCAGTTATTACAGAAAGAAAATTCATCTCTTATATGTTGGAAAACTTGCCATATCTGTAAGCCCCTTAGCGTTACCCAGGTGCGCCACGGGGTTGGATTACTGCGCATCCTTTACATTTCTAATTAAAATAAAGCTAGATATTAAAACGGCTATACGGAACAGAAATTAAAAAATAATCTACGCAGGAATAAATGGTTTCAAATTCCTGACAGCACAACGATTTAAAACACAACAGACTTTCAAAATTTACATACAGAAAGAAGATTTAGACATTTTTTTAAAAAATAACCTAAATCTATCATTACGCCATCTGATCCTTTACAAAACATAGATATTAACATGAAACTAAATCTGGATACTATGGTCTCCAAGAAGAACGACCCACCAGAGTATTAACATTGATAGCACTTATACACTATACAACTATTATCCAACTAGTACATGGTGTAGTGCATATACAGTTGGCTTTGGAATATACTGTGAAGAATTCCCTCAATATACACCTCTGGGACAGTATGCTAACAATTTGGTGTTTTTTTTTTTTTTTTTTGAATAATGCACCACAGGCGGTGAACACTGATGATATATGAGATGAAATGATCAATTGGAAAAGGATGTTTTTATTTTAGGAAGGAAACGGACCAGGCCTAAGTTTAGAGTACCTTCCCGGCATTTGCAGTTATAGGGACTGAGGAAAACCTAAAAAAACCTGTCAGGGAGGACGGTCCTGGAGGGATTCAAACCCCAGACCTCTCGCTCACGAGTCCGCGCCTTCACGACCTCGGCCACCCTATCATCGGTGTCCACTACCTGTGGTGCCTCAGTAATAAAAACGGGCGATAAACACTAATCAAAAATAAAATAAAACAGTATAAATATCAATCTCATTAATGCTTGTACTGATTTTGAATATTTAAGCTATGAATATGAGCATTTGATGAATATTGTGGCGGGAGATCCAGTTTCTTTGATTGATTTATTTATGAAGATCCAGTTTCGGCTCGTATAGAAATGGTACCCCATAATTATAAGATGTTACGATGTAATCATTTATTAAACAGTTGCCTTGCAATGCTGTATGTATATCTAGCCTAAGTTGTATCTTCGTTCGCGACTTTCTGGAGCCATTCGTAAAGATGTCTTTTGTATTCGCGCGAGACCCTTCTATTATACCCACAGTTAATAAAGCCCTCGAGGAAACAAAGTAAGATAGAAAGCAGGGGCGTTTCCCTTTTGTGCTGTGACCTCCAAAAAAAGGAGAGAAATCAGTCTGAAATAACTGCCAACAAACGAAAGCGCAGAGACAACGAAATGTAGAAGCCACTCAGAGAAGAGGGATTTAAGTTTGAGTTCTAGAATATTCCAAAGCCGGGTTTATGCAACCAATAAGGGAACAAAGTTTAGGACGCTTCTGGAATGTTCTAGAAATTTGAATCCATATAGCGTGATGCTAAGAGAACGTACAAATAGCTCAGTTTCTGAGGCATTTGGGACAGTTGACAGTTTTACAGTTTATCTAAAAGCCAATCGCTGCGCATCAAAGACACAAAAGAAGCAGCTATTGTAGTGAAGTTAGTGTTCTGTGTAATGTGATGCAACGCTAGTAAATCGATATATTGCTATCTTAAATCATTGAAACATAGTTGTTTGTAGCCCTGACAGTGAAAATTACATTCTACAGTGTGAGGTTCCGAGGAAACAAATGGTCACTGAATTAGATCACAAGTTGGAGGCGCGAGTGAAGTGCAGAACAGTCCGACGATAATACCGTGAAAACGTTTCGTCTCATTCCTTACCGGTGGCTCAGTCAGTCAGGAACCACGCTCAAAGTGCTGAATAAATAGCAAATGCAGCGTTATTCATGTATTTTTTTCAATAGCTCTCAACCAAAGTCCTTTTCTCCCTGTATTGAATCCAAAAAGAGCTCCGAAGAAAACCTGAGATCATCACCACATCTCTCAGCGGCCACATATGGTGAGTACACTTCGAACTAGCAGCGGCATCTATGAAGAATCAAGATTCTGTCAGCGGGAAATACATGAAACCATTTCGTTAATTCATCGCCATTTCAATACAAACCAAATACTATTAAAATCAACTAATTAAGCTCAATAATAAATAAACACTCTCATAAAACCGCCGCAATTTACAATATGGGGAGTTATTAAGGGAAATGTTTTCTGAATTCATAAATAAGTGCCCAATTTTATTTATAGATAGGACAACAGCAGAATATTCATTAGCAATACCGAAGAACAAAATAATCTAATTATTAAACTTAATTCAATATAAATTATGTTAATGCAATTGCCGAATATATAAAAGTATTATTTAATATATTTACTACCACCATTTAATTCTCAGTAGGATATTTTTTATTTATTTATTTATTTATTTTTTGCCCTCAAATTTTACAGTTATGTATTTCAGAATAGCTTCAAGAATGCGCTTTTTTCAGTTATTTTAATAAGTGAAATAATACCCTAGATAAAAAATAAGAGTTTAAATTTGGGATACAGTGCAGGTTTTAGGATAATAGAATGTATTTAGCGTTTCTAAATGTTAAATAAGTATGTTCGATGCACGTTTTCCTAAGATGTAGAAAAAAGTTAATAATGAATTCGTTTAAGTGTAATGCAAAATTAGATATATTGGTTTAATGTGAGAGCATTCAGAATAGAAAGAGCTATAGCCTATGCTTGATCTGAAAAGGGAATCTTAAATTTGTGTTTGTTTTAATGATGACTTAAATAAATATGAAACCTGTCATACACAAAAAATATAAATTTCAGAACTCTGTCAAAAATTTTACCATGTAAAATGTGGTCTAGTTCCATTATCATTTTCGGTACTTATTACGCAATTCAGAAGATAAACGAGTTCATTTTATCGTCAGCGTAAACTAATACGTTAGACTTTTAGGTTTCAAATTTCAACACTGCATTTAAAACTTTATGTAGTCTATAACCGACAAGTAAGGGATGATAGGTCAGTTGTTGAGGTGGTTATTTGTTAAGACTTAATTAAGGGGTATATCATTCAGAAAGCCAGACATTATGCAGGAATAAAATTGAATTTTACACGCACTTTCTGATAATTTGGTGCATAAATGGATTTTACAGAATTTAAAATGTACAAGTGAAATTTTATTTTGTTAATCGGCTCTGCTCTGTTGTTAACTGGAGTGACATGCATGCTACTCTTATCATGCCCTCAAAGAAAACAGAAAGGCCCGTTAAATTGGGCGATCGCACTGGACAGCAAAGAGGTCCTTCTCTTCCTATCCAGCGCATTTAACGCAGAATTCGGTAAAAATTGAATAGGAAGATCTACAGTTCTGCATCATGCTGGAACGTGCTGAAAGACGTTCCGATTTTGCAGTATAATTTGCATATCATTCTGTGTAATACCATTTTAGAAATACAACAGGGTCTGTTAGTGAAATTAACCCAGAAGAGTACATTTCCTTGCTCAAACAGGAAAGCGTACGATTAGGTCCGGAAGTGTTCTGCATTAACACAAAACAACAAACCTATGTGCGGTTGCAGCGTGTGGGGAGGAGATAAAACACATTCCCTGAATGCATTTCCACTTGCTGTCAAACGTAGGCCGCTATCGCTTATTTCTTGTTGTTTAAACACGCAGCTCCCCTTTCTTGCTCTGCAGTAGCTTGTTTTACGTGCTTGTTTTAACTACTGACAGCTATCAATCAAGTCCACGTGGAGTGAAAAAAGAGGAACACGTTGCCAAATGTACATTTTTTTCTAAAGCAGTTGTCTTTACTGTTCAGGAATAAAGTTTATTGGGGTAGTATGTGGCATCCTTGGTTAAGTGTGTCAGTAAATGATTATAAGCAAGTGCATGATAAGTGCAAATTATGAAGAGGAAATGCACGATATTGAAGTTGGTCATTGTTCTGAAACTGCGGAGTTTGTGTCCGCGCCCATTAACATATCTAATAACATAACAACAGTTCTAAACAAGAAAAGTGTCTATAGAGTGTATGACTTTGCTGTGAAGAATAAAGTAAGTAAAGGACTCACAGGGGAGAAGGTTGAGTAACCACTAGTCAGAAACGTCGTCAGGGGAGGGCCAATAACATCCAGAAAGGCAGAAACAAAACCACAACTGTTGGCGAATTTTGATGAATTTGAATGTGAAATAATTCGATGAGAAATCTACGGTTTCTATAGACAAGGAAAACCTCAAACATTCCAAGAACGTCCCTAGGGGTCCTTTTATCAAAACTTCGGTTTCGCTTTCGTACTGCGCGCCATGGACCATGGCCCAGAACCATGTAGTGAGACGTGACAACACCGTTTGTTTAATGGGACTTTTATCTGAAACGGAGACGAGAACCAGATAGCGCTTCTAACTGATATGCTCCTTAAACGGTTGCCGAGTGGAAACGCAAACAGGGAACGGATTAAACATTTACTAAATGCGCGCAACGTAGAACATAAAATCTTAGGGACGTGCAACGTAACAGGGCGGATGAGAAGATAAGATGCACTCACTCTTCATGCGCAGAATGCGCTTCTAAAACCAATGCTTAGCTTACGAGGGAAGTGTCAGCAAACATTGTTCCTTAACAAAACAGTACCCTTTCTGTGTAACCTGTAGTTTCTCAGAGTTTGGCTGTTACACACCGTGTTTATATGTTAACTGTTTTAGTGCAACTATTAAATTTTCTTGTGTTTTATAACAATGCCTTTCAAGGTGTTAATAGGGCCGCCTACAGAGAAAAAATATCAGCAAATAAGGTTTTATGGTCATGCACATTCCGCGGGTACCTTAAACGTAGACATGTATTGTTCCCTAAGAGGCACTCAAGGATTTCATCTAGTACTTGCTGTCATTATATTCCAATGGTTCATTACAAACAATAATTACAAGAGTAAGACTGGCCAACAACTGCACTGACCTCTCTGGTTCTGACATCCAGAGAGAGTCAATTTAGACGTAATATTGTATTCTTCTAAGCCAACAAATATTTCGCCAAAGTTGGCATTGTAAATTATAAACGTTACATGATATCAGTGTGAGCTCTGTTGCTTTTCTTAGTAGAAAATACTCACTGATTTGTTCTAAAATGTTTGTCATAAACGTCTTTAAGAAATTCTAGTAAGACAAAATATTAATAAAAATAAAATTGTGTCCATCAAATGTTTACAGAAAAGAATAGCTATACAGCTGATCAAATAAAGTCAATCAGTCATCGCCATTCTGGTGAAAATTACTTTATTATGTTCTCTGTTTAAATAAAATACTTTCATCGCTCCAACCACCTCAATTTTATTATTACTAATCTGTGACTTTTTCTTAGTGTTTATCTCTTTTGATTTCCTAGTTATTGTTAAAGGAGTGTGAAATATGTTCTATCTCCATTATTTCTTTTAAATTTTAAACTTTTGTTTACTTATCTCTCTTTACTTTTTATTACCTGGTGACAAATATGCAAGGGCTGAACTGTTTTGTTAGAAGCAATTTAATACTTAAAACGGGAATTTTCCAAACTTTTATATATATAAAATTCTAGGTCGCAATATATATAAAACAAAATATAAGTGTGTGTGTATGTATATATATATATATATATATATTGTGACGTAGAATTTATTAATTGCAATTCCCATATAAATTTAACCAATATATTGATTAATTTTAGATAATTGTTCTATTTTAATTATGATTAAACACTCTCTCCTTGCTTTCTACATTTTTATGTTATGGATAATAACTTTATTTTAATTGAGTATGGTTACCACTACACCACCAGGAGAGGGTCCTATTGGTGTACAGGGGGTTTGTAAGATCAACTATGGCATACGGGGGCGAAATTTGGGGGTGGGAAGACACCGAGAAACTTAATCAGGTACAAACACAGTTGGCTACAAGTAGGGAGGGGTGCAGCATATTGTAGGGTTCTTAAAGAGCTTGGTATTTCTAACGAAAGTGTGAATTTAAAAATAAGAATATTAAATACCGGTTAATGATAACACGGGGAAATCAAGCTGTTCTCGAGCAGCCTGTCTAAGGGAAAAAATAAGGGAAGGGTAGGATACGGGATGGGCAACAAAAATAAGGAAAGGTTTAGACAAAATTGGATTGGGGTATATTTGGTTAAGGTGAGAGCACATTACACGAAATAGTTGGAAAATAGTTCACAGACGTTTGCGAGATATAGATAGACAACATATTTTGTCTCAATGCGCAGAAAAAGTATCGCTGAACCTGCAGGCTCGAATACATCCGGTGTGGGGGAGGGGGGATTATTTAGATATATGTGACAGAGAAGAAAGAAGTGGTCTCGCATGGTTCAGATTAGGGGCTTGGAAAGGAAACAAAACAGTTAATGCTTTCGGTGAAAGGATTTGCCCATTGTGCGGAGAAAGCGATACCTGGAGGCATATTTTGGCAGAATGCAGGGAAACGGAGATTTTAAGAAATGAGCATTTATCACCGCAATTTTTGAATGCCAATAGAAGTTTTAACATTTGTCGGGAAGTGTTGGTGCATACGAGGTACACAATTTGGGGATATTTCTAGAGAAGACCCGACAAAGGAGGTTAATGGCTACAATGCAGAGGGGGAAGATGGAGAGGGGGTGTGAGTAAATGAAAAGGAGCTCAAGAGTAAGGGTTTCATTCATGTTTATGCATTTGTATATAAAATTATTAATAGAAAACGTAAATATTTCGAAGTATTTATATATACGCATCTAGATTTGTATGTATGTATGTATATTTGTATGTATGTATGTATGTATGTATGTATGTATGTATGTATGTATGTATGTATGTATGTATGTATGTATGTATGTATGTATGTATGATTATTTGGACTGTTATAAGGACAACATTAGCATGTATGGTCGTAAGGCCCATGCGACAGTTGTATTTATTTGAATGTATTCTAGAACGTACAGTAAAACTTCCATCCCGGAAATGAAATTTATATACATATGAGGATAATTAGATGAAGAAACAGAATGTGAATAAAGGAAAATCTGCTGCCTATTTCAGATTATTAAGAGCCCATGTTAACAACATAGTACGCCATCATAACTAATGCCCTCATCCTATCGGCTGTCACCCGAGCAACCGCGAAAATTTTGATACACAGTTTTGATATTCAAACAGAATAACAAGTTCTGCTGCAAGTTTCAAAATTAGAGTTGCTGTTATAGTGCTGTCACTAATAAAGACTTCGTTAATTTGTGCTACTCTTTGTTAAATACGCTCCGAGAAAAGTTTTGAAAATTTAAACTAAGAATGCCAATTTTATCATTGTCTACGGAGCTAAATACAACATTCTATATAAATACTAAAATTGAGGCTTTTATATATTAAATTTTAGCCACATTTACATTTATTTATTTGTCGATTTAATAAAAAAAATATGATGCAATTTTATGTATGGGAAAAAAATATATCTGCAAGAAGTTTTTGCAACGGTAAATGCCATGAAAAGAATAGTATATAAAGTTTCAAGGGTTACTTAAACATGCCATAGAGGTTTTTAAATTATGACTTTAAACCTTGAAGTATTTTATAACATTAAAAACCAAATTAGATGTTTTTCATAAAAATATCAACAATTCACTTAGGAGCTAATTTGTAGTGCCTACATCTTCATATAGAATCACCAAAAACATGATTTACAGACACGCGAAAACTGCGCCACGTGTCTGGCTAGAATGGCTGGAAGGTCAGACCAAGCTAGCGCTATGAAACAAGCGGTAGACTAGCGATACAAGTTATCTCGCTTAAAACAATCAACACGTCACCCGCACTGTTCCTCCATCAGTGAACCCCATGCATACTATTATTCCTGTCCTTCAAGTCACTCCAATTTCGAAATGGATAATAGTTTAGAGGCATCGAGTACAAACTTCGTGAATCTGAAATCTGTTTAAAGTTACTGCAAACATTTGGAAATCTCACCAAACATAACCTCAACTCTCTTCAATAGTTTGTAGCCGAAAAGAAAAACGTTAAAACATTTCTTAGGCAGCAAATTTGTGTATAATTCAAAACTGTTAATTGGGTACAAAGGCCACCAAACACAATAGAATGACGGTTAGTGTTTACTCATATTTTCACTTTTACTTGTCAGATAAAAACCGGATTTTATTCAAAATTTATTATGAAAGTAAAATAATCTCAACGTTTTTATTTTAAGATTTTAAAATTGTGAGCATTTAATAAAATGAATAATATAAGTATTGCCTCGAATCTATATATTCTGGGATATTATTTTACAAATATATGAACTTGCAAAGAACTATTAGATCTCAAAATATCACTTAGTGTCTCTAAACTGTATAACTATACAATAAAGTTCTTACTAGATGCACTGAAAGAGAAGGTACATCTACCAGTAATAAATAATAAGGAAATACCAGGGTTGCTTTTTGCAGATGATTTAGTAATCACATCTATATCTACTGGAGGATTGAGAAGAGCAATTGAAGTAGAGAATATTTCATAAACAAATCAAAGCTTTTGGTTTTTAAAAGGGGTTGTAAGTTAAAAAATGATGAAAAAATGCCAGTTAAATGGGAGAAAAATTGAGATGGTAAGGAAAATTAATTATCTGGGCACAAGTTTAAGCCCTAACGGAAGTTGGAATGAGCAGAAAAAATTATCAAGAGCAAAAGGAAAAGCAGCTATAAGGGTTACAAGAGTATGCTTAAGAAAAATTCCTGATAAAAGAGTGAATTGATTAGACAGAATATAAACAACCACAGTAGAAGCTAAAATGTTGTATGGGTCTAGAGGATGCATGGAAAGATGATAAAATAAATAGAAGTTTTTGTAAATTGATTTTTGATTTACCAACATCATCCCCAAATTGTAGCACAGTTACAATTAGGTAGAAGAAAAAAATAATCATAAGAATTATGAAATATTTATGCAGAATTACTACATTAGAGGACAGTGATGTTATTAAAGAATATTTTAGTATACACGAGAAATGCAAGTGGAAAGAATCAAAGTGCAGGAAATTTTGCAGCAGATAGGTTTAGGAAAAGTATGGGTAAATAGGGAATACCAAAGCAGAGGATTTTAGAAAGATATAAATTTAAGATTGGAAGATATTAAACAACAAGAAATAATGAGAAGTTTAATTGAAAAGAGTTTATTAAGACTTTACAGGGGAATAAAATAGTATGGAGTAGGGAAAAATATATAGAACAATGTGATAAGGCAGGTAGAGAAGGGCTTGCTTGGGCTATAAATTTAAAAGAATTAGTATATGATAAAGGAACAGGAAATTGTTTAGCGTGTGGTGAAACCAATACAGATTTTCATTGTCTGTTATATTGTAATCACTCAAAGTTATGGAGAGAAAAGGTTTGGGATAAAAGTTAGGGAAATGTAGATGGGAAAACTTTAACTGGTAAAATGAAGTAGGAAGCTATTTAGGTAAAGTGAGAGAAAAATGGATAAGAATGACAAAGAGGATAATGGAAAGGAAATGTAACCTTAGAAGTATAATAATTTATGGATTTACAGTGTATTTAGTGAAGGTGAGAGAGAAATGATAAAGAATGGTCAGACAATTAATGAATGATAAATTGAATAGGGGAATGATAGTTAGAAACAGGGTTATTATACACCAATAACTTGGGTGTTAGATATATAGTCCTAAGGAAATAAGTAACTCACAAGTATAAGATAATAGTTGCATGTAGTGTTTAGAATTAAAATATTGTAATAGAGTCATAATGATTTGTATTACTTTTATATTGTCCATTAGTATTATGGAATTACAAAGACATAGACCTTATTATAATGTTTAAAATTGTATGTTGATGTAAACAGAAATAAATTCAAATTCAATTCAATACTAGATGACAACTTTTGAACTGTGAAAGAAAATTAGCAAAGAAAGTTAGTCGACTTCATTAACTATTTGAAGTTCTTCATAATATCTGAATAATAATTGTAATTAATATACAACACGTTTTTAAGTATTCATGCATATAATTAATATTCCATTGCATTGAATCGTGTAATTACCTGGTTTCCGCCCCATGACATAGTCAAACAGAACAAGAGCGGAAGCTGTATATCACAGCAAAGAATGTATTATGCTGTAAATGCTAACGTGGTTCGTTTGTTATGGGACTGCAATTTACCATGTACTATTTCTAACTCGAACTGTTCTTTAAGTTGATCTTATGAACTAATTTTATAACAAAAGAAATAGTTCTCACTTCTTCAAGCAAAAAAATGAAAAAGTGTTGTTTCACAATTTAAATGTAAACCAGAGATGTCGGGTTTACCCAAGCATGCCAGTTAAATAAAAATTATTAACATCATCGTCATCTTCATTAGAGCCACCATAATCTGTATAGCTTTTAGATTAGAATCCTATTCCCAACATCTTTTTCCAGCTTACAGTTGATTCTGTTACTAATGTGAATACCATATTAACCCTTTTTCAGAGAATTAACCGACAGGGAGTGAGATCCTGCATTTTTTCAACAGGAATCTACCACTGCTCACACTACGAGCAATTTACAATGTGTTTCCACAAGACGGAGTTATTTGTTGCCCTCTCGGTCACCCGATTTAATAGCATACGTTATTAAATGTGAGGTAAATTAAAAAATACCGTGCACAAGACGAACCCGCGCACCATACAAGAACTCAAAGATAATATTCGTCAGGAAATTGTCCGTATTTCTCAAAATAAACTACAGCGAGTGATTGATAATATCTTAAAGATATGTCCAAAATGTGTGGCTATCTGATTTGATAATTTGGTAAGTAATGACCTCTTAAATTGGTTTGTGCATTGTTGTTTAGTTGGTTTTTTTAATTGTTTTACCCTCCTGCCAATAATCCAAACCCGGCTAACAAAGAGCGCGCTCACCACTGCGGGATAAAACCAAACGGTACAAGACAAGAGGAAACTAGAAAGATCTATCGCTAACCACAACAAATGTTATAAAACAATTCTTATACATGATTACAAGGAAACCTACCTTTATACGTAGATAATATGGGGCAGAGTACGAAATCAACTATAATTTCAGAAAAGATATACATGTATCAGTATAGCTTGTGCACGCCGTTCCTTGTCGGTCCTGGTGGTGTAGTGGCTACCATACTTGCCTCCTACACCCAAGAACGCGGGTTCGAACCCGGCCAGTATCGATGGATTTTTCGGGCGTAAAAATCCTAAGTATGGCTTCCTTCGGAAGGGAAGTAAAGCCGTGGGTTCCGTGTCGTACATTTACGGCACGAAAAAGAACCTCAAGCCTGAAAGAGAGGCCTCTGAGCAAAATTTGTCTGCCGTTTCACGCCCTGAGTTGAATGGGACGCTGATGACCTGAGATGTTAAAGAGCGTCCGTAAATAAATAAATAAAAAAAATCTTGAACATTCATTAAATTAAAGCATGAAAACATTCACTTTATTGAAGAATCTTTTAAAAGCAAGAAAAAGTTTAACGATACTAAATAATTTTTCTCCCACTTTCATTACAAACCCATACACTTTGTGTGTGAAATAAGCGTAGGCGGTTTATTAGCAGCGTTTATTACTACTACTCCAGAGATACTGAATTCGAATCCCGGTCAAATCAAACTGCCAGAGTAAGGTTTTATTCGGAATTTTCTCTTACCATAAAAAAAAATTTAGTAGTGTTTAACGGCCGTTTTTACTACCAAGGCACCATAGGCGGTGGACACTGATGATATATGACATGAAATGATAAACTGGGAAAAGATTCTTTTTTAAGGAAGGAAATCTTCTAGGCCTAGGTTTAGGGTACCTCCCCGGCATTTGTCAGTTATGACAGAAGAACACCTAGAAAAAACCTCAGTCAGGGAGGACGGTCCTGGCAGGATTCGAACCCCTGACCTCCCGCTCACGAGTCCGCGCCTTAACGACCTCGGCTACCCGTGGTGGTCCCATGAAAAGCTGAATGCCAGATAGTTTTAAGGCGCCAAGGACTCTTAAGCTTATTTACCGCCCTTAATTTATTTCATTCATCCCTACACACTTACAGTATTCAGTGCACTAAACAGACGTCAACATATTAAAAAAATTAAATCATTTCAATAAATTTCTTTAAGCCCCATTATCTCATCGCGATCATATTTTACCGGCATGATTTGAAAATTATTTTGGGTTATAATCCAAATGCGTTCCATCCTTTTCTTTCTTACATAGTCACCCTATATATACACATTTAACTATTTTAAATTTTAACATCTGTCCTTTCTTTATGTGGCCTAACCATGCTAGTCGTACTTGTATATTGCTTCCTAAACCACAAGTCCAAATCTGGTACATTTCAATTGCTAAAGAATGCTTTCATAATAATTTCTATAAAAGTCTACATTTTCAAGTTAGTCAAAATAATTTACTTTATCGTTAATATCTTTACTTTGTTCTACATTTTTAATAGTATTTAACGCCCGTTTTTACTAGAGGCACCACAGGCGGTAGATACTGATGAAATGATAAATTGGGAAAGAATGTTCCACGCCTAAGTTTAGGGTACCTCGCCGGCATTTGCCATCGATGAGGACTGAGGAAACCCTGGAAAATACCTTAGTCAGGGAGGACGGTCCTGCCGGATTGGAACCCCAGATCTCCCGCTCACGAGTACGCGCCTTAACGACCTTGGCCACCCGCGGTGATGCTGCAGTTTATTCAGCCTATATAATTAACTCACACTCTGTAATGTTTTTGTGCCCTTAAGAATGATTACGCTGAAAGAAAAAAGTGCAGTTAGATTAGTGCCCCCCCCCCTTTACCCCTACATCTGCAAACGGTTTTATAATTGCTGCCTGCGGTCTTAATCTCACTGCAGTAAACTCTCGTTCTTTTCGTGTGTCAGCGCTTATTTCCTTCATAGAATTTTCAATATCTATTCTCAGAATCGTTCTTAATATTGCTCCCTAGTGGGTACGTGTCCTTCAGGGTGAAGTTACAATTTAATTCGGTCTCTCAACTTCAGCCTGACTGAAATTGACGGTGAAGGCTCCATTGTGCGTCACATATGATGTAAAGTCTGCGGTCGAGGGTCTTTGTGCGACGACACATCATTGAAAGTGATAGCCGGTACTCTTCCTGGCGTCATTTGCACTTAAACAAAAGCGTCTGAATTGCAGATGAGACGTTCAGACTCCCTGCACGTGAGCAACGTGCACGTTACGTCTCTTCCATTTCTGCAGCTAGCCCAGCTGTAGTCCTTAAAACTGGATATTGATCATTATTCTGACTTGGGCACTAACTCCCATCTGCAAATAAGGCATATTCCCCAATCGTGTACACGCCGGTCTGTCCCGAGTTTCATTTCATTAGTTCTTACATGGCATGTAACAGGTTTAATAAGAAATGTATAAACATATTTACTATGTTTATCGTAAAAGTTAAGCTGATATATTTTAAAGTAAAGAAGCAAGCAGAAAATGTCCCAGGACTGTGAAATTATCTGAACATCGCACAACTTTGCTGGGATGCATTCTAGCAAGGAAATCTTCCTGGGGCTATGTTACTCTCAACTTTAATATGGACATGGTGATAATTATGGAATGCTCCAAAATAGCTTTCGCCAATTTTAGACATCACACATAGCATGTATAGCATATTTACTACTTTAGTACTGTTTCATAGTTTTATTATCTCTGGAATCCAACTATATTTGGCTCTTTCAACGCTCTCATGAAGTTCATATACAGATACTGCAGATTCCAGAGCCTTCCTCCTGAAAGTTAAAGCGGTTCTATAGGCCCCGACTAAGTACCTCAGGTTGGCACCAATTTTGAAGCGATTTGGTGTCGCATCAAGGAAACATTATCGAATGTGAAGTGTTACTGGCGAAAATACGGAAGTCATTGTATTAGCTGCAGTTGTAATTCCCTCAACTAGAAAGTGATTCGGGAATGTCTCAAAAGAGAGAGATTAAGCGTCACAAATACCATCCCATTAGCCCAGATCAAGCCCTCCATGGCGATCATTTTCACAAGCGTGTTCACTTCTGCCAACAGCTCTAGTACAAATTCAAAACTTTTCTAACATATGTAAATTGATGCCAGTAAAGCGAAAGTGAGTGAAAAAACATTTGCTGTCTTATTTATCCAATATCTTATCACCTATCTCCCTTTGTTGATAGATGTACTAGAACTTTTACACTGAAAATTGAATGCTCTTTCCATTCCCCGATAGAAAATAAAATACACCATTACATTTGGGAAAAAAAAAAAAAAAAAAAAAAAAAAAAATTGCGTTGACCTTGAAATGATCTTGAGAATGATATTTCAAGAGCGAATTAAGGCCGCTATCTTGTCCCCCCAAGAGCACATCAAATTTTGTTTCAAGCATTTTTCGATTTTCCCCTTCGTTCGGAGGAAAATGGCCGCGACACTATAAATGCCTCCCTCTGTATATTCCTCTATTTTAAATGGTATGCGTGTATTTCTTGGCACCTCTATGTGGAATACACTGCCATTGAGGAAGCCAGGAACAAAGTGGTGTACATTATAGTATGTACTTTTGAAAAATATCTTTAAAGATTGCACGAAAAAGATATTTCTATATAACACTAATTAACTTTTTTATAATTACTATTCACCTTTTGAGTTATTAACGAAACTTCTAAATATAAATATCAATGGAATTTGTTTCTTAACCTTAAAGCAATAACTGCTCCCCCCCCCCCAAATATATCACTTATATTCATATGTGACCGATTATGTATTTCTTTCTTGTTACAATTTTAACCGAAATCTTCTGGAATAAAATGGATAGGAATTTCAAGATTAAAATACACTAAAATAGGAACCAGGGATTAAACCCTAATAGGGAGTAAATATGACTTCAACTATGAGCCATCAACTACCTCAAGAGCTGTGTCTCTTAAAAATAGTACATTATTCTATCATATCATTATTCAATATATCGGTCGTTTTACTGATCCATACCTATAAATATGTTTACTTAATGCAACAGGTATTTGATTTACATTATTGCCTATTTAAATTATATCTATTTTAATCATTTCTATAGGAAAATTCAATCACTCCAAATTACAGAATTCGAGCAAGAACTGTGTCCATCCCTAGTCGTGTTGTGTGTGATATCTAAAACAATGTATAAACGATCTAGGTCAGACACCCAGTACTAGTGTGTATAATACTTTTTTGAAGATATGAAGAAGAAATTATCAGCAGTTTCTGGCACTGAGAAGTGTGGGAAAAACCAGATTATAAGATGAAAAGTAATACACTGTAAAGGATATGATTATCACCCAGCCTGAGAGATAGGGACTGCAAAGAGAAATAAATTACGAACACTAAGATAACCGATACGTTAAATCAACTAAATTTATTTAAAAAAATCTAGTTTTCTATCGATCATTTTTGCAGGGTAATGGGAAGTGTTTAATCTGTCAATATTAATCCTATTCAGTGCCTCAGCTAAACTAACAATAAGTACTGTGGCTGTCATATTAATTTTTTATTTATTTATGGACGCTCTTCAACATCTCAGGTCATCAGCGTCCCATTCAACTCAGGGCGTGAAACGGCCGACAAATTTTGCTCAGAGGCCTCATCTTTAAGGCTTGAGGTTGTTTATCGTGCCGTAAATGTACGACACGGGACCCAGGCTTTACTTCCCTTCCGAAGGAAGCCATCATTAGGATTTTTACAATCCTGGCCGGGTTTGAACCCGCAATCTTAGATTTAGAAGGCAAGTATGGTTACCACTACACCACCAGGACAGACAGGGAAGAGAGAGATTTCCTCCGCAGAAAAATGTTAATGCTTTGAATTAGGAAGAGAAATATTTCAAGGTAGATGTAAAATACCTTGTCAAGCGTTACGCAGAACTTTCGTACCTGAGTCTGCGTACATGCATTCTTTATATCTTTATGTATATCACTAAAACTTATGAGATGTTCAGCATTGATATACTGACAAATAATATAGAAAATAACATGGGCGCTAAATTATAAGGTCATACATTCATGAAATGCTTTCAATAAAGTATTGTTACAATTGTTATTTTAAAATTACGCTTATTAGTAAGGTTTTCCGCGAGAGAGTGAATAAAGAGCTGTCGGTGGTGTATACGTTTTTTGGTACTGAATAATATTTAAAAATGAAGTAGGTAATACTTGTTGATTTGATTTACGGACGCTCTTTAAACCGCCATGGGTGGCCGAGGTCGTTAAGGCGCGGATTCGTGAGCAGGAGATCTGGGGTTCGAAACCCGCCAGGACCGTCCTGCCTGACTGAGGGTTTTTCCAGGTTTTCCTCAGTCCTCATAAATGGCAAATGCCGGGGAGGAATCCTAAATTTAAGCCTGGAACGCTTCCTGGCTTAAAAAAATCCTTTCCCAAAATATCATTTCATCTCATGTATCATCAGTGTCCACCGCCTGTGGTGCCACAGTAGTAAAAACGGGTGTTAAACACTAGTCAATCAAACGCTCTTTAACATCGCAGGCCTTTAGCGTCCCATTCAATTCAGGACGTGAAACGGCCGATAAATTTTGCTCAGCGGGCTCTTCTTTCAGGCTTAAGATTCTCTTTTGTGCTGTAAATTTATGATAAGGAATCCATGGTTTTGCCCGCAATCTTGGGTCTACGAGGCAAGTATGGTTACCAGAACCGACAGAGTAGGTATATGATACTCCTACGCTT
This sequence comes from Metallyticus violacea, assembly GCA_030762175.1. NCBI lineage: Eukaryota > Metazoa > Arthropoda > Insecta > Mantodea > Metallyticidae > Metallyticus > Metallyticus violacea. Next base: position 119,123,384 of record CM060842.1, on the reverse strand, counting down.
TGTTATACCTTTCATGAAAACATTTTTATCTTTAAAATGCAAATTGTTTCCTTCCTCGAAATAGTCTTTTATCACTTCCAATAACAATAGTCGACTGTTGTACTTATAGGGTCCCAAAATTTATTAAAATCAAATGATAAGTTTTTGAATAGTGTTTAACGCCCGTTTTAACTACTGATGCACCACAGACGGTGGACACTGATGATACACGAGATGAAATTATTAAGAAAGGATTTTTAAGGAAAGAATTCCAGGCATTTGCCATTTAAAAGGACCGAGGAAAAGTTGGAAAAAACCTCAGTCAGGGAGTACGGCCCTGGCGGGATTCAAACCCCAGACGTCCCGCTTATGAGTACGCGCTTTCACACCTCGGCCACCCGTGGCGGTAAATAAGAACGGTTATGAGCACAAAGGAATCACATGCTAACTATAAGCATTAATTAAATATAAGCGAACCACCCGGATAATAGCAGTTTCAAACCGCAGCACTAGAGATAGTACTTCATACGAAGATGTCATTAAAAATTAGCAAATTATTTAAATAACAAACCAATTATAATAAGCATCTTTCCAAAGGAAGGCAGCTAACAAATACTAGTAGGGTACAATATTTTAACTATACTTCCGCCTAACAAGTTACAAAGTAAAAGTAAATGGGGTAATTATATACACTTTTATAAACTATTTATAACTAACAACTTACACATTATAAGGCAATTAATAGGAAGTGCAAATCTTCTCTATATTAAACAAGTAACTCGTAACTAACCCGAGGTGGCAAAAACCCCAATGTTAAAAGGAATTTAGAAATCAAAGGTTAATTGCTTGTCTGTGCAGAAACCACACACTCGTGTCGGTTGTGTCAGCAAACACCAGGTTCCCAAACAAGCCTGTCTGTCCAAGACTCGGCGTTGACATCAGGTGATGTGAAGGTGAGCCCCTATGGGCGAAATTCGTGACAGTGATGTAATGTCAGGAACGCAGGGCTGAAAATCAAGCTTTCGAGGACAGTGTCACAAAAGTCAACAAAAAAGGACACCTTTTCTGTTTACATTACGCTTTTAAAATGTTCTTTCAAATGCGATATATAATATTATATCAATATTCTGGAATTCCCTGACGCATAAATTATTTAATATACATCCTTGCAAAAAGAGAGCTAATTGGCCGAAAATAACTATGAGATAAATCACAATCACAATCAGCGTCCAATTCGGTGGACTAATTTTCAAACAGGTACCAGCTACATGCGTTAATATTTCATTAAACGTTTTATATCATAGCTCAATTTTTTTAATTAGTATTTAACACCCGCTTTTACTACTACTACTACTACTACTACTACTACTACTACTACTACTACTACTACTACTTTTACTACTTTTACTACTTTTACAGGCGGTGGACACTGATGATACATGAAATGAAATTATAAATTGGGAAAAGGATATTTTTTTAAGGAAGGAAGCGTTCCAAGCCTAAGTTTAGGGTACTCCCCGGCATTAGCCATTTATGGGGACTGAAGAAAACCTGGAGGGAGGAGGGTCGTGGTGGGTATTGAACACCAGACGTCCCGTTCACGAGCCCGCGCCTTAACGACCTCGGCCACCAGTGGCAGTTGCTCTAAGTTGTAAACCTAAGAAAAGCATCCGTTGTTATAGAATAGTTTTTGGCCCAAAAAGTTTTTAAACTTTGTTACCCATCTTTTCTCCATTTCATCTGGCATTGTATATTTATTCTCGATTCGAAGGTGAACAAACCTGTCTTCATCAATTCTGGCACCACTATTGGAGATTGCCTACTATATCCAAGATCGCGGGTTTGATCCCGGCCAGGACCGATGGATTTTTTGGGCGTAAAAATCCTAAGTATGGCTTCCTTCGGAAGGGAAGTAAAGCCGTGGGTCCCGTGTCGTACATTTACGGCACGATAAAGAACCTCAAGCCTGAAAGAAGAGGCCTCTGAGCAAAGTTTGTCGGCCGTTTCACGCCCTGAGTTGAATGGGTTCGCTGATGACCTGAGCTGTTAAAGAGCGTCCATAAATAAATCATTAAAAAAAAAAAAAAAAAAAAAAAAAAAAAAAAAAAAAAAAAACCGACGAATTGCAACGCTTCTACATGAACGCTGGTGTAAAATGATTACAAATGTATCTTAAGACGCAGCACTACATCAATGGTAGCCCCAAAATAGCCGCTACAGAAACTAAATGTGGGATATTTAAAATACAACCGGTTGCTCTAACAAAAATTGTACTTTCAGCATAATTAATCATTCCCAAGAAAAGGGTGTGTTCCATTTTACTGAAAAATTGTACAAAATACCTAATTATGCTCTGCTAATTGTAGGTAGTAAATAACATAAATATGAGAAAAACCTATGGGGTAAAACTCTGGTACCTTATATGCCATTAGAATTAAAAATTATCCTTTAATCACCTATATTTGTGGTAAAAGTGTTACTAATAAGTGCTATATTTATAAAAATAAACTACCAATAAGTAAACGAGTTTGTTCTTACACATGTTAAGTTTGGATCCTTTTTATACTATCACATTCAATAGAGAGAATTCTACTACAAGTTGCAACACTAAATTCAATCACGTATTTGCCAAATTAGCAAAGAAAGGGTAGGAAAAAATAAAAGTAATACAATTGAAAATCGCTCGATAATAAAACTAACAAGACTATTTTTTTTAAAAAAAATTGAGTTTATATATATATGAGGAATATAGTTTAATATTATGAATTAAGCCACTTATGTCCCCATCCAGGGCTAGGGCCTCCGTAAGCGGGGTCTCATTGATTTCTCATATAGTGAACTAGTCCTATGATCTATTGTCCCTATAAATTTGTTAAGTCTATAACGATTCTTATTTTACAAGTTTAACACAATTTAACCAGAAGGTTCAAGTGCTGAATCTACTAAGTTTGGTATCACATTCACTATTAACTTCGGTTGATTCTGTTCTTTCTACGGCTCTGTTCCTAGGCTCTTCCAGGTACTGTGGTTCTGTGCAACGCTAGTTCAGTGTGCTAATCCCATATCAGAATATCATTTAAAAACTACAGTTAATAATTATATACATAAATATAAACCTTAAAGATATTTCTGGATAAAGGGATTTTTAATGGTGTTTAACGCCCGTTTTTACTACTGAGGCATCATAGGCGGTAATGATACATAAGATGAAATGATAAATTGGGAAAGATTTAGTAGACTCCGGCTAAATACCCCTGGTTGGGCATCAAGTTGGAAGCGATTTGTTGTTGACTCGAGTGGCATTTGCTTTTTTGTTGATTAGTACCCAACAGAAATGGGAGAGGAGTTCAATAGTATATATATAAGCATGCCATGAGACATAATATAGGTAATTTGTTATGTCCAAATTCTTTCGCGTCCTCCGGTGCTTTGCGTACGATAGACCTAGCTACGTCGATACAAACTTAGCTACAGCGAGTGAAACTTAGAAGTGAAACTGTATACTGCTCGGTGTATGAGGTCTCTTCAAAAAGAATCGCAATTTTGTATTTCCGCAGGTTACGTATATTCGATTGTTTTGTGGCATTTTGTTGGTACTCATGTCCCTCACTTGTGTTGACAAGCTCGGCCATTTTGAATGTTCAGTTAATTGTTGACAGCTATTTTGCTTGGACGTGTTTTGGCTCATCTTCGATTTTTGCCTATTCCAAAAAATGGAACAAGGAATCTGTATAAAATTTTGTGTGAAAAAAACAAATTAAGTGCGCGGATACATTCCGAATATTAACTGTGGCATATGGTGAAGCTACCTTGGACCAAAGCAACGTTTATCGGTGGTACAAAATGTTCTCAGAGGATCGAGAAGATGTGAACGACGAAGAGCGTCCCGTACGCCCGAGCTCGTCAACAACAGACGAAAACATTGAAGAAGTGAAGAAAATAGTATTGGCCAATCGTCGAATCACCGTTAGAGAAGTTGCTGAGGACCTAAACATATCGATTGGCTCGTGCCATTCGATTTTTACCAATGATTTGGGCATGAGACGGGTCGCCGCAAAATTTGTACCAAAGTTGCTCAATTTCGACCAAAAACACCATCGCATTAACGTTGCTAAGGAGCTGTTGAGCTCTGTCCGCGACGACCCAAATTTGCTCCAGAGGGTCATAACTGGTGACGAATCATGGGGTTTATGGTTATGACGTGGAAATTAAAGCTCATTCATTCCAATGGATGTGCCACACGAGCCAAGACCGAAAAAAGCGCGCCAAGTTCGGTCGAATGTGAAGGATTTGCTTATAGTTTTCTTCGATTGCAGGGGTGTGGTGCATCATGAGTTCTTGCCACAGGGTAGAACGGTCAATAAGGAATATTACCTGCAAGTTATGCGGAATTTGCGCGAAGCAATCCGCCAGAAACGCCCGGATTTGTGGAAGAACAAAAATGGGCTTTTGCACCATGATAACACCCCTGCTCACACACTGTTGCTTGTGCGCGAATTTTTGGGCAAAAACAACACACTTATGATGCCGCAGCCACTGTACTCCCCAGACCTGGCCCCCTGTGACCTTTTTTTGTTCCCAAAACTGAAAGAGGCCCATGAAAGGACGACGCTACGCCACGATTGAGGAAATAAAGACGGCATCGAAGGAGGAGCTGAATAAGATCACAAAAAACTATTTTTAAAGTGCTTCGAGGATTGGAAAAAACGTTGGCACAAGTGTATAATATCTGGTGGGGGTTACTTTGAACGGGACAAAATATATATTCATGAATAAATAAATACTTTTTGAAAAAACACAAAATTCGGGATACTTTTAGAACAGACCTCGTATATCTTTCAACTGAGTGCTTACGTCGGAATCAGAATAACAAATGCCTCTCGCCGTGTGTGAAACTTACAAATGAGTGCCGCGGCATGTGAAACTGAAAATTGCTTAACCGATGCATCGGAACTGCGTAACTGATAACCGCTTCACTGTTGAATATCAACTTAAACACTAGCTACAATGTATCAGAACGGCGTGCACGCGTCCGAAGTAGAAGTTATCTGCGTCTGACCTGATTCTGTGAACTGCGTGCCTCAGCAACGCCGAACTTATGAGTACTGGAAACTGCTTGCCCCTGCAAAGCAAACGCTTCCTTGTACATTAAATTAAAACCAAGTAATCGTTGGCTTAACAAAGCCAAAGGGGGTCACAAGGCACGCGCAAGTTTTGCTCCTATCTTTAAAAGTTCAAACATGCATTTACCATTGGTTGGTTTAAGCTCACCTATCATACATGTAATTCGGTATTTTTGAAAGTTTAAATCCTTTTGTTGAGATTGGCTAGTTCAAAAGCTTACTGTACAATGGCCTATTGGGTTCAAAGCCCTAACGGATTTAAAGGTCCTCGAGTTTATTACCGTACAAGAGCAGTCTTTTTAAAAATGGCGTGACACTCGTTCCTCGGGTTTCTTCTCCCTCTGAACGGAGTTTTAATGGCCCTTTGGGCTTTCCAAGCTACCTCATACTTTCCCTTTTGTTGACATACAATTCACATGTTGACATTATGCCACGGTACACATATGATATCTGCATTACTAATTACAATACATTAAATGCTATTATAATTGGGTTGCAACATACATATATAATATTTATATTTCAGTGGGGATAGGGCGTAATAACTGTGTAAAAATTATTGGTATTTCATTTAAACCGGAAGTAGAAAAATTTCATAATAAATATATTTAGTTCCCAGTAAGACTATTCTCAAAAAGTGTGTTTCATACTGCACCACATGCTTCTAAAGTTATTTAGGTAGTGCGGGGCTTTTAAATGTTAAACTATTAACAGAATTTTTTACAAGTGATAATTTATTCCAAATCACTGTGGGCTATTTAGATATCGTAGATCTTTATATACAGGAGTTGTGAATATGTTAAAGAATTGGTTTGAAACAACTCTTAATAATAACACTTTATGTCAGTTGGAGTAAAATTTAGGAAATTAAAGTTCCAATATTTAGAAATATAAATATTAACGACATATATTATATCATATGTATATTGAAGTTATTTCTATGATTCGAATACACATTTCTGCATTTCAAACCATTTAATGCCTAGAAGCGAGTTTTACAACAGGCTATATGTATTATATAACGTAAAAAGAAAAACAGTTCTAAAGGTAAGCTACTGTACTACTAGTTCATACTCTCAAATAGCACAAAACATATATTATTGAGTATATTAAATACTTTCTATGTGTTTTAAGTTATTATATACTCACAATTATAGGTTTGGTTAACTACTTTTATAGTGTTTAACTTAGGCATTTTTGTATGCAGTCAAGTTGTCTCTATTTTGGATGGTACAAATATCCAATTAGGCACAATGTTATTACTAAATTACACCATTATTTTAATGACAACATGCATCTTTCTAGTGTGTTTACAAGTTTGTTAGTAAAGTCCGAAATACAGTTGCTACTGGAAGGGTTATTTATATCTAATAACGTATAACAGAAATAGGGTTTAAACTGAGCCCTAAGGGGTAATGTATTTTAGTTGTAATGGCTCTGAAGGTAATGATTAGTTTCAATATTTTTGTAAGGCATTCCCATAATTCCCTGAATTTTCAGCTTTGAAGGAAATGACAGCAGAAATTCTATAGAAATATTTTGTGGGATCAAGAATGATAACAGATGTGACTCTTTTCATCTAGAATTTAAATAAATAAATGATGGGAAAAAAGCAGGTTCCCTGAGACTGTGTTGAGAATGAATTAGTAGGTTATTTCTTTCAGAATAATTTATTACATTTCTGCAGAACACTTTTTTTCAGTTTTGGAAGTTGAGAGTATAAGCGATTATTAGTGAAAATACAAGCGGTTTTATTATAACAGCTAACTCTGATAGGATAAACTTATCCCAAATATGATGTAATCTGCATCAAACAGGAAGTTTAAGTTACGTGGAGAAGTTGGTCTCCGTGTTAAAGGTACAAGACCTAACCTTCTGGAGGTAACATTTCCTTTGACCATGTGAAACGTCATTGATAGTAAATGATTATAACAAGCAGTTCTCCTTAGATGTTACATAAAAATTATGTGCATTTTTGCCAAGGTTAAGTGCTTTCAGCATCTTGAACTCATAAGCGGAAGTCACATACATTGTCATTTTTAAAGGTCAACCAAGTCGAACACCTCCCATTGAGAGAGAGAGTAGCAGGCCTACAAATAAACATGGTAGTCAAGTTATCCACCGGAACATTGTCACAAAAACATAATATGTTCAGTGTAGTAGTAAAAGTAGTAGCAGTAGTAGCAATAGTGGTAGTAATAGTAGTAATAGTAACAGTAGAAGTAGTAGTATAAATACAAATAATAGTAGTAGTAATATAGAAGTAATAGTAGAAGCAGTAGTAATAGTAACAGTAGAAATAGTGATAGTAAAAGAGGTAGTAGTAGAAATAGTAAAACAGCAGTAAATAATAGTAATAATAGAATTAGCAGTAGTAATAGTAGAAGAAGGGGTAGTAGCAGGAGTAATAGTAGTAGTAGTAGTAATAGTTGTAGTAATAGTAGTAATAGTTGTAGTAATAGTAGTAGTAGTAGTAATAGTAGTAGTAGTAATAGTTGTAGTAGTAATAGTAGTAGTAATAGTTGTAGTAATAGTAGTAGTAATAGTTGTAGTAGTAGTAGTAGTAGTAGTAGTAGTAATAGTAGTAGTAATAGTAGTAGTAGTAGTAATAGTAGTAGTAGTAATAGTAGTAGTAGTAATAGTAGTAGTAGTAGTAGTAGTAGTAATAGTAGTAGTAGTAGTAATAGTAATAGTTGTAGTAAAGTAGTAATAGTAGTAGTAGTAGTAATAGTAGTAGTAGTAGTAATAGTAGTAGTAGTAGTAGTAATAGTAGTAGTAATAGTTGTAGTAATAGTAGTAGTAATAGTAATAGTTGTAGTAATAGTAGTAGTAGTAATAGTAGTAGTAGTAGTAGTAATAGTAGTAGTAGTAATAGTAGTAGTAGTAATAGTTGTAGTAGTAATAGTAGTAGTAGTAGTAATAGTAGTAGTAGTAATAGTTGTAGTAATAGTAGTAGTAGTAATAGTAGTAGTAGTAATAGTAGTAATAGTTGTAGTAGTAATAGTAGTAGTAATAGTTGTAGTAATAGTAGTAGTAATAGTAGTAGTAGTAGTAGTAATAGTTGTAGTAATAGTAGTAGTAATAGTAGTAGTAGTAATAGTAGTAGTAATAGTAGTAGTAGTAGTAATAGTAGTAGTAGTAGTAGTAGTAATAGTAGTAGTAGTAGTAGTAATAGTAATAGTAGTAGTAGTAATAGTAGTAGTAGTAGTAATAGTAGTAGTAGTAGTAGTAATAGTAATAGTTGTAGTAATAGTAGTAGTAGTAATAGTAGTAGTAGTAGTAATAGTAGTAGTAGTAATAGTAGTAGTAATAGTAGTAGTAATAGTTGTAGTAATAGTAGTAGTAGTAATAGTAATAGTTGTAGTAATAGTAGTAGTAGTAGTAGTAATAGTAGTAGTAATAGTAGTAGTAGTAGTAGTAGTAGTAGTAGTAGTAGTAGTAATAGTAGTAGTAGTAGTAATAGTAGTAGTAGTAATAGTAGTAGTAGTAGTAGTAATAGTAATAGTAGTAGTAGTAGTAATAGTAATAGTTGTAGTAATAGTAGTAGTAGTAATAGTAGTAGTAGTAGTAATAGTAGTAGTAGTAGTAATAGTAGTGGTAGTAATAGTTGTAGTAATAGTAGTAGTTGTAGTAGTAGTAATAGTAGTAGTAGTAGTAGTAGTAGTAGTAGTAGTAGTAGTTGTCGTAGGGGTAGTAAAAAGATGGTTTCTTTATTCCTTCTTGAGTATCTGCCATGAAATGAACTCATGGGGTTGCCAAGAATCAGAAAAAATATATTTCCGTCTAAAGCGGAGCTATATGTAGAACTATCATTTTCAAGCATAATGAAATTATTTCTAATTAGACATTAAAATAAAATTTATATGCAAATGAAGTTCGTCGCGTTGCACGAACTTTGCTTTTTTAGGGTTCACAGCAGTCTCACCTCTGTCTTCTGCGTGAATACCACGGCTCGCCAGTATGTCTCCAATCTCTTCCCAGGAAGTATTTGATCTGGTTCACCTTTCGAGATGACAATGTGATTAATAGCAGAAAGTCCACGTAATAAATAGTGGAAACCAGCTGTGCTCTTGGCCATGGCTAGCTTCCACGTAAGACTTCGAAGGTATTATGGCTGAAAGGTTATTTCCCAATAATGTAACATCTAAGGTCAACTACCTTGGCCAGTTCAGTATGCATCAGTGACATTCATAAGGCCAAAGGCTAGGAGTATGTTAGAGCTAAGTGCCGTGTAATTGGGATGTAAAAACCTTTACATAGGAATATGCCAGCAGTCTCATATATAAGTAGATTAGCAGTATCACTATAGAGCAAGTTCCTATAATTCGGTCAATGTATCAACAATGCTATCATCAACAGCGCTATTGTCGCTAAAAGAATGGCAGTAGAAATTGTTACCGTTCCACCTGTGATGAGGTCGGAATTAATTGTCTTATTGAAATGCTTACTAAAACTCTGTTATCCTGAAAAAGAGAAAGCCAGGTAAAATTAACTTTTAAATCGGTTGCATACTTAACAGCGCCGTAATTTATGCATTTATCTGCCCTATTCATTGCCATTCAGTATATAATAAATGTAGCTCATCATCATTTATCCTTCAAAATAAATTTATTGTATGTGTCATCTTAGAAAATTATTTTAAGTACTATCAATTAATATTTTCTACTCTTTATTTTTCCTCCAGAAACTTACGTTCAGTTTGTAACATCATTATATTCTTCTGGATAGAGAACTGTTCTCTAAGTTATGACATTGTTTTTAACCATGTTATTATTTTATACTACGAATTTTACAAACATACAAATAAATAAATATGTTTACAATTTTTATTTATATACGATTTTACCAACTATTTACGTTCAAAGTTAAAATAATTCGAAAATTCAAATAATTTTATAATATTAAAATTAAATATCGAAATAATTTTAATTTTATTTCAGAAAAAAATGTATTTTATACTTTAAGGCTATATTGTTTCTGTAATTTCATAGACCATTTCACTTATGCTACGTCATTATAAAATGCACCAATGCAACTATTTTTTTTTTAAATTTTTGATTAATCACAACGGGAAGTCTGGGGTTCGAATCCTGCCAGGACCGTCCCTCTTGACTGAGGTTTTTTCCAGGTTTTCCTCAGTCCTCATAAATGGCAAATGCCCGAGAGGTACCCTAAACTTAGGTCTGGAACGATTCCTTCCTTAAAAATAAATCCTTTCCCAATTTATCATTTCATTTCATATATCATCAGTGTCCACCGCCTGTGGCGACTCGGCAGTAAAAATGGGCGTTAAACACCATTCTGAGCACACATGACTGGATACTTTTCTGCGTTTTCAGTAATTGTAAACTTAAGTCTATATTAATTTTGTAAATCATGTAACATCTGCCCAAACAGTCAAATCTCAATAAACACGTTGTTCAGAATGGTAAAATGTTTCCTATGTTTTGTTTTTCTCAGTTGGTCTTAGTAAATCGAACGGTATCGACGGAAATATTCGACTTTCGTCTATTTCATTCTCGTGGTTTCTAAATAGGTAAGCTATTCTTAAGTAAGTATAAGATTTTACACAATTGTTATTGATTTATGCACGAGTTTCACATTCATGAAATAGTCTGCGGCTGATTAGAAGACTGTTTTATGGGGCGGGTTATAAAGGGTGTTTGGGTTAATTAAGCTCCACGTTGGGAAGCCAAATTTGCGGTGGATTATTGAAAGTGTTTTGATTGTCACTTTCACGTTGAGGTGCTAAATTTGCGGCGGATTGTGAAAGGATTAATTGATTTTGATTTGAATTGGAGTGGATCTGATGTTTACTGTTGATGTAGTGTGTCACTGCCACAGAAAGAAGTCTGCGTTGAACCCTCCTGCTGCCGTGACCGTCTCAGGGATGCTGAAATTGCTTTAAGGCTTTTCTGGAAAGTTACCAAGGAAGGAAGGGAGAGGATGATAGCTAAGGGAAGATGGGGATTAAAGCTTCACAAGTAACAAAACTGTTCACACTTCACTGTTAATTTATTATTCCTTTTCCTTATGCGACACTTTCATACCATTAGCAAGGGGATGGGAGAGTTTTAAATATTTCCTGACGCTGTCTGTACTCTCAATTTCTCTAGTCGTTCGCACTGCATACACAAAATTACACTATTGATATCTTCTCAGCAAATTGAGCTTTGCGGTTTCACTTCACATTATATTTCTGTCTAAATTGAACGCCCTGGGTCGCCTCTCCAAACAAACTGTGAGTAAAAAGCCTTCAAAATGCTTTTAGTACACTTTCTACGCATCTCCCACGAGAATTAAAAATTTTGAACATTGCCAACGCGTTACAGGTTTCCTTCTTGATTGGCTTGATCTCTTGCCGCTTGAAGTTTCTCGAAAAGACATTAGAAATACGAGAACTCATTGGCTGAACTTAATTCATTGTATGTTAGCTAGGGACGTTTTAAGGGAGCGAGAATTTCTCTTTTTAAGGGACAGTTACCCAAGGTGAAAGCTATTTACCATAGTCTTTTTCAAGGACTTATTTTACGGAGACGAAAAGAGAGGTCCCCTAGCGATTGAATGAATGACCTTGCTCATGGCATCAGTAAGTCACTTGTGTTAAATGACAGTTTTCATCTTTACAGAGATTTCTGATTCTTGAACAACCTACATCATTCTACATAAATGTATCATAAAATATTAATTTATGGAAGTTAATTAATTAAACAGGAATCATCTTGATCTGAGTTAATTCAGTGTACGGGATCAAATCAGGATGTCCGTTGCAAGTCCCAAACCCGTATTTGGCTCTTCTCTATTGACATTACTGGCAATCGACATTCGTCTGCTGCTAGATGGCTTGAAAAGGTTAAGTATTCATAGTGTATATACAATTATTACAATACTGTAAGTTTAGGGTAATTATATTTTATTCGCGAAATAGTTCTAATAAATATCACTCGTGGATTTGAGTTTTCCAGGTAAATTCACTCAATGCATTCGTGAATTTATTGGCAATCTCAAACACTCTTGTGATATTATTTGTGATAATCTTGTGTAAACAAAATTATAGTTCTTTGTAATACGACAGACATTGCATATAGCTTGCAATGCCAGAATCTTATGCTCAGGTTCCTTACATTATGTAAATAAACACATTATGTGAATATTATAACTAATCGAACATCTATTTCTTCACATCTAATAAAATACCCCACATAAAAAGCAATTACCAGAATTTGCCGCTACAGTCCGAGGTGAGCCATGACGTGCCCCGGCGACCTCTGCTTCCTCTTCGTCCGTCTTGACTTCATTCACAGAGGGCACTACTGGAGGGTAAAGGGTAAATGTGAGCATCAGCATTTTGGTACCCCGCTTGTCGCCTATCACACGGCTTTCTTGGAATTAACACACATCATCACTAAAACAAAATCACGAAATAGAACATTAAGTAAAACAGGGGAGAATGAAAACTTAAGACATTAAAAAAAAAAAATATATATATATATATATATATATATAATAATAATAATAATAATAATAATACTTTAAATATAATTGATGTTCGTAACATACATATATTACAAATGAACTGAGTTAACTTCCACACAGTTTCTAGAAGTCAGTTTAAACAAAGCAAGCGTGTCCTAGCTTGTTATTAAAGAGCTCTCTTATGTCCAAGACAGAGAAATATCCAAGTCTTGAACCTGACCCATCACTTCAGTTGTTAAGTTTACTTCATAGCGGGTTTTAAACTCCTATTTACGCAAGCTAAACGGAACAGTAGTTTTCTCCCACGAAAACATCTCTTTCGTTCACAGGCTGCTATTGGTCGCTCTATGGTGGCAAAGAACAAAATGTCCTGCTTACAAGAATTCTCAGCTATACATGTGAACAAGAATATAAATTGTTAAATATACATTACTTATGATTATTACACATTATATCAATTAGGGAAAAAGAACACATACATCAGTTATAATAATAATAATAATAATAATAATATAATAATAATGATGATGATGATATGGGTGATACGTCAATAATAAAGATAACGATAATCATAGGAGCGAAACCGTAGATGTTGCTTCAAAACTTACATGAAATTTTTCTAAACGCATAACATTAGGAAAGAACTGGAATTAAATACATCTATTCACTATTTTGAAAAAAATATCCTGCGTAAGTTCGGATAAGATTATAAAAATTTAAATTTTCAAATATTCTTACGAAAACTGCTAATTTTCAGGATTCATTACAACCACAAAGGTCACTCTCTACTCCGTTCTGAGATTTTAACCATTTCGGGGCAGGTATAATTTCTTAATATAGCTTACTCAAAGAGGGTTAGTGGTATGAAATTTATCGCTGGTATCTTAATTCCGAATTTTACTGATTTACTCACCTGCAGGCGCTCAGTACTGATTTAATGTGAAAATTTTTGTTCTGCAATATTCAGTCTACTTTAATTTTAGCTTTATACGACACGATACTATCATTTTGAATGACAGCGCTTGTCTTTGGCACTTCATAATTAAGTTTACTGAGGAATATGACCCTGGTTTGCATTATATTAAAATAAAATAAAATAAAATAAAACACACACACACATATATATATACCTACGTAAAAGAGACAAAATGAGAATTTTTTTAAATAGTGTTTAACGCCCGTTTTCACTACTGAGGCACCACAGCCGGTGAACACTGATGATACATGAGATGAAATGATATTTTTTAAGGAAGGAAACGTTCCAGGCCTAAGTTTAGGGTACCTCCCCGGCATTTGCCATTTATGATTGAGAAAAACCTGGGAAAAAACCTCAGAAAAGCACGGTACTTGCGGAATTCCAACCCCAGGCCTCCAGCTCGCGAGTCCGTGCCTAAACGACCTTGGCCACCCGTGGCGGTCACAAAATGACAGTGAATAATATAATCTGATAAGAGAGATAATAACGATATAATATAGGCAACATCCGGTGATAGAAAATACAGTAAGAAAAACGATTATTATCTAACTATACGGAATAGGGAAAGAACAAATATAAACATTGACAAAAATGGGTTAAGGCAAAAACGTAGGCAGAGTATTCTTGAGCCTGAATATAGAATAATACATAAATTGATTACACCATTATTGCGTAACTTGCAATTATGCCAAAAATGATTCCTTTGCTTCATTTACGTGTTTGCGCCGGTAACTCAAACGCATTATGTAACATTTTTGTTTTAGGTTGATACCATGTTACTATGTTAGGGCACAATTATCGTCCCACTTTCACATACTCCGGACTGTCACGCGAATATGCGTGTCGTATAGTTAAAATGTGCTTATATGATTTTAACTACAGATTGTCAACGTATTTCACAAAAGCAATGCGAAAAATCCGGCCGTCTTTGTAGCTTTGAATTTAATTTTATATCTTACGTTTTTGTTTACTAATTTTCTTATATGGGCTACAAGTGCACGCTAATAATTTTCAAAATAAGTTTCCGTTTGAATATTTTTTAGAATTGAAATTATTTTGAAAATTTTAGGGGGAGAGCAGTAAAATAAAGTGTTGAATTTACTATAAATGCCTCTTAGTGTTAGTGACTTTGGACGACAGCTCGACCCATATTATAGGATTGAATATGACCTTGTGAGATACATATAATAAAAAAGGTAGCTACTGAGCTGTCAATTTTTTAACATAAAGGCTTACTCTCAGCAATATCAAAAACAAAACCACCACCTACTTCCTCTGGAAATAAATGCAACAAACCGAAACAATGTTTAAGCCACTTACCAGCCTCAGACGAATTGACGTTTAAGCCACCATGCCTGGGCCCAGGCGGAATCGAAGCTCATTCCATGTTGATTTAATTTATTTCTGTACAAGCAACCTGGACATCAACTGTTTTCTTTGGTGAAAGTTTCAACCGTTTTTTCCTTTATGAAACGACACACCAAGGAACACATATTTTCGTTCTTATTTGGTAGTAAACAAAATCCTGTAGGCATGTAATGTCCATTGTGAAGGAAATGTAATGTAACAACCTCTGTTTTGCACAAATATTGCAAACTGCACGCCAACGTATAGATCCATCTATTTATGTGTACACTTTGTGAAAATTGAAATCGTCTCTTACAAGCAAACCATTTCCTGTATTACTGCAACCTTGAATTACCTCAATAACAACCTTCACTTGTCTTCCTCACTATGTTTATGTCCCGTAATTCAATGTGCCTACTACTCAATGCAAACGCGCCACCTGGTAATCGTACATAGTATAGAGATCCGTCTGTCACCAGGTCTGGTGCGCTACCAACCTCACAAAAAAAAATATTTAGCCGAAATGTCGTTGGCACATACCCCCATTACTTTCCAATATCAGACAAACAAGAAATTTGGCGCGCAACCAATGCAGCCCAAAAGTAAACTAAAGCGTCTAGTTATGCTAACTAAATAAATATCTGAATAAACACCTAATATCTTACGACAATGAATTCCAGACCGAGCAACGGTCACTGAGCGGCAGTGCACAGAGATGTCTGACATCATAGTACGTAAGGCTATTGTTGTAACGTTTGTTGCAAGAGCAAACAAAGCAAGAATCAAGGAAAATTTTAAGTTCACATCTAAATACTTTTCTTTCTCTTTTCTGTACTGTGTACCAATATAAATTATATTGTCTCAAATCGATTGAATATTGTAAACTAAATTGTTTAAATTTTATAGGCAACTCAATTGGTATGAAATGTACAGGCGTTGCCTACGTGATTACACGTCCTGGAAAGGCGACATTATAAAAGGGGACACCGTAGTTTATCCCAAATCCGCTAGAGTGCTCTTAACTGAGATGTACTTCCGCCTAGTTTAAATGAGAAATATACCAAAAAAATCAGCTCGTAAGTAATGTTTTTCTTGCATATAAGCGTTATTTTAAAATATTCACAATAGAGAAATAGAGGAATTTACATTTATATGATATTAGATGTAAAATAACTTTAGGATCAATAAACTACGGAATATTCAATGTTGTTGTGTGATTATTATGACAACATAACCGGCCTGCTGATTAATACGTGTAAAAGTTACGCAACTCACACGGCACTTGTACGAATGCTTTTCTATGCGAGCGAGTAATTAACATATTAATTCTTTAATTCAACCATGAAACTTGTACGTAATAGGAGACGTGCACCTGTAAACTAAATACTTGAGAAAATGCGCCATAAACAGAGGAACTGTCTCTTTATATCATTTTCCAAAACCAACCGCGGGGCTTGCTAGCGCCAACGGGGTTCACAAATATAAGCATATGTCCCCCTGACCCGCGATCTTCAAAAATTCAAAATATACTAAATGATAGGCTCGCTTAAAACCAAATGATGTCACACGGCGCAAGAAATTAGTGGCTCTAAGTGACCAAAGTTCAGATTCCAACTATCCTCAGCCCGCAGCTGGGTAGTTAAATATATATATATATATTAGCTTGCCTCTCGCTTTTCCCCTTTTGGTTACATCAGTGATGTAACTTTTCGCTGTTAGCTTTGCGTTAAAGTAAACAGCTAACGTCAGAAAAGTTCCTATTCTAAAATTATACATTTAAATATCTACGTAATATTTGCATTAATAATTAAATTATACAAAATATAATAAAATGTATACAGCATATAATATTTTAATGGAGGTTGGCCATATACTTAAACCAAACATACAACAGTTTATGCAAAATCGGCAGGCTCATCGTCACATTAGAACAAAATAGTTTCACAAAATTTCAGCGTGTGCTCAATTAGATTTTTTTTTTTGGGGGGGGGGTTTAAACACTGTGTATGTAATGCATTCAATGTCTACTTTTTCAACGGTGATTAGTGTCGGTCCTTGTGGTGTAGTGCTAACCATACTTGCATTCTAGACTCAAGATCGCAGGTTCAAACCCAGCCAGGATCGATGAATTTTTTCAGGGCGTAAAAATCCCAAGTATGGCTTCCTTCGGAAGGGAATTAAGGCCGTGGGTCACGTGTTGTACATTTACGGCACGATAAAGAACCTCAAGCCTAATAAAAGAGGCCTCTGAGCAAAATTTATCAGTCGTTTCTCGCCCTGAATAGAATGGGAAGCTGATGACTTGAGATGTTAAAGAGTGTCCGTAAATAAACCAAATAAAAAAAAAACTGAGTAGCGGGTGCTAATTTAACTTGAGGGATGTGGGGAGTTAAAACTTCAAGATGGGTTCCGTACTTGAAAAAGTTGAGAACCATTGATATAAATTATAAAGTGGTATTATTGTGTCTTTTTAAGCTTTTGTTGTTTTAGAAATAACAATTAACATATAAATATTATGTGATCCAGCATTATTGCTGTTGAAATATGACCCTTGGACAATCCGATTATTGGAAAATATGCTGAAAAACTAGAGAGTTTCGAAGATAGTGACAAAACCATTTGCTCTATGACCTTGAACAAATGTCTTCTTTCAATACCAATTCTTTCTTCTACTGCAAACGATTTTTAAAATTAGAGCACAGAGTCAAAAGATATCCTTTAGCTCATTACGGGTATAACAAGTGAGTTTAAAATATCATAAGTATTCACTATTCCATCACCCAGTCACTGTTGAAGCTGTCCTCTTATATTGTAAATTACAGGATAGTAAACTATAGATTCACTCACTGTAAAGTCTTATCTACCTGATATCTGAGAAAAATATGATGAGACTAGACATATCTGTTGAAAGAGGAAGAAAACATTAGCTCTAATGGACAAAAAGCGCGTTTCATAAGCTACAAAAATAACAATGCTATTTTTAACAATAATTGGATCTTAAGGTGTCGCGCAAAGTTATTTAGATTTTACTTGTAATAAGCATTAATAAAAATTTAATCTTAAAAATCTGCAGTGAGATTTGTAGTTCTGTTAAAACATGTAGTTGTGTACCAGGCTTATTGCAGGCTACATGGCTGGCAGTCAAAAGATGTGGGAATGTTCAAAAGAAGACAAAAGAGTTGTGACACGTGCTGTGGAGTTGTTACGTTTACTCTAAACACATTTGGATTAAAAGTACCTGCAGGCGACTTATTTCTTTTATTCCACAATTATTAACTCACCTCACTCATCACTCGAACACTCATAAATTAGATTATGATATTAAATAATTTTAAAGAAAAGAAAAAAAGAAAGAAACCCTTCACTATTCATCATTTGCCTACTTTTATCAAGTTTAGTTTGTTTATGTTAATTTACTGCCGCAATGTGTTATTCTTTTATTTCATGCACCACAAATGAAATAACAAGGAGTAAATTTTAATTTCCGATTCAACTTCGATGGCTATTAAAATTTATATTCAATAATTATTTTAAATAAAATATTTTTATTGAAAACAAAATGCTTGGAGATAAATGTTTCTTTACAATCTAATGTTAGCAGATAGATGTCTAAATGCGTTCAAAATTATTACTTTGAAGTAGAAATTGAGGAAACTTCAAATACAACTTCCTATAGATTCACAATCGGAAACATATAAATAAGTTTATAGCAGTAATCGTAACTATCACATAAAATATGAATACAATGAATGATTACAAACATCACTTTTATTCTGTTTAATATTTCTTATTTTGTTATACTTCAAGATATAATAACATCATGACAGTTATTTTAAATAACTCAAGGTACTGGTCCCAACATTAAAACTGGAAAATACTGTTTATAAACATTTTATAACAATTAATGTTGAAATTGATGGTTCCAAAAGAACTGGGGAAACCGAGAAAAGTGTCTCCAAATGCAAAAGAAAAATTTAGAAAACGAATATCTTGATGTCGGAACGAAAAGCATATCAACATTACAAACAAATATAAAAAGTGCACAACTGTATCCAATTTACATTACTAAGAGAAACCAAAAATGCTTAAGCATAGAAGTGAGACTTGGTATAAGTTTTTTTTTTTTTTAAAATATTATTACTTTTATTTGGTTTATTTACGGACGCTCTTTAATATCTCAGGTCATCAGCGTCCCAATCAATTCAGGGCGTGAAACGGCCGATAAGTTTTGCTCAGATGTCTCTTCTTTCAGGCTTGGGGTTCTTTATCGTGTCGTAAATGTACGACATGAGACCCACGGTTTTACTTCCCTTCCGAAGAAAGCCATTCTTAGGATTTTCACGCCCGAAAAAAATCCATCGATTCTGGTCGGAAACGAACCCACAATCTTGCGTTTAGGAGGCAAGTATGGTTACCACTACAACTCCAGGACCGAAAACGGAAAACTGAAATTGTAGAAAATGTTGTTAGTCTCTAGCCGAGAAAAATCATGTCTTACATTGTATTGATATAATTTGCAGAATATTTTAAGAAAATGTTTTGCAAAGTTTAAGATTCCAAAAAAAAAAAAAATAATAATTCACTACAAAATATTCTAATAACGTATTGTCCAAAAATATTTTAAGAAGGCAAAGTATTTAAAATTTTGGAAAATGTCGCGTAAAATATTTTTTGCTGAGAATGTCAGGTGATTCTAAATGTATTTTTACAAATAGAGTTTGTCGTGTGAAGGTGAAGCGTAAAATATATTTTGCAGAGAATGTGAGGCCATATGCCGTATTTGTTGTATGTAAGTGAATAAACAACAAACATTAACTGCATATTTGAAGGTGATATAAGTTAAATTTATGATATTAATTACATTCGTTTATTTAGTCAACGCTTTTTATTTCGCTGTATTTTTATGCTTCCTCTTTTGGAGGGAAAACTCTCGGCAGTAGCTTTGCAACTCGCAATGTTCTGCCTAGTCATCGCAACTTTCGCTATGTCCATTAGAAATGGTTACTCTGATGGGCTGCTAGCAAGGAAAGATAAGAGCATCTAAATCCACTTGGAAGAAAGCAGCGTCATCAGTCGAGTAAAATCACCTTCTTGGGTATTTCCAGTTTATCTTAGTGCTGTACTAGATGGAATTTTATCTAAAAGCGAGGAGGAAATTTCTTCCACCAGGGCTATTACAATGCTTCTAATTAAATCAGTTTATGAGTAACCCTCGCGTATTCTTTTTCCTATTAAAAATCAAAAAAGATACTAAAACTTAACATCTTATGTTTGGCCATCTCTTTAGGATGTAGTTTTGTTAACCGAGACATTTGCTTATATCTAAAGCAATGATTTTAAATGCTGGTTCGCACACATCCAAAGCGTAATTCTGCAAGTCTTGCAAACCATTTTAGGAAGGATAAAAGTGTGATTTAGAAAAATATTTCAGCATGGCACTTATAGATTGTGGCGAATTCCTAGTAAATCTTACCGAGGTAGGTCCATAAGTTTCCGGCCTAACCATTTTCTAGGTACGATAAAGATAAAACTATATTTCATTTTTCAGTATAGTTATCCTTTATTGGAATACACTTCTTACATCTTTAAATTAACATTTCAACCCCCCCCCCCCAAAATAGTCAGAAGTCTTGTCTGCAAACTGGGCTTACACAGATTCAATCACTTCTTCATCACACTTAAATTTTCTTCCTCCAAGGTCCTTCTTGAGTTTTGAGAAGAGGAAATAGTCACTGGGAGCTAGATCTGGGGTGTAGGGTGGATGGTCAATCTCCTTGAATCCACATTTCTTCACAGCTTCCTTTGCAACAAGAGCTGTGTGCACAGGCGCATTGTCGTGAAGAAGGCGCACACCACCACTCATCTTTCCTCGCCTTTTCTCTTTGATGGAAGGACGTAGTCTGTGCAGTAGGCCAGCATAGTACTCCCCATTTACCGTGGTGTTCCTCTCCTTGAAGTCAATGAAGAGTATTCCTTCACAGTCCCAAAAGATTGTGGACATGATCTTCTTGGTTGACTTAGTAATCTTGGCCTTTAGAGGCGGTGCTTCGCCAGGTTTACGCCACTCCATTGATTCTCTTTTGGACAAGAGATCACAGTAGAGGACCATAGTTTCATCTCCTGTAACAATGGTTTGTACAGCTTCTCTCTCGTTGCCACTGCAGAGCTCCAGCAATGCTTGACAACAGATGACTCGTTGCTGCTTTTGGACTGAAGATATTTGTCTATGCACCCATAATGCACTAACCTTATTCATTTTTAAATGTTCACGAATAATTCGAAGGACTGTAGTTCTAGAAAGGCCCAAACTTATTGCTATTTCTGTAACTTTGAGCCACCGTCTTCCATAATTTCTCCTTCCACGAAAGCGATGTTTTCTGGAGTGAGCGCTTCCAACGGCCGACCTGTACGCTCTTTGTCTTGACCCATTCGAAAAAGTTTGGTCCATTCTTTTACGGTAGAATATGAGGGGGATGCTTCCCCATATACACCGTCCCATCGCTGTTTAATTTCATTTGGAGGAAGTTTTTATTTTGTGATGAACTTAATAACAGCTCGATACTCAATTATGAAATTGTCACAATCTTTTACACTCTATGCAACTATATCTGAACAACTGAATACAGTGGAGCGGAAGCTACAACTGCAGTTATTTACTTAACAGATAAGGTATAACACCAGATGAGGCTTTTGTGAAGGCGATAATCCTTATCGGCGAGGCCGGAAACTTATGGACCTACTCTCGCATCTTGAAAATTTAAAAGCAAGAGCTGTAGTTAAATATGTGATTCTAAAACTGAGTATTTGGGTAAGCTCAATAGAAAATGAAGGAAAAACGCCATTCACTATCTTAAAAGCAACATGGTTACGCTTTCATGTTTTATCTCAAGTTGTTCTCCCTACAAGAATGGTATCTAAATGTCAAGCACTGCTGGGCACCTGTAGGTTGAAGTAATTTCTGTATAGTGTACAATTAAGATAAACGCTTGCCTCATTGTAGTGGCTATTCTAGAATAAAATACAAGCATGTATTTGGTATTTGCCCAGAGACTGTATCTCCGCGCGCGCGCGTGTGAGAGAGAGAGAGAGAGAGAGAGAGAGAGAGAGAGAGAGATCAACTATGAAATTAATGTTTTTAGATCATCATAATTTATAATGTTTGTTCTGTTTTTCATATACCAATTTTCACACTAAATAAAATAATTTCAGTTATTGTGAAAGATGCATGATTACAACCCTTTCCAATAACATATACCATTCAGGGAACCAGTGCATTAAATTGCTCAAAATGGAAAACTGTTCGTTTAAGATTAGACTACATTATTTATTAATTTAAACTGGCAATGCTAAGATTATCAGATATTTTTTTTTCCGCTTCACTTTATACCTTCAATACATGCAGCACAAATATTACACTAATTTTGATAAATGCTTAAATTAAACAATTTATAATTAAATTCGTTGCAAAATTATTATAAGTACCTTAATTCTGAATAAAAATACTGACGAATGCAATTAACGAAATAGTTGCAAGAATTACTTTATATATAAAATAGTAAAATTGTACACATACATCTAAGACATACGTATAAAGCAAGTACAGTAGAAAAATATTACATTAAAATGCGCTATAATCATGATTCAATTTATAGGTTGTTTTAATTTAGTTTTAAATTGTGAAGTGCCTGAGTTCGCCTTTAACTAGTGATCCCAATATTTTTTTCTTCCTAACGAAGCAAATGGCTAAATTAATGTATTTAGTATAACATTTTTATAGCACTTTACACACTGAGAATTGTCTGTGAACGATTTAAGCTACTCCTTCCTTTTAGATTGTCCTGCATACATGTGTGAACTGAACCACATTGAGCTTTCTAAGCGAGAAAAACTTTAGGGGAGAAATAAATAAATAAACTAGTGTTACTGGAACATGCGTTTTCTTTCTTCACTCCTGAAGATTGCAGTCAGATGAAAAGAGTAAAGAAGCAACTTTGGGAAAATAATGGTTTAATGGTTTAATGGTGAACTTCACCGACAGTTTCTTTGGGAGGAGAAACAAGTGAGGAAACTAAAGACTCCCAAGATCAGCATGGTCTCAATGTAAATTGAGCCCGGGATCTGCCACACGAAATTACCAAACGTAGCAACGCGGGATAAACATAATATAATTACGAGGTTAGGTCCATAAGTTTCCGGCCTCGCCGATAAGAATTATCACCTTCACAAAACCTTTATCTACTGTCGTACCTTATCTGTTAAGTAAATAATTGCAGCCGTAACTTCCGCTTATCTGTGTTCAGTTGTTCAGATATAGTTGCATAAAAAAGGCTGTGTGTAGAATATTGTGACATGTTCAAAAATGGAGTATCGAGATGTTATTAAGCTCTCCACAAAAGAAAGACTTGCTCCAAATGAAATTAAACAGCGATTGGACAGAGTATATGGAGAAGCATCCCCCACATATTCTACCATAAAAGAATGGCCAAACTTTTACGAATGGGTCGAGAAAGCATTGAAGACGAAGAGCGTGCAGTCGGCCCTTGGAGGTGCTCACTCCTGAAAACATCGCTCTTGTTGAAGGAGAAATTATGGAAGACCGTCGGCTCAAAGTAACAGAAATAGCAGAAAGGCTGGGCCTTTCTAAAACAACAGTCCTTCGAATTATTCATGAACATTTAAACATGAATAAGGTTAGTGCCTAGACTTCTTTCCTCGGTCCAAAAGCAGCAACGAGTCATCTGTTGTCAAGCATTTTTGGAGCTCTGCTATGACAACGAGAGAGAAGTTCTGCAAACCTTTGTTACAGGAGATGAAACTATGGTCCTCTACTATGATCCCTTGTCCAAAAGAGAATCAATGCAGTAGCAGGCGTAAACCTGGCGAAGCAAACCCTCTAAAGGCCAAGGTCACTGTCAACCAAGAAGATCATGGCCACAATCTTGAGAACTGTGAAGGAATATTCTTCATTGACTTCAAGGAGAGGAACACCACAGTAAATGGGGAGTAATATGCTGGCCTACTGTACAGACTACGTGTTTCCATCAAAGAGAAAAGATGATGAAAGCTGAGTGATGGCGTGCGACTTCTTCATGACAATGCGCCTTCTTCACCTGTGCACACAGCTCTTGTTGCAAAGGAAGCTGTGAAGAAATGTGGCTTCAAGGAGATCGGCCATTCCCCTACAGCCCTATCTAGCCCTCATTGACTATTTCCTCTTCTCAAAACTCAATAAGGACCTTCGAGGAAGGAAATTTGAGTGTGACGAAGAAATTATGGATGCTGTTTATGCGCATTTTGCATTCAAGACTTCTGACTATTTTTGGGGAGTGGGGTTGAAATGTTAATTCAAAGATGCGGGAAGTGTGTTGCAATAAAGGGTATCTAAATTGATAAATGAAATATAGTTTTTGTCTTTATCATATCTAAAAATGATTAGGCCGGAAACTTATGGACCTACCCTCCTACAGTATTATGAATAATAGGGTAGATAACCCTACATCGTTTGTAACAAAACAAACCTAGGTTAACACTCATAATTATTTGGCAAGTGCTGTACTGTTTCTTTACAGCAGTTGTTCAAAATGTCAACCTCCTCAATCAGGATTATCACATACCTATTTCCGGTTTTGTGTTCTGCAGCTCGCAATTCTTTTCTGACGCAAGAAAACAAACCAATTGAGCAAAGTGGAGCTATAACGTTGTGATGACGCGAGGAAGGAACCTTGACTGTGCAATTTGACCCCATAGTTAACAGTATCTAATCAATATAGAGTGGCAGCTATCAGCCAAGGTCAACACGATTAGTTGTCACGACTGCTTCGCCTAGTTAATCTGTTGATTCAGTCATTTAAATGTTTGTCTCTCCACAGTGTCAGTGTCATTGAGAAGAGCACTGCACTAACCAAGTGGTTCTCACACGACTTGCTTTCCATGTTCAGAAACTGTTGATGCTTAATATCGCTCATCTTTCTCGTATCTATATATCTTTATCATAGTTTTATATGAAATATATATATATATATATATATATATATATATCTTGACGCTACAGCTGATAAAATTATTCACGTGCCATGTTTTCTCCTACATTTTTTTTAAAATAATCCCTTATTTTTATATTGAAAAATTGAATTGTTTGTATATCAGAGTAAATTTGTGAATCTAAATAATTTAGGTTGACAAATCTGAGTCCAACTCTATGTATCGGAAAAGAAGAGGCGTTCCATAAACACATTTTAAATAATGAAACATCGTCAATGAAGTGCATCATTGCTTCCTGGCTATTGTTAGAACACTGTGTACCTCAGATATAAGATATAAAAGGAGGAAAATATATTGATCTTTTTCGGCTTTATTTCTGGTATTCAACAGGCGAAGAAGGTTACCTGTTATCGTTGTTTTTGTTTGTCAGATCCACGATGACATGGCATAAGAAAATCTGAGAATCTGGATAAGATGATAACGTGTTTTTTGAAAGGGATATTTGGGGTAGTGAAGGGCGAACTGCGGAATTAAACAGAATTTGGGTTTCATAGTAATGTAAAATAGAGCAATAAAATATTGGCTGAAAATTATTGTGTGAGATCAATCTTTAATTAGAGAAAGCTGCTTCAAGGAGCAGCTTAGATTGGAAGGGAGTAAGCCTTGAAAGTGAAAAAGGGGTTAGAAACAATAGGGTTGGGAAATATTTGGACAGCAGGTCACGGTAACAGGAGAAATGTATGGAGGAAGGTCAAGAACCGCCTGAAGGATACAGACAGGCAACATATAATCATGCAATGTGGGGAAAAGATCTCGTTAAAATTGCAAATGGGGTTAAAATCTGGATGGGGAATGGAGCAGTGCATTGGAACAGGGACCAGACTCATTAAACAGGGTGTTGATTGGTTAGGCTTGGAGCAGATCAGAATCTCAGGTGAAAATGGTCGGAGAATTTGCCCTTTATGTGGAGAGGAAGAATCATGGTCACACATCCTAGCGAACTGTAGCAGTACTGAGTTGTTGAGAAAAAAGTACCTGCCGCCTTCCTTTACTGACTGTGTCAAAGGGCAAAGGGGCATGCTGGGCTCTGCTGGCTGGCAATGTGAGAAACAGTTAGGCAAATTCATGTCGAAAGGCTGTAAACTGGCGGGGGGGGGGGAACTAAACGGAATTAAAAATAATGTATGTATGGTGTTTACTTATTCCACTGACAAGGGGAAAGGGGTTCTATATTGTGGATGTGTATACTGCAATTATTATTATTATTATTATTATTATTATTATTATTATAACTACGTTCAACAATGGAGGTATAACTTATTGACTTATTTATTTAAATAATGTACTTTTTGTGTATTATGAAAGGCACGTACGGAATGTATGTTAATGAATAATTAATGCATACATTCAGATAACCGTATATACAGACTACTACTACTAATAATAATACTACACTATTACCACCACTACTAGTACAACCACCATAGTACTACTAATTTTGCTGCTACTCTAGTACTTCTACTATTACTGCTGGTGCTACTACTACTAGTATTACTACTATAGTACTACTAATTTTGCTGCTACTCTAGTACTTCTACTATTACTACTACTACTGCTACTACTACTACTATTACTGCTACCACTACTACTACTGCTACTACTACTACTGCTGCTACTACTACTACTACTACTACTACTACTGCTACTACTATTACCACTACTGCTACTACTACTACTACTACTGCTACTACTACTGCTACTACTACTACTACTACTACTACTACTACTACTACTACTACTACTACTATTGCTATTACTGTTACCACTACTACTGCTACTATTACTACTACTACTACTACTACTTGCTACCACTACTACTACTACTACTACTACTACTGCTACTATTACTACTACTACTACTACTACTGCTACTACTACTACTACTACTACTACTTGCTACCACTACTACTACTGCTACCACTACTACTACTACTACTACTACTGCTACCACTACTACTACTGCTACCACTACTACTACCACTACTACTACTGCTACCACTACTACTACTACTACTACTACTACTACTGCTACCACTACTACTACTACTACTACTATTGCTATTACTGTTACTACTACTACTACTACTACTGCTACCACTACTACTACTACTACTACTGCTACCACCACTACTACTACTACTACTACTACTACTACTACTATTGCTATTACTGTTACCACTACTACTACTACTATTGCTATTACTGTTACCACTACTACTACTACTACTACTACTACTACTACTACTACTACTACTATTACCACTACTACTACTACTACTA
Organism: Metallyticus violacea; assembly: GCA_030762175.1. Classification (NCBI taxonomy): domain Eukaryota; kingdom Metazoa; phylum Arthropoda; class Insecta; order Mantodea; family Metallyticidae; genus Metallyticus; species Metallyticus violacea. Next base: position 119,096,162 of record CM060842.1, on the reverse strand, counting down.
CTACTATTACTACTATTACTACTACTACTATTACTACTACTACTACTATTACTCTATTACTACTACTATTACTACTACCACTACTATACTACTACTACTACTACTACTACTGCTACCACTACTACTACTACTACTACTACTACTACTACTACTACTACTACTACTACTACTACCACCACTATACTACTACTACCACTACCATTATACTACTACTACTACTACTGCTACTACTACTACTACTACTACTACTACTACTACTACTACTACTACTACCACCACCACCACTATACTACTACCACCACTAACATTATACTACTACTGCTACCACTACTACTACTACTACTACTACTACTACTACTACTACTACTACTACTACTACTACTACTACTACTACCACTACTATACTACTATTACTAATATACTAATAGTACTCTTAAGAGTGTTTTCCATATTACCTTCAAGTGAACAGGCAAAATATTCGCCTAGGGATCTTGTGTATGAAATGAAATCTCGCAGTTTATTGTATATTTTTAAATGTGAATGCATTGACTTCATTGAAGATCTGTTTTTTTATAATAATTTTCTTGCAAGTCTTACAATTTAAATATTTTGATAAAACTGTAATATCATATGTCAATTTGTTTTTTCCTCCCTTTTTCCGTATAAATACTTTTTTACACTTAAAATAATGCATGTTATTTGCTTAAATCGTACTCTGTTCAAATAACGCATACCTTAATGTCACGTACATTTAAGGAAATATATTGACTAAATTATAACTAGGTTCAACCACTAATACGCTGCAGTGTTCTAGTTTAAATAATTCTGTATAATGTCAATAATAAACTATGTTCCTAGGATTCGTGATGAACTTTGCCACCGGTAAGTTAGCGATGCCTGGCCCAGAAACTCTACATACAAGCACAGACAAAACAGTTGTACTATTGATTCAATGCAACTAAACCTTCAAACTGAACTAGCAAATAATGCTAGAGACTAATTTATGTCCGTCATTGAAAGGAAAAGGAGGTATTTCGACTTCAGATGTCACTGCAGTGTTTCTGTATATTGTAACTTACAACTGTGTAATATTTTTTCTTATAATATGTTTCGTAATGAAACATCAAAGGCACCTCTGTCCCCTTAGGCAATTGGTAGGATTTTCCTTTTCTATTTCATTTCATTCTGTTGGTTCACTTACAGCGTCGAAAGTTCCAGGGGAGGTGAACTGGTGCGGTGTGACAGCGGCTTGCGAAAAGTGTATGCTCCGGCGTCTGAACTGGAGCGACCCTTTTGAAGGGCTTACACTCCTTGGAGGGAAGACTCCGCCAACATCGGGGTGTGCAACCTGGAAAATACTGTTAGGGATTCCGTGTACGTCCGTGCCTCATACCTTCCCCACTGGAGGCTTAGGCCAAAACTGCCAACCCTTGAACAAATATCCTCCTCTGTTTGTGACGATCTATTCCATTCCAATCTAATTTTTCCTACCGAATTAAGCAAAATAAAGCTGTTTTGGTCCTCATAGAGTGAATTATTTATAGTATCAATTCACCCTTCTAAAAATCAGAAATATACTTTTATAGTACGCTTGTTTCATTTCTATGTGAGGTCTCTAATATCTTCAGTTCATGTTCTGGTAATGATGATGGGGCAGAAATTATCTGAATTCTAAGAGAACAGCATGTGGCCAGTGCTGATAAGCAAGACAGAGATAACACAAGAAGGTCATGGTAAGCTAATACATTTTTGATTTCAGAGAACATCTGCGTTTGCCCAACCACATAGAATTCTAAAAAAAATTTACTAAGAGGCCTCTTTTTTTAGGCTGGAGGTTCTTTATCGTGCCGTAAATGTACGACACGGGACCCACTGCTTTACTTCCCTTCCGAAGAAAGCCATACTTAGAATTTTACGCCTGAAAAAATCCATCGGTCCTGACCGGGATCGAAACCGCGATCTTGGGTTTAGGAGGCGAGTATGGTTACCACTTCACCACCAGAACGGACATAAAAGAAGTTGGCTAGTGTTAATAAAGTCCAGGCTTTCGAATATGATAGGGCAATGAGCTCGCCAGCCGGCTGTACACTTAACTTTAACTCAAACAATGTAAATAAATGTTTTTTACTTTCAAATGGTAGCGGGTGGTATGCGTTGGCAGGTGAATATAACCAGCCAGTAGTAGATGCACATTTTGAATTTTTTAAGCAAGGCGCAAAACTTGACATTAATATGAATGAAACTTATAAGAAGGCGTTTGCTCGGCTGGGGCACTCGAAATTGTATGCTCCGCGAGGGTACTTATACTCAGAATTCACTTCTCAGTTGATTAGTTTTGAGATCAGCAGTCGGATAAATCAATTCATCAGTAAAGCAGAGAGATGCAGTTCTCAAAGTGGACTCAATTCGGCATATTAGTTCAATTCCATCAGTGCAGTTGAGACAGTCAAAAAATCAGATTGAGTTCGTTTCCTAGGAAATCGCGGCAGCTAAGTTTATGTTCGACATTCTATCGTATGCAGAACACGAGAGAACACGAAATATCTTGCGAATAATAAATTACCATACATATTCAGATCTACTCATTGCGTCATTATTACATATTTGATATCTTCTCCCAGCCCTGTTGAGCACGACTCACAAAATATCTAAACAAAACTTTGAGATATTGTTATCAGTAAGAGTGGGCAACAACACCAAAGCGATCAATAGTCAATCCCTGCTTCAAAATATGGCGATTAGCAACTAAATCGTTTCATAAGTGGCGGCCAACCTGTTGCCAAGGACAAAACCGATTCAAAATCGACGCTCAGTTTGGGGCTGCCATACACCAAATCATCTGATACATTGACGATATGTTGTATTTAAAATATGCTATTCAGGACAACAGAAGGATTGATTTTATTAATGTGTGCCTTCCTAAAGTATCATTAATTGTTTGATAACATTAAGAAAGTTAAATATAAAATATCATACAAAAAAACCAATGATTTTCAATTGATTTGATTGATTGATTGATTGATTTATTTATGGACGCTCTTTAACATCTCAGGTCATCAGCGTCCCAATCAACTCAGGGCGTGAAACGGCCGACAAATTTTGCTCAGAGGCCTCTCTTTCAGGCTTGAGGTTCTTTTTCGTGCCGTAAATGTACAACACGGGACCCACGGCTTTACTTCCCTTCCGAAGGAAGCCATACTTAGGATTTTTACGCCCGAAAAAATCCATCGGTCATGGCCAGGTTCGAACCCGCGTTCTTGAGTGTAGGAAGCAAGTATGGTAACCACTACACCACCAGGACCGACAATCATTTTCAAGGACTATAGTACAACCACAGAACTGTTGTTAGTTTTTCTAAAGCTAAACATTGGTACGTGTGAATTCAAACTCTACTTGAATCAAACTACTAGACACATTTATATTCCTCATTTTCTCCTCAAACCGCACGCTTTTCTCCGTTGTTCATACACAACAAAAACTAATTAATTTTGTATAAACTGCTAGAGCATTAACTGTCATCTCGTCCTTTTTCGTATGTGAGGGAAATGTCGGCTAACTTTGTACAACTATGTTTAAATTTCAACTATGGTTTTGCCTTTCATTAGTTTTTTTTTTTAATTTTCTATGTTTTGCTCTCTTTATTCTACTTTCCTTTATTTTATATTCTTTACCTTCTTTCTGAGCTATGCTAACTGGGTTAGCTCTGAAAAAATAAAGTCCTTTTAACATTTTTTTCCCCCCATTTCTACGTCTCCTTTGCTGGATTACGATGAAGAACATGCTTTTGCATGTTTATTTTCTAATTCTATACGGCTGAGTGCCATTTTTATGAATGGGATATAAGCATACACTCTTTTAGAGGCATTTCTGTAACGTGATTTTTCATTATCTTATTTCTGTACTATATCGGGCTAAATGTATAAAACACTTTTGCCCTAAAGTGAAATACTGAATCATATTAACTCAAAATATTTCATTTCATTTAAATATTACTGGATGCAAAAGCGTCTTAAATGGCATTTATTTAAGGTTCAGATTAATATATGGACATATACTAACAGCTTTACTCATGAACGCTAGTAGACAATTCAAGATAACGCCACGGGTGGCCGAGGTCGTTAAGGCGTGTACTTTTGAGCGGAAGATCTGCGGTTCGAATCCCGCCAGGACATTAACGCCCGTATTTACTACTGAGGCACCACAGGTGGTGGACACTGATGATGCATGAAACGAAAAGATATTTTAGGAAAGGTAATTTTTTAAGGAAGGAAACATTCCAGGCCTAAGTTTAGGGTACCTCCCCGGCATTTGCCATTTATGAGGACTGAGGAAAACTTGGAAAAAACCTCAGTCAGGGAGGACGGTCCAGGCGGGATTCGAACCCCAGACCTCCCGCTCACGAGTCCGCGCCTTAACGACCTCGGTCACCCGTGGCGGTAACAATAATAGTGATAATAATAACAAGAATAAATTAATTTTTTTAAAAATGAAAAGAACGGTGTTTACAGAAAATAAATTGCTTAGCTTTGCCCACTTTGGCTAGGAAAATGCCCAAATTCATCCAGTGTCCGTAAACAGATACCAGCATGCCATTCAACCGCTAATTAACTCTCCCCCCCCCCTGGAAATTGCGTTTTCTCAGGAGTTTCCAATGGTTACATTCGGTCAGAACGTGTACCCATTCTGCATCCCCTCCATAAAATGAGTAGATTCTCCTACCAGAGCTGTTTTTTGTGTTAGTAAGGTAAGAAGGAACGAGTGGGGTGACAAGGTCTGCAGGAGGGGGAGTGCTGAGAGGGGCTAGTCACACATAAGGCATATGCAGACGTGCAAACTGCCAGTCTGACTATGAGCTTGTAGTGTCGGGGAGTGAGTTGGAAGATGATAGAGAAAGGAAAACGGAGCATGCTGAAGGCGCTGCTGATGTACTTGTGACGGTTCTCGTAAACCAGTTTCTCTTTTGTTTCGCCTGTGCTTTCATCGGATCATTGCTCATTTCGTTTCGTAAGGCAGAGCCTGGCAAATATGGAAAAGTCGGTAAAGAGGTAAGTAATAAAAATGTTCCCATAATGTGCACTAATTAGATTACGAATTACTATAGGAGTTAGTCGTTTTAAATAGAAAATTGTGTTCCTACAAATTAATTGGCCTTTCTTGGCAATTTTCAGTGTTTTAAATTAATTCCATGTAAGGATTTTTTTAGGTTTCTTTAGAGCCCAGTCTCACTGGGCTGTAAAAGCGGTTAGTACAATCCAGGTCAGGATCGACGACCTTTTTCGGGGTAAAAATCCTAAGTATGACTTCCTTCGGAAGAAAAGTAAAGTCGTGGATCCTGTATCGTACATTTACGGCACGTAAAAGAACCTCAAGCCTGAAAGAAGAGGCCTCTGAGCAAAATTTGTAGGCCGTTTCACGCCCTGAATTTAATGGGATGCTGATGACGTGAGATGTTAAAGAGCGCCCATAAATAAATCAAATCAAAAAAATGTTATGTACTATTTGTGCTGGGTTTTTCTAATTGCTTTGTTAATTTTAGCCATAAAACCGGGAAAAGACAAGAGTCCGTTAAGAATATGCACGCATGTTTAAACATAGACCATTTCTCGTGCATACCGATATGACTTTTAACTTAGTTATTTAGGCTCCTAACCCATTCATTGTTTTCATGAATTCTGCTTTTAACTAGAGATAAATACTTAACACATTCACCTATTTTTCATTTTGATCGGTTTTATGTTCTCGAGGGATAACGGAAGCCCGTAGTATTAGCAGACTAGGATACATAATGGTTGCCTGGCTGCTTGCTTCATCTTCCCTACAGTAGCTGACCATGACCCTACATTTCGCTATCATTATGACAGTTCCACACGAGGAATATATTACTTTATTATTTGGAGAACGCCATAATCTCTAGAGTCAAAAACTTTAACATGGATGCATAGAACCAAAAGATATTGCTGAATGAGCAAAACCGGTGTTCTAGTTGTAATCCACTAACCCCGGATTTATTTGTCGTCAAAATTCTGTTGGCGCGTTAAAGTCTTCATGAACTATTGAAAGCTATTCAAAATAATTGCAGATGCCAACCCAATATCAGGATGCTCTTTCCTTTTCTTACGAAAAAGAAACCATTCCCTTGAAATTTTCCCCTAAATCTCTTTACTTTACTTTATACTTCTCAACCATTTTGTCAAAACGTGATCTTTGAGACGGATGTTCCTTTCTTCCATATGAATCCAAGTAACCATCTAGAGATGTTGACATTTTGTATCCGAGTACAAAGTGAATCCCATTTTCGATACTAATTGGAATAATCTTACCGGGAGCTTTGTACTGATGGACAAATTGAACTGTGTCCTCTCTAATCCTTCCTGATTGCAGCTTAAGGGGAGTATAAAAGGCATATCCTTGTAATATTTAATTCTCATTTTCTCAAGCACTGTTAAAACTAATGAAATTAAACTTTTACAGCATACAGATAGATGCATATAATTTAAATTTGCTGATCTATGTTCACTTTTATACCACGATTCTGAACCAAATTACAAATTACTTTCAAATGTTTGCTTTTTTTATATTTGCCCCAATATTTTATTTATTTATTTTTTTACCTTGTCACATTTTGTTCTAGCTCTATCATTATAGAACCACATCACAAATATATCACGAATAAGCGGTAAACATTTCAAAGTGATAGCTTATACAGATTCTAAATAAACGGGAAACTTATGCAAAAAAAATGTAGTTTTTCAATAATTGAAACCAAAAAAAATTTTTTACACAAAAATTAACTTTTTGAGCTAAAACCCTCTAACAGAAAATGTCATGAAAACAAGCCCTCTCAATTAATGAAATACAACTCTATCATTCAAGACAAACCACAGACTTCTAGAGCAAATAGTTCCTGAGTTATAGAATTAAAAAAACGATTTCTACAGTATTATAATTAAAATTTTATTAATAATAGTTTTAACCAAAGAAAATTGATGAAATCATATCAAAATAAACAGAAAATTCCCAATATTAAAATGGTACAAAAAACAAAAATATATTTTTGACTCCCTTCCCATAAGTCTGGAGTGCATCAAAGTAAAAATCTGAGATCTATTACAGGTATGAGATGACATTCTTGTTTTCATGTATATCGCAAGCCCAGAATTCCGAAACAGCCTTAAACTAATGCAAACCTTGGGAAGATTATAGAAGCTACGAGTATAATGGCGGTTTCAATACAAAGACAAACTTTTATTTTTTATTTTCTTATCCAGTGTGCTCATGACCAGTGGGGATTCCTCCCTGGCATGACGGCAAGTGGCTAACTTCTAAGGCAGGGATGTTAATTTTTTTTAATAGTGTTTAACGCCAGTTTTTACTACAGAGGCATCACAGGCGGTGAACACTGATGATACATGAGATGAAATGATATATTGGGAAAAGATTTTTTTAAGGAAGGAAACGTTTCAGGCCTAAGTTTAGGATACCTCCCTGGCATTTGCCATTTATGAGGACTGAGGAAAACCTAAAAAAACCTCAGTCAGGGAGGGCGGTCTTGGTGGGAATCGAACCTCCCGCTCAGAGTCCGGGCCTTAACGACCTCGACCACCCATGGCGGTGGGGGATGTTCATAGGGCGCCCTGTAGTCCCAGTGGAGATGATGGTGAGGTGATATGGTTATACTATGACACATCAGAGGTGTCCTTGAATCTATTGATGAATAAAATGTATTAATGATGGCACAAATGAGTTCGGAGTTCTTGGTGCCTTAAGCTATCTCGCATTTACCCTTGCATTCTTGAAAAGTCTGTTCTGTCATTATGAACTCTAACACAAAATTAGAAAGTGGGCTACACCACTTCCCACTACCGCCAAAGTGCTACTTCAAACTTCAAAGTCGGTTAGGAAATGCTTCAGTACATATTTTTTTTTTTCTTCCACTTGTTAATGCAATTATTTGACCAGAAAAATATTAATGTTCATTGAAATGCCTAAAATGTGTACTTGTTTAATAATAAAATAAAACGATAGCGAAATAATAGGAACTTTAAAACTAACAAGAAAAAATGATTCTTTCACTAAGAAAATATTTAGAAGTTTTGGCATTCAGAGCAACATGAAGCTGTTTTTATTGAGTTTCAAGTCCTCTTATATTGCAGAATATTCATTTTAAAAGGTATGTGTCAAATATGAGTAATAACAGACCAAATAGTATTTCGTTCGACGCGTTGCTTTTCTGAAGATAGGGGGTGTTGGCCTTGGGTGAATGGCTAGACTTTTTGCTTTCGCCAAGAACATTTACAGTGTCGCGGCGTAATTGGAATGCGGCGGGTAAAGGGGTGTCTAGACAGGTTTCCTCTGTGGGTCTGATTTCCAGCCATGCCCTGTCATTTCCAACTCAATCATCCTCACTTAAATGTATACTTAAAATGTCTCCTGGACGCTAGCGTTCTCTTGAAGTAAGCATTATCAATAATTTAATTGCAATTAACACAATTAATCGGTCAAACTTACCTTAAGAATACTAATAGAGTACACAGAGAGTGCCAAAAAATATGTACACACTTCAAGCAAAGAAAAAACTGTTAACATAACAAAACTGAATTCACACAAACAGAAAATGATGAGCACTAATCATCTTAGACTTTTACAGTTACAACAGTTGCTCAAAATGCCCACCATCGGCGTCGATACACTTCCGAGTACGTTGAACTTCTGATTAAGTAACGTTTGCGAAAGTGTCCTCAGCGATGAATGAATGAATGAATAATGTGGTTTTGGGGCTTTGTGGGCCCCAAGGCTGTTTTAGGAATTTTCCTCTTCAGCCTAGGTTTCCTTTGTAGTTGGTGCGTTGCAGAAGCTGGCCGCGAAAACTTAAAAACTGCCATTTCAATTTCTTCCCGATTGTTTGCGTACCAATAGACAGCTATGCCGGTTAACAGTTCTGTTCAACTTAAATTGTGTCACATCGGACCTCATCCTTTTGCACCATGTTCCACTCACAGCACTGCATTTCCGATCAGGGTCATCTTCATTTAATGCATGCAAAAGTCTTGGGATGAACTTTCAACTTTGCTGTTTTAATAATACGAAGAACATCATACGATAATGTTGGCCTCATTTGTTCATTGTTGATTTACGATAATTTTAACTTCATTTGTTCATTGTTGATTTACGATAATCTTGACTTTATTTGTTCATTGTTGGTTTACCTGTCATGTAGCAACGCTATCATAATGTATGTGAGTTACATCTGTTTATAGAATGTCATGCTACACATTACTATTGTTTTTCGGTTCAAGCTCGTCTGTTGCGATCTTTACAATGTTACTACCTCACTCAGCTATTATGTGCGGCGAAAATAGAGCGTTCAGAATTGCCATCCACGGCTGCATGTCTTTTTAAGCACCCTTATACTTAGAAATTTCCTGCCTTATATGGTCACGTGAGGTAGTCTACTGTTACAGAACATGACCACTACTATCAGTTGCTAATCATCTCTTGTTCAACATATTCGCTCTTGTCGAAATTGCAGCAAAACAAGAGTTCGCAGCTTGACTAGACGGAGTTCAGATATATGTTTAAAAAATATAACATTAAATTTAAATATAACATTAACGCTTATTAATACCACTTTCCTGAGAAAAATATTTTTACTTATTAATCTCCCTTAATTGCTCTGTTTTGTTTTGGGAACATCACTATTTCATATTGATGGTTTTATATTAATATGTGTTTATTTGTTTATTAAAAATGTAAATTAAAGATTTAAACTCAAAAATTTGCATTACCTAAGTATTCATTTAAGGCGGAATATATTAGTATTATTTTTGTTATTTTTTTAGCTGTCATTCGCTCTAAAGTTGTTCATTCTCAGAGACGTTTAATTAAATTCATTAATTCCAACATGAGTGGTTTTCATATTAATTTGAATGGTTATTTATTTGAAATAGATTCTGTACTTCCATCTATTTCTGTTTACTTAAGTGTGGTTAACAGAAATACTGCTAAAACTAAATTGTAATGTATGCATTGATTTTGAATTTTTTTTAAAAGTATAAAAAAGTTTCTGAGCAATTATTTTAAAAACTTCATAACTCATGAGTCATGACGAAAAAGCATGCTTTGAATGCTTGATAAGGTTCTGCTTATGTCACAGCCGAACGCAAAAAACAGCTTTTTTTTTCTCTCGGTAATCGCGGTACAACTAACCTGATATGTATGTATTACACGTCGCCTTCACTGGATACGAACTTAAATAGCACCATAATCGCGAGAAATAAAAAAATATGGACTTAGCTAATCAAATATCTGAATCTAATTCATAAAAGAAAAGAATGCGTTTTCTTTGTCTTAACTTTAATAATAATATTCCACTAATATTCGTTCAAAATAAGCAAGCCTGCACACAAGTGCATATTTGTAATATTTAGAAGCTATACCACCATTTAAAATAGGAGTCTAAGGCTGTTAATATAATTGGTTACCGAGGAAACAAATACGTTTCATGTTTCAAACGTTAGATAGGAACTCGATGACAATCGCCACTCTAGATTTCATCTGTTGAATCAGAGTTGGATTCAACAGTTATTATTTTGACCATTTCACCTATATGACGTCATCTTAAAATCGACCGATGAAACTTACAAAAATTTGAATTTTGACCAATCACTGCCGAATATCGCAGTGACATTATCGGGAAAAATTATCAAATCTGTTTTATCACGCGTCGTGCATTTGTCTTGTGGTCAGTGTAGCCAACTCTATACCTACACTATATAATTCCTGAGCACGCATCACTGACCATTATTAGCAGGAGGTGAGGAACTATTGATAGCAACAATAGCATGGACAATCGACAATCATAACGCAAAATGGAACGTTCTCCAAATAGATATCTATAAGTATAATATTGTATACAAGTGTTAATATTCTGTGCGCGAATTTCAAATGTATTGTTTTTATTCTTGTTCTATTCATAAATTAGTCCTAAACCCATATTTTGCTCTTCTCTACTGGCATTACTGACAATCGAACCGCCACGGGTGGCCGACTTTGTTCATGAATTGAATCTGCTTGCTGTGCTATTGAAAAAGAAATGTAACAATGCTCCATTACTAGAAGTTATCTGGTGCCTGCTACTCCCTGGCACGTAATATATTTAAAATTATATTAAATATTGTATAGTTAAATGAGAATGCATTTCAAGAGTCTTTAAAAATCTAGAGAATATCTAAAAGTAATTTATATGGCATTTTAAACGTTAACTGTATTCTTAGGTTCTCCTCTGGTGATGGTTCAATGCAAGTAGCTACAAAGTTAATAATTTAGCATACCCCCTAATTATCACACGAAATAATTACACAAAATATACCTGTCGCTTTAGTAATCTCTGGAAAGCGAAGGTGTGTTAGTACTACAGATGGTAAACATATAGTATTACAAGTTTGAATCAATACAGAATGTTAAGTGTTTTTTTTAACTATACACATGTATTTTGTATTTTATGTATTAATGGCAGCGTGTATCTAATGCAAAATACTATCTCGTACATATGGGAGCAAAAGTGTCAAAAAGCGATCTGAGTTAGGTTACAAATGACATCATATTTTCCCATTACCAACTCCAACTCTCCTTTCTGAAACAGTATCCATATTGTTTTGTTAGTGACGAGGCATTTTTTCAGAAAAAACTTGACGAGAGCTTTATGCAAAGCTTGTCACGCTCGAGAACGCTGAGTCATTCACATGTTTTCGTATTCTGCTTGCCCATGAGAGAAGTTTCCATTTGATACCGTCCTTGTTACCCCATCAATTGTAAGAAATTAATTAGAATATATGTAACATTTTATTTCAGCTAGCTGTAAGTGTGTAAAAATGTCACGAAAAGCAGGACTTCTCACTCGGACAGCAGTGGGACCGTTCTAGCAAACAATAGAGTAAACTCTTTCATTGGAAGGGCGTTGCTTTTCCCCCGGGCAGGTGGCAAAGATGAGAGCTATTAACACCTGTGCTGCCGTTAAAGGACGTTGAACTCTAACGTACGATAGATGTTGAAATTGAACGGTGGACGAATCGCCAAGTTGTTACGTTCAGATAATCTGACTAGCCAATAATATGGGAGTTGCATCATGTCACCGATAGCCTATAAGAATGTCTAAATCCTCAGTGGCGGGAAAATAGAACTCCCTGTATTACGTAGTCAAACGAGTCTTATTGAGTATTTAAGGATATGAAGTAGCTCTTTTTAGGGAATCCAAATAAAGAGTTGGAAAGGATATTTTGTGCTATGAAAATGTGTAACACAAAAATGAAAAACTATAAGCTAATGTATTTATGCAATTTATTGTAATTTTACAATAATTTTAACATCCTTATCAATTAATACATTAAATAATCAAAATACACATGCTATTATTTTAACAAATTTAACTGCAAGTACCACTCTCATTTTAAGATCTATATTAAGATCTATGGCATATATTTCATGAAATGTTTGAAACGAACGCATTATTCCGTGCACAACACAAGTTTGTGCAGCCCAGATAAATTAAATCAAGATTATTGTTATTATTATTATTATTATTATTATCATCATCATCATAATCATACCGTCATGGGTGGCCGAGGTCGTTAAGCCGTGGACTCGTGAGTGGGGGGTGTGGAGTTCGAACCCCGCTAGGACCGTCCTCCCTGACTGAGATTTTTTCCAGGTTTTCCTCGGTCCTCATAACTGGCAAATGCCGAGGAGGTGCCCTAAACTTAGGCCTGGCACTTTCCTTCCTTAAAAAAAATCCTTTCCCAATATAACATTTCATGTATCATCAGTGTCCAACCTTTTGGTGCCTCAGTGATTGAAACGGGCGTTAAACACTATTAAAAATCATCATCATCAGGTTAATGCAAATCCCTGGAAAAACCATTGTAGATAGGTTATTGAAGATATGAAGAACATTTATGGTGTACATTCTATTTCGTAGGAAGTAAAGGAAAGAATGTGAAAGAAACATTGAAGAAAATATATTAAGAAAATAGAAAATTTTTAATTGCTAAATGTTCGTCCACGTAAAAACACCTGTAAGGAATTACTACTTGACATGTTGCTGATTTCTGCTCATTGAGTACAAACACTTATGAAAATGCGTACTTCTAACGAGAGAAAACCATTCTAAATGCAACTCATCATGTAAATTACTTTGCTACAAAAATGCGTTTACTATCTACATCTGAGTCAGAAATCAATATTAAGTTCATTACTTAGCTAATAAGGAATCCCCATGTTAATAATTCAAGCAGTACATATTGGGATGTATTCAGGAGCGATTAAAAACTTGATTTGAAGCCCCGCATACACTTCAATTCAATGGAAGATTCAAAACAGATTCGTTTTACTTAAAGCGTTAACCTGAAATAAAAATAATCGTTATTTTTTTTTCTTAATCCAAATTTGTTATTTGTGGGTTAGGTCGTTATTTGGAGTTACCATTCATTAGTTTTATTTAAAATTTAAAGTACGATTTAAGAAATTGTATTAATGTTAGAAGTTTTGAGATCACGTTTAAAATCACGTTTTTCCGAAGTTTATTTAACATTTTATCATATTATTTTTTCTTCGAAAATTTTTTTATAAATAGCACAAAATAATTTTTTTCAAGAATGTTCAATGTATCAAACTGTGTTTTAAATATACAATTAAAAAGTATACAAATTAAGGAGCATTATACTTTGGGGCTTTATTGAACAATTACTGAGAGAGAAAACATGCACTTAACTAATGTTTTAAAGAAAATTATTTCTCTGGAAAGGATGAAAAATTTTATTAATATAGTCAACATAATATGAATATGCAGTAAGGTTATCTTTATCTCTTACATTTTGTTTCAAAAGTCACTTTGCGCCTTGAAAATAACTCTTGATATGACATATCATTAAATCTGCAAATAATGAACTACAAACAAAAATATGTTTGGATTTTTATTACAAACGCCTCGTATTAAACTGTAGCAATAAAATATGCAGGAAATATAAAGGAGTTATTACTTGTCCATCAAAATATGGAACAAACCAAACGCTAAAACTTCAAATAAAATTTGTAATTTATAAATATGACACCAGTGAGCTATTTAGAACATACAAATGTTGAAGGAAAGAACAGGCGTAGCTACTGAAACTTTATGCGGTGTTTTATGTACCAGTTATAAACAACAGGCGTGTTTATCTAAGATAATGAAATTGCATGTTGCCGATATATTTACACCAGAGCTGATTTATCAGGGTACAGCCTTCTAAAACACGCTAAGTTAAACATTGACACAGTCCCTGAAATTAATTGCTGGGAACTGAGCTAAGGTTAGGTTTGAACAAGTGGGAGACGTGTTAATTTACATACATTGCTTAACACATAACAGGGTTGTGTTGAAAAATAGCTACAGAAATCTGTATTAAAGTTATCTGCATCTAGAATGTTTCAACGATAATACGCTCTTCTTCCCTTTTCCTTTAGAGTGTTATAGCATAATTCATTTAACTGCAGTTAGGTTATTTGAGTTAAGGGCCACATAAACGCGGCTGCTCATTGCCTACTGCCGCTGGAACCAGAAAAATGTTTATCATTTATATTGTTTTAAAAGCATAAAATTATGTCCCTTACAGCAATGCATAGCCGGCATCTGCCTAGAAAACTCCTGTATTTCATTAACTTTTCCTCCGTAAGGACACGGCGGTTCTTGTTACTGAAAAATCGCGCCTTTCCTAACTTTATAACAAGTTGGCGAACAATTTCTCTAACTGAAACACTATTTTCTTCCGAATCAGCTTACAACTTTTTGCAAGAATCCGTTTTTACATGCGTATCGCACATAAAAGCCCGTTCTTCAGGAATGTATTAATGTAATGGCAAAACTAACGAAGAACAATTAGCACAACTTACACATAAGGAAAGCACCCGAGTAACAAATGAACGCACAACCACTTGTAGACAAAGCCTCCCTCAAACTAAAATCCTCAGTATGGCTTACTTCGGAAGAGAAGTAAAGCCGTGGGTCCCGTGTCATACATTTACGGCACGAAAAAGAATCTCAAGCCTGAAAGAAGAGGCCTCTGAGCAAAATTTATCGGCCTGAATTGACTAGACGCTGATGACCTGAGATATTAAAGAGCGTCCACAAATGAACAAATGAACAAATCCCTCAAACTAAGTATCAGCTTATACCTACACATGCATTATAGATCTTGACGACTGACTTCTTCAAGTAGGCAACGGCGATCTGCAGAATCTAACTCAAATAACCTCACTGTACTTTACCTTTCGACTTGTAGCATAATAGCATTTACCACTATCACCACCATTAATAACCATAATAATAATAATAATAATAATAATAATAATAATAACATCGGGAGTTTCTACTTGGCCAGTCTTAAATATTTTCTAGTTTTAATACAAGTATTGTTTTTATTTTATTTTATTATTTCTCTTCCGTCCATTCATTGCAAACGGCATCTCTAAAGCAATTTCATTTTCTATTATATAGAAAGTATTTTTATTTCTTTTTGCAAAATGTTAGCTTTACACACTTCTAATAAAAAGAAAGAAACAAATAAATTACACGTTAATGTGATAGACTTATGTTTAATTAATTAAGTTAAATTCGAATATTGCTCGCGACAATTTCCAGACATGATACGAGACAGTTTGAAACAAAAGAAGTAATACATGATTTTTCGTGCACTTGTCTCAATATTGTTGGAACTCCGCGAAACGAACTCTTGTGATTCGCGCGCGCGTGCATGTGTGTGTGTGTGTGTGTGTGTGTGTGTGTGTGTATAACATTTTGAACATGTCACAACCTTCTACACATAGTCTCCTTTATGCAACTATATCTGAACAAGTGAACACAACGAAGCAAAACGGCTGCAATTATTTACTTAAAACATAAGATATGACACCAGATAAGGGTTTTGTGAAGGCGATAATTCTTATCGGCGAAGGCAGAAACTTATGGATCTATCCTCGTATGTAATCAGAATAAAAATCGGTTTGAGCCAAAAATAAGGAGAATATGTGATAGGTACCAGAAAAATCTCTAAACGGAGAAGGGCAGGGCATATTATGATATTTTGAACTGATTAACTTGCCAAACCAACTAAGATATTCGAAATAGTAATTGCAATTAATGATTACGCAAATGAAACAGGACTGAAGCTAGATAAAGCCCCGGAGAAAAACAAATATACACAAGGCAATTTGACACAACCAAGATTCGAATCTGTGTGCTCCTCTTTAGAAGCTGGCTCAGAAGGATGACCCAGTCAACTCAGTTACCGAGACTAGGCCCCATACTCAGGAACAGCTAAAAATACAAAAATACTTTGAATGGGCAGACGACTTAAAAAACTTCTGCACTGGGTCGATGAAGGTAAAGAGCGCAGATTTACCTTCGCGATTATTACTCCTCCCTACCCTAGTCTAAAAGCGTATTAAGGGACACTTCAAATTCCAAATATTTCTAAGTACAAGTCAAGGACCTAAACATTCACCTGAGTAGGAAATTTTCCTAAGAACTCAGCTAAAGTTCATCTCTCGTTCTTCTTGTAGAACATGTGTATGTTTATAAAACCCAAGGGTGAAAGAGAAGTGGCTCCCCATCCCCTTTATTTCGACAGAGGTAAGGCCCACATTCTTAGGAAGAAGAGCAAGGAAAGTGATAAAGTGTGAACCCAATACACGATAGTTTATGTTGCAACGTGATAGAAACCTAAGACATGTTTTAATTACATTTCCATCAACTAGGATAAGCTTTTTTAATAGTGTTTAACGCCCGTTTTCACTACTGAGGCGCCATAGGCGGTGGACACTGCTGAGACATGAGATGAAATGACATATTGACGTTCCAGGCCTAAGTTTAGGGCATTTGACTGGAAAATCTGGGAGAAAAAAAAAAAAAGAAAAAAAAAACTCGTCAAGGAGGACGGTCCTTGTGGGATTAGAATCCCAGACTTCCCGCTCACGAGTCCGCGCCTTAACGACCTCGTCCATCCGGGGCGGTATTGAGGATAATGATTAACTAACGAAATGTTTCTTCTAGCATTAAGTTTACTTTCGCATTTCAGCCAAAGGCGTAACTAAAAAGATAATAACAGGCTTTGGTATTATCCGCTTGTTTACTGAGCCTTTAATACCGCTGTTTTCTGTTGCATTAGCACTTTAAAGACTGTACAAACTCACAGGTGTATTTAAGCTGCGCGTAAAACATTCATTTTGCGTGCTCATAATTATCAGTTGAAAATAATGTTCAGAAAAGGTCACAGCTAATAGCGATTATCTGTACAGTGTAATATTCTGGTATATTAACATTAAAAGTTATAATAATGTCCTTAAAAAGGGATTTGGATGGGGATTGATCTTCATCCTTACTAACATCGTCATCCATAAGAAATAAGACAAAGCTTCAGTAATTCCACCAGATTTTGCATACTATCTGCCAATTATTCCGTTATAAAGAATGCTCCCAAAGTAGAAATGAAGTTAATTAAGATCAGAAATATGGGGCTGTAATTTGTATGTCACTGTTGAAATCGAATTCGGGTTATCATAGATTAGTAAACCACTTTACGCCTGGACTGTCCAATATTCGATCACTGGAGCTTTGTTGTGTCCAGTATAGCCTGCGCTTAGGCCCCATTCACAATGAAAATTAAATGTAAATATATTAAGTACGACATAACACTTTAACTTAGTAGTGTGTAGGTATTCACAATGAAAGACGCTAACGTAAGTATTAGCCAATCAAAAATAAGAACAAGCGAAGATCAACTAACAGCTGATTGAAAATGGCTGCTTCAAAGCAAATGACAGTAGCGTTTATGCATATGCAAAGTGCAGTAACTTATTTGCTTGGACTAATATGAACAAGGATAGCTTTCTTATAATGCAATTACTCTTTTGTCCATTGACGCCTACAGAGTCACTCATTTTCAGCTTCTCTGCCATAACTTGCCCTTACACGGAGCACGGAAATCATGTGCTACTTCTGCTGCTGCATGCTGCAAGTCCCGAGCAGCAGCGGAGAGAGCCGAACTACTGTGGGGGCCGCAGTGTAAATGTTCCACATATTATTTATTTATTTATTGTTAAACATAATGTAACCTATGTGCTGTCCTCCGTAATTTTTAAATATAAATTGAAGGGGATTGTTAGGCGGGTAAAATATTGTAACTGTGTAATTCTTATAGGAATTCGCAATTAATGCAGTTCATATATACTAACGCTAACCTCGGGTAAATCCTATAAACAAGTGGACCAAGTGGTTTTTCGTAAATATAAATTGATAGGGGTGGGTAAATCATTGTAATGGAAGAAAATCTCCTTTGATTGCAATAGAAAAAAAATTATAAACATCAATTTATAGCGCATTCTGTGCATGATACTATTCGGTTGAAAGCCTTATTATCAAGCTATATATTTTGCCCACTACCTTCGGCTGTATCCGCCGTCACTCAGTATTTGCAGCAGCAAGCAGCAAGAGTTGTATTTGATTTCGGTCCTCCGTGTATGGGCAAATTCTACCATTTAGCTCCACAAACAGAGCAGCAGGGTTCTGATTGGCTGATTTCTTAAGTTTAAGTTAGACGTAGACGCAAAAACCTTGGATCTTGCAAGTTTCTAAGTTTACGCTAATTGTACGTTATTTTTATGTTTACGTGGTTTCTGGGGATTTTTGTACCAAATTCTCTGAAGAGGAGTAAAAATAGTTTATTAACTCTATTTGTTCCAGATACTATATTATCTTAAACCAGTTAGGTTTCAGCATTTGGCAGGAGACCTAACCTTATCACATTTAAGTAGGCAGTTTGCATAAGTGAAAGGAAGTAAATGACATACTTGCCTCTAATAGCAGTTAATTGTGAGACTGCTTTTTAATAGTTAGTTGCATTCATAAAAATTGGCGTAGGAATAAAAAATACAACATTTAACTATGTTAATGACATGGAATGCACGGAGAAAAAGTGGTAGAAATACTGGAACATTAGAACACCAAATATACAAATATTATTACGAAGAAATATAGTCCAGATTCCGCCATAAAATCATAAAGAATTATCAAAGGTACAGTTCACAGCTATAGTAATACTTGAACACCTTGTCAAAATTATAAAAGTTGATGAAGATTTTCCTGCTTTCCGGACGACGAGGGGGGGGGGGGAGAGGAGAAACCATGCATTAGTGGTAAGCTGGTCGCGAATCATTAGTGAAAAACCAGTTTCACTATCTGTAGTTACCAACAAGTAGATGATTGCTTCATATCATTT
Organism: Metallyticus violacea; assembly: GCA_030762175.1. NCBI lineage: Eukaryota > Metazoa > Arthropoda > Insecta > Mantodea > Metallyticidae > Metallyticus > Metallyticus violacea. Next base: position 119,076,858 of record CM060842.1, on the reverse strand, counting down.
TATCACCTTCGTAACTTTTTAATGGTGAAATTCATAAAGAAACGCTGTTATTCCAGTTTTATTTTTTATTAATTTTTTATGGTGTTTAACGCCGATTTTACTACTGAGGCACCACAGGCGGTAAACGCTGATGATACATGAGATGAAATGATATATTGGGAAAGGATATTTTTAAGGGAGGAAACGTTCAAGGTCTACGTTTAGGGTGCCTCCCCGGCATTTTCCAATTATGAGGATTGAGGAAAACCTGGAAAAAACCTCAGTCACGGAGAACGGTCCTGGTGGAATTCGAACCCCAGACCTCCCGCTCACGAGTGCGCGCCTTAACGACTCCCGTGGCGTTACCCGTGCTCTAGATAAACATTTAATGTATATATCTGGTATACATTATTAAAATAAATACATCTATTACTACTAAATACACGTATTACTTATTAATTTATTTATATTTCATGCTGTTTGCTTTAACTTTAATAGGCATGTTCACTTTGGGTTGCTTTAACAACATGAGTCCCATTTTCAATCAAATTCCCCACAAAAATCTCCAGCCAACGTTTTCATCTCTCTTTCAATGACGAATAGAAGCGATATGTGCACATAAATTGTATGCTCGATTAATGTCTATACGTTTCTTTCATTGATTGATCTATTGGAAACTTTCTTGAGTACATTTTATGATGATGATGATTATTATTATTATTATTATTTCTATTGTTGTTACTATGATAAAAAATAGTAATAATATTAACGACAAGCAGAAGACACAGTCATGCCATAAGACAAGTCAAATGTATACGCTAGCAACAATCTCTAAGATAAGTTCTGATAAAAAGGGCTGGCAAGTTCATGTAATACCGTACTTACTCCTAAGGGTTATAATTCTAGACGTTCTTACTATCTATACGAAGTATCTATTTCTGGTTCTATTAAACATTGCTTATTGTTGCTTATTTCCGTCATTATTATTTCCTTTTTAATCTTGATAATTATTATCGACAGACCATGACGAATGGAAGTGAACAGGCTGCCTTAACACCCACTGAGTGTTCAGTTGTTTATATCAATAGCCTCCATTTTCCCTCGCCAGTGTTAATTCAATGAGAAACATGACTTGATAAGAATTTATACACAGTTCGTACACTAAATTTAAGAGGTGGGTATAATAATAATAATAATAATAATAATAATAATAATAATAATAATAATACATGTAATATTACAGTACCCTGTTTCCTACACCGGAACATATATTCCATTAACTGTTATTCTTTATTTGACATGTTTACATTTATTACATTGTTGTTGTTCAGATTTATCTAAATCTAAAGAATAACTAAAAACAAAAAACGATTAAATAATAATAATAATAATAATAATTATTATAATAAAAATAGAAAAAAACAGATGGAGAACAAAAGAAAAAGTACTTTAACATACATGCACAAATTAAACCAATTATAAATTTCCATAAATGCTGGAAACCGGCACTGGACTACAACTGATAGCCAGCTGTTAAAATAAAAGTACATTTACAAATCAACACTATTATTTACTTACCAAATTACAACAAAAGCTGTTCTACCCGTTTCCGGCGAATATGTATGCTGATATCCTGTACAAATATAATTTACTTTAAATTTCTTTCTTCGGGATCGCAAATAAGCTACGTAACTTTAATTCAATTCCTGTTAGTTATGTATAAAACAAATTTAAGTATATACTGTACAATTTCTACCCTAATATTTAACCTGTTCTGTAATTTAGCTTCCGTTAAGTTAAAGTATGCGTTGTTGTTGTTATTGTTATTATTATTATTATTATTATTATTATTATTATTATTATTATTATTATTATTAACCTTTAAATACTAGTTACTTTTACTTAATAAATAAACCTTTTATAGGTCTTATCAAGTTTAATATTGTTCACTTATTTTTAACCATTAACTTGTGTTAATTTTCTCTCAACACTTAATGATGCTTCATCTGATGGTTGAAAATATTCTATCAGACTACAAGTTGGAAAGGAACCTTGTATTTATATCTGCCGATATTTTGGTTTACCAGAGTAAACTGCACTTTTACACATGTCATAGTTTTTGTTAATATGAAATATAACTTATGTTCTATAGATACAACACAATAAATTCGTGTGAAGCGGATAGATTTTCAAGATACCAGGGACTTCTTCAGGGATGGTGATTTCGGTCAAATATTGGTCAGTTAATAACAAACAACAACCATTAAAAAGTTTAGATAGCAAAACCAGTCTGCTTTAACCTTCAAGTGTTAATCCTCACTAGTGTTCGTACTGTTATGAAAAATATAGTTCTGTTAATTTTTATTGTATATTTAATTACATATTTTAAACTTAACGGTATAAATTTTAGGTCATGTACCTCGGAGTCCTACTGCCAAATATGTCGGTAGCATCCTTCCTGGATGTTAGGCTTTCTGCAAGCACTTCGGTTTCCTATGAATGAATGGTGTTTAACGCCCGTTTTTGCTACATAGGCACCACAGGCGATGAACACTTGAGATCGCTTTATTTCGGACTCGTGGAGTCCTTCTATGGCAAGAAGACAAGTGACAGACAAAAGTCTATAGTAATTAATATACACAAGTCTTTCCAAACATAATGGTACCCCCCTTCTCTCATGTTTAAACTAATAAAAAAATTAAATAAAAACCAATTCATAAATAAATAGCATACATATTCTTACAGTCGTAAATCATCAGGGAGAAAGTTGCACTCACTATACAACAGAAAAATCCCACGAGTTCTTGAGTTGCAGTTCTGTTTCCTGATAAAATGATTCTAGATGTTTTCACACGTGCAGCGTAACCGCTGGTGTCTCATTCTATCAGCATTGTGAACACGTGCAGATAAGCTATCTGTCTGATTACTGTAATATGTGAAAAGCAAATGCTGGTACGGTGAGTATTATTGCTTTAGATTGGTCACGAATTCTTGTCCGGTAGCATCATTTGGAAAGCTACCTGGAGAGTTTAGGCGTAGTTGTATTTCCAACAGAGGCCTTGAAATGTGACTGAAATTTTCATAATTCTAATTTTGTTTATTTCTTGGTCTTTTTTATTTGTTAACTTGTATTTATATAAACCAGGGTATCTATAATGTGCTTCAGCCAATATGATTCTTTGAACGTTTGCATTAAATTGAATGGGATGCTGGGGTTCGAATCCCGCCAGGACAATCCACCCTGATTGAGGGTTTTTCCAGGTTTTCCTCAGTCCTCACAAATGACAAATGCCGTGAAGGTACCCTAAACTTAGGTCTGGAACGTCTTCTTCCTTAAAAAATCGTGTATCATGTGTCCGCGCCTTAACGACCTCGGCCACCCCTGGTAGAAAAAAAAATGTTACAAAAGTTGTGTCTACTTATAGATTTGATAATGACCATGCAAAAAGAGAGAGAGGTCATACTTTTTAAGTAGTCTTGAGACATTGTGTAAATTAATGATAGACTTTGAATCCATCTAAATGCGAATTTTAGCTTTTCTGCCTACAGCTTTTATTTGTATTATTTTGAAGGTATCGAGGATATCCCGAAGATACAATGAAGTTGTTGAGTTAAGGGCCAGCATAGTAGTTTTAAGTACTGGAATAAAACAGTCAAGGCCGTACAAGGTGTATGCAGGTAGCAGCTTGTAGTTAATTTGAAGAAGGCTTTGATAGCGAGTGGTTGTGCTTTCATCGCGTGTGAAATAAGTGCTAATTGCTGTTCGTTAGTTGTGCCACTACATAAACATATTCTTGAAGGCACTACACATGTGAAAACAGATTCTTATAGAGAAGTAGTAATGTGTACCATGTAGAGAAACTATTCGCCACCTTGTTAAATAGTTGCTAGAGATAGAATCTCTCAATGACGAGAAGCTTATTTCGATCGCTGTGTTGTTTACGGAGGAAAAGTTAAATGATATACAGCAATTTTCTATGAATTTGCTGGCAATATGTTACCGGTGAGCGGCGTCATTTTCAGCATTTCTTATAAAACAGATTATTGCTTATTTATACCAATTTAAACTCAGTAACCACCACGGGTGGCCGAGGTCGTTAAGGCTCGGACTTGTAAGTAGTAGGTCTGGGGTTCGATTCCCGCCAGGTCCGTCCTCTTTGACTGAGTTTTTTTTTTTTTTTCCCCCAGGTTTTCCTCAGTCCTCATAAATGGTAAATACCGGGGAGATTAAACTTAGGTCTGGAATGTTTCCCTCCTTAAAAAATCCTTTCCCAATTTATCATTTCATCTCATATACCACCAGAGATCACCGTCTGTGATGCTTCAGTAGTAAAAACGGGTGTTAAACACTATTAAAAACACAGTAAAATAGAAATAATCCTATAAAACTACTAACTCTATGTGCGCTGACTCCATCTCTCCTTTTTCCAGTTGCGGCGGTTGAACTTCCCTAGTAAACATTTGTGCTCAGGCGGCCCGTAACTTAAATAACCTCACTATAGCTACACATTGTAAACGTGTTATATTATTTTAAAGGCATCGAGAAGCCCTCCTTAGATATATATTCAAGCATAGCGTCATCATTATCATTTTATATCTATTCCGTTGCTATATTGTGACGAGCTAAGTAATTGGGTGTCAGCAATTCAGTACATTTGTCATTATTTCAAATTATACGTACAACTCTAGAGAATGTGTTGCTATGAAGATATTGCTTTATTTGGGGAATGTGTACCAAGCCTTTATGCACATTAGTTTTGCAGCCTAGCCTCCGGATAAGTTCACCTTTTACTGTTGGGCTACCATTGTTGAAGTAACATCCCCTTTGGTTAAGCCACTTCCGTTAGAGAAATCCTGTAGAACCTTCTAGAAGCTCTCGTGACGTGAATTATCAAATCCGTTTGCAATATTTTAAGACTTAACCGGAAATAGAGAGGATATAAACATAAGGGCGACTCAGCGGAAGTCGTCACATATCGGGGTTGCCTGTACGAACTCTTGCCGGTCGGGACGTCGGCGCCACAGCCAACGCCCTTCTTAGCTCAGTCACCATCGACCGAGGTAAGTTGCAGGTCAGGTTGGGATATTCACTTTGTTATCGATTGAATAAATAAATTTAGTTAAGCATAATTCAAAGGGTCTATGTGCTCTATCTCTGAAACTCCTTGCCCCTTCTCATATCCGACTAGGGTCGTGACATTATTATATTATAAGGGTGTAATTAAATGTTATGTAAGATCGGGGAGGGGTTTCTGCTTACATAAACAAAGAAAAGTGTACATTTGGAAATGCCTGGTTTATAAGTAATAATCGAAAGACTGCATTCAACACTAGGGCTTGAAGTACAATCCAACAATTGGCTGACTTAATTTACTGCCCAAGTTGGTTGCAATGCATTGACAAATATGTTTGACTTGTGCTGAAGAGATAAATGATGGATTACCATATTGTTGAGCAACCTCCCTGGGAGGTAACCTTTAGGAACAAGACCTTGCACACACTGAAGGTGATAAAAGGAATAATAGTGTTCGTGGAGTATTCTTTATGCTGTCATGTAACGTACAGGAAATGCTCTTGCCAATTATCTTGTTCTGATGCCTTGGTCTTTGACAGCATACTTTAGAATCCACTCATCCAGGTCAGGAGCACGAGCAATTCAAGTGCTACTGACCCTGTGTTCTCTTGACAGTAAGTTTGATGACAGGCTACTGCCAAAGACATGTCTGTCTGTCGGCTTACTAAATGAATTTACTGCCATCGTTAGACAGGTCCAGGTCTAGGATTTATATAAAATGGTTATTGTATATAAATATGTATATTGTATATATATATATGTACTCAACATTATTAAAATTTGGATAGAACATTGCTTAAAAGTTTACAAAAATTGTGCAAAACAATCCAAAAAATATCTATATTTCATCAAAATATAATGCTATTAAAGTGTTTTTAAAAATGTCTTATTACATAATAATAATAATAATAATAATAATAATAATAATAATAATAATACAATTAAAACATGGTGGTTAAATTTGAAGTCCGAGCCAAAAGTACTCATAAGGAATAAATATATCTTAGTAGAGAAAACCTTAGGGAGGTCTCCGGAATAAACAGAATCAGATGAGAGAGGTACGTTGGAAGAAAACAAGATAGAAGGCTGGAGATCTTTGATTCGAATCCTGGCTAACCGGAAATGTCTTCCTTTCCAAATATAATAAATATATATTCTTCTTAATATTAATATTAAAGTTATTTATGCCATTTTTGTAACATTATAAGTTTATTCATGATAATCTATCTGTGGCAATTGCATATTAATGAAACAATAAATTACAAAATATGGTTTTAAATTCCCCTACATCATCTATTGTCTCTTAAAATTGCTTTCTACTCATTGAAACTCCGGTCAATAAGAGGTAATAGATACCATCGTAAACCTAGCAAAACTTTGTAAATATCTAGTACTACTTTGGTTTCATCAGTTAAAATGGAACTGATATTGCAAAACCCACCATAGCCCGAATTCTTGATAACATTTTGGTCAGCGTCACTTTTACTACTTCGGTGATTGTTTCACTGCAACAATTCACGCATTGTGTCACTTTCCTCAGGATGTTTTCGGAAAGAGGAGCGTGTTGCTTTTAAAGAGTGTTTGTGGTGCACTGCAATTTTGCTTGGATGTTGAAACACCCAATACATTCTCGATGGTTTTAATTTAACTGCCTAGTATTTTGCCTCTAACCACATTTCACATCCAGCTGCACCTACCTTTCCCATTTAATGAAATATCCAGGTACTCAGTTTTGAAATGCTGTTGTATGTTATTTTATTTATGTCTAGAATAATTTTCAAACCATGAAAAACAGAAAATAATAAAATTTTGAATTATATAAAGGTGTGCGAGTTTTCCTCAAATATATAAAAAGTGAACTGTACCTGAAAAGATGTACAAATATGGCAAATATACTTATAGCATCTTTCAGCGAATTCCGAAAGAATTGCACTTGCACCCTTGAAGCGATTTTTGAAGAATGTCTTCAAATCTCTATCGATTCTAACTTGTGAGGCACTGAAAATGACAATGACAAAAATTTGTGTGTGTGTGTGTTAACACTCTAGCGGTCGCAATTTTTATTTTTTATTATTCCCCTCAACGAAATTTGGCATATAATCATCAATTAATAAACGATTCGTCGAGTTCATTAACCAGCAAAATTGGATCATTGGAGGGTGGAGATTTATCTAATGCGAAAATTGATATTAATTTTTTTTTTAAAAAATAAAACACCTTAGCGGTTACAATTTTTGCTTTTTCTGAACGAAACTCCCTATATTTCATTAAAATACATTATTAAAAATAATTTCTCAATATCTGAAAATTAGGGCAATCGCGATATTAGGAGTGGGGGATACATGAAAACTGAGTGAAATTTAATAATTGCTCTAGCGGCCGCAATTTTAAATTTTTCAAATGAAACTCAGTATATACCATTGAAATAAAATTAGAAAAATAGTTTCTGAAAATTAATGAAATCAGATTATGAGAAACAGAGTTTACCTGAAACTCAGAATTTAAAAGCCGCTCTATATTTCACAACAAAATTCCATACATATCATTTAATCAAATAAGAAAAATATTTTCTGAAAATTAGGGAAATAGGACTATTAGCAGTTGGGGTATAGCTAAAAACAAAAATTTAATGCTTGGGGATTAAAGAGAAATTTAAAAATCGCTCTGGCGGTTTTCCTCAATGAAACTTGGCATAAACCATTGAAATAATATAAGAATAATGGTTTCAGAAAATCAGTGAAATCAAAATATTAGGAGGGGGGTGTTTACATAAAATCCCTATAGCTGCACCAATATTTATTTATTTGCAACGAAATTCGATTTAAATGAAATTAGAAAAATAGTTCGTGAACATTACGGAAACTGAGCCTTTAGGATTAGGGTTATACTTGAAACCGAAATTTAAAAAGCGTTCTTGCTTAATTTTCTCTCTATTGTTTTGAAATAAAAGGGCAAAATAATTCAGCATATAAGGTGTATATATAACAATGCATATGTTTTACATTTAACAAAAGCTATTCGTGAAGATAGAAAATATATTTGTATGTATGAGGGCTCTATAATAACCTTCAGAAAACATCGTTTGCATTGGAGGTTTTCACTATAATAACATTTAAATTAAATTTCAAAGTCAATGAAAATCGATGTTACTTTCGATTGTTTTTATTTGCTTTGTACATTGTTTATAAATAGTAACACGTTTTTGTTTTATTGAAACATATGAATATCACGTCTTAAATACACAATGTAACGCGAAACTTTCTGTTATTTTAGTGAATGTAAAGATGATACCAAGGAATTATGGTTAAGTTAGTATGGCTATGAATATTTTCTTTAAATAAATTTTAGTTGACAATGTTTGTACTTCAAAAAAGATTTTATCTATTAAATATAATTATATATCCAAAACAGAGATAAGCGTGTTTTTGTGACAGATCGCAAGTACCAGTAAAAAAAATCTATCGGACGAAATGGTCTTGAGAAAATCTCCTTAGAGTGTCAGAGATGTAATAATGAGAAGTTATAAAATGGGATGCATCCAAAAACTACTGCATACCATATCGTACGTAAAACGGAAACTGGAAAACTTCGCTTTCCAAAGAACGACCAGCACCTCCGGTTTGGTTTTCAAATAATTGCTATTAACTTAATATCTGCCCAAATACAGTTTATTGTACAATCTTGGGGATGAAAATGAAGATGAACTAGTAAATACATTATTCGTAGTTGTATATATACCATCGTCAAAACCGTTCCGACAGTTAGCGTTTCAATTTGTTGAGAAAAATGGAATATCACAAAAATGTAATACATGATGGAAGGGTGCGATTAACTGAAATTACTTGAAGAGGCATCTTGATTGTTGTACGCACTGCTCGAGGTATTTTTCAAATGCCATAAGTTTGGGCGTCTATCATGAAGCGATTAATTAATTTGACATTCTGATAAGCATTTGTCAAGAATTTTTTTTTTTTTTTTTGAGAGCAGTCTGGGAAAATCTCTACAACATAACGAATGAACAATGAACGTGCAAAAATTATCGCATTAAAATATTTCAAAATTGTACATCATTTAACGCTGCAGAGAAAGGTAAAAATATTTCATTTGTAAAGCAGAGGGCAAGTACTTTATGTATATTTAATCCCGAGTTTGAGGTTGGGATGCTTCCTTGACCTCACCTAGAGATGGATAGGTTATCTAGTTACATCAGTTCAGAAATCTTTCTGAACTTAGTGAAAAGCTACTTCGTTCCTAGGCATTTACTGTTCAAATGCCAATATTCATTGGCAACTGGCTTTTAGCAATCCAGGCCGCTAAGTATCCAGGCTGCAGTTCAGGAAATTGTTGAATACTGTGTAGAACAAGGCCACTATTGTGGATAATGGCACATCTAGATTTTCAGCTTGTGGCGTTTATCTATTTGGTCCCAGTAAAATTTCAAAATACCAACTTAAAATAAAAATGAAAGTGGAACTCCAGGGTGAAATGGAATATATCCAATTTAAAACCCTAAACACTCATTGATAGCAGTTATTTAATTCAATTATTTTAATAAGTTCATTTTCACATGTTTGTATATTACGTAAAGGCTATGATGCTCAATATAAAGCCACAATTTAGCAATGATAATTTAACAAATTTATTTAGGTATATTATTATGTAAGATAAAGACCATAATATTCGATTTAAAGCTCCAAACATTCATTGATAATGCTTTTAATCATAAAAATTTAATAAGTTCGTTTGCACATATTTTTATGTTAGGTAAGGGCTTTCATTTTCAATCAAATAACAAATATTCGTCGGTAGTATGTTTTAAATGTATGTATAAATCTGGCAAACTCATTTGTATAGATTTCATGTATCAGATAAGGACTATTACAATGCATGTCTTAATGTTTGTTTGTTGGCTTTATGACAATATTTATGATATGAAAATGTAACGGTTCAAAGGAACACATACATAGTCAAGAATATGAAAATATTAAACTACAGATAAGAAAATTGTAATACTAAGTGAATCAACCAAGCAAGCGTAACAACATTAATAATGTGCACCAAGAATGAAACACGAGACAGACAGCTTTATTGCGACTAAATAGAAACGAACGAATTTCATTCGCTTAGTATACGTATGTTGAAAATATAATCCATTGTAATGTATAGTATTATTACAGTATTGTTGTAATAAGTGACGGTTTTCATTATAATATAATTATGCATTGGATTCCTTCGAGAGAAGTTGTGTTTTAAATTCCATTAGCAAAGATCGTGATTCGTACTCCATAAAGTGAAGCAGCATTTTAACATTACGCAAAGATAAGTGGCGATTAACATTTCGTGAAAGAAATTACAAAATTATTATTTGTGGTGAATGATAGGAGTTAGGTACATATAGGAAAATAGTATACAAGTTACAACAGGGCGTAAAGCACAGTTTCCGGAAGAGAAATATAAATTATAACACGTCTGTCCGTATTCAGTCTGCATATTCTCAGATCATGTCGTAATAAGAAAAATGTACTGTTGTGTGATAATAACAAAACATTAATAAACTCCGTAGATTTCTGTCCATTGTGATTTTGTATACTTAAAATCACACTCCTTTCTCCCCAGAAGTATGAAACATTCAGCTGTAATATCAAATCCTGAACTAGTCGAGCATATTGTGATCTATATCGGCATCCATCAACACCGGTCCATTTACAAGCAATGGATGACCCACACACTCATTTGAAGACATCAGATCAGCTCCCAAATCTCCAGCCCACCGACAACAGGAGGAAAAGGCAACATGCTGAGGAAGTTACTAAGTGCCCCAAAAGGAAACTAATGAGAGAGATATTGTAGAAAAAACATCTTGTTGTATGTAAAGATTCTAATTGTTACTCACTTGTAAAAAATGGCTACACGAAAATTGTGGAAATGTCAGTGATTAGTGTAACATTTTAAAAACAACTCTTCAAATAATTAGCTTACAGGACATGTAATACAAGTTACAGCCAGCGCTAAATTGTTCTTTTATTCACAATAAAATAAGCTAAACGAATACTTTATCAACTAATATTTTCAAAAATGAATCAATACTTATATGCAGATTGAGTACACTTTATTTGCATCGTCCATATCATATGTGACAACTATCTCCACAACTCATCTTACCCATATGAAATTTCTTGCAATTAAAGTCGTTTAACAAAAGAGGTTCAGCTTCTTGAATGCTAAATAAAGTTTTAATTTCAATCGGCTTTAACTTCAAGCAATGTATCAACCGCTTACTGCTATCAGCTATAAAACTTCAAAAATGTAGACAATCACTGAACAATTCTTACGTAAATAATATTAGTATTATACATGGTCAAAAGTGACATAAATATAAAATAATTTTTACCGCAAATGGGATCTGTGGCACAAGAAAAGCCGCCTAGGCAGGTTTTCTCGGGATCCTCCGATTTTCCCTGTCATCCAATTCCAAGATTGGGCAATAAATTAGGGTTTGGTTTGGTCTTCAAATAATTGCTAATATCTCAATTGTCTTAGGGCGAACATTGAGATAATAGCAACCAAACTGGAGGTCTTGGTCGTTCTTTGGAAAACTTGTTGTTTTCAAGCTTCTGTTTTATGTACGATATGGTTGGTATACCGTAGTTTTTGCATGCATCCCATTTTATAATTTTTCATTATTACATCTCTGACATGTTTGTGTGTGATTGTGGCATAAGTACTTTCAAATTAGTGTTTATCACCAAACACTGCCTTTCTTTCAGAACTTTTAACAACAAAATAAAAATTGTATTCTCTTATTAATGATTTTCAACAAATATAAACATATCGAGCTATAATCGGAACATTTCTTATATGTCTGTCAATCACATTTTGATGGGTATAGAGAGGTGATCAATTGCTATAATTAAGCCATTTGTGAAACTAAAAAAACCAAATATTTCTGCCTGATAGTACTTTGCAATTCAAGTTCATTCGGCTATGAATATTTACCAGTCAGTTGAATAGCAAGCACTTTGAAGATCGCTGTGTTAGTGTTAGTGAAGTTACAGCGAAAACCACATCATTGTTGACAGAGGGACACTTACTAATAAACTAAATAGAATTTTGTTAAAAGTTTATGAAAAAAATTATAAACATATTTATATCGCATGGAATTCATTATTTCACACTGCTTAAATATTTTAGCTCTTTTACAATAAACATACTGTGAAAGTAAACTAAAAACACGTTTTAATTTAACGCACTGCATGCTATAACTCTGTAGAAACATATACAGAGGGTACCAAAACTGTATACACACTTGAAGTAAAAAAAAAAAAAAAAAAAAAAAAAAAAAAAAAAAAAAAAACAGAAAATGATGAGCACTAATCATCTTAGACTTTTACAATTACAACAGTTGCTCAAAATGCTCACTATCGGCGTCGATATACTTCTGTGTACGTTGAACTTCTGATTGAGTAACGTTTGCGAAAGTGTCCTCAGTGATTGCAGCACGTTCCAAAACCATAGCCAAGGACGAGGGGCTTGCTGTTGTGCTGCGAGGTCTCCCAGATCTGCCCTTGTGAGCATCGCATATGGTACCATGAGTCTCAAATTTGTCTCGAATGCGTGCAATTGTTACTCGCGTTAGCGCTTCTGTTCTGTACATACGTCTCCATTGCCTTTGAACTTCAACAACATTCGGTTTTCCATTACCCCTTCAAAATTGCTTTCTGCTGTTCAAACGATAATCTCGGCTCCATTTTGTTGTAGCAACGCTAGCATAACGTAATGTGAGTCACATCTGTTTACAGAACATCATACGATAATCTTGGCTTCATTTGTTCATTGTTGATTTACTGTCACGTAGCAACGCTATCATATTATATGTGAGTTAAATCTGTTTACAGAACATCATACTACACATTATTGTTATTCTTCAGTCCAACTTTAAAATACATTAAATAGAGATCTACTGTGAAAGTGTGTATACATTTTTTGGCACTCTCGGTATAAATGAAAATCGGATTAGAACTTGTTATATAAAAAAAATAATAAAAATAAAAACGTTTGAATATAAGCATTCTGAGACTTAATAGTCAGGCATATCTAAAAGCACTTAAATCTGCACTGTTTCTGTACACTATATGTCACTGATTCGTCTACCTAATTTGTACCATCACTGTTATATAGGTGATAATAGCACCAACAATAGCATAAAAAGAGGAGTGATTCAGTGTGAAGAACCCACAAGCACTGAATTCTGTCTTCATACTCTCAGTCTGTATGTAGAACTTCTCCAACTCCACAACGAACTCTGCAGTCATGTATCTTGCCTTCACCAAAGCTTTCTGCACGCGGACGCCTGAACGTCGGGTCTCAGTACACGTCGCATGACAAGCAATGGTCACCGCTGCCATCAAAATGAGACACATCGCTGCCCAACACAGTGCCCCTATCATCATTCCAGATCCCCAACCATGAGACGTGTATGTACCTCTTTTAATCTCCATCACGTTGGTAACAGCTCCCAGGATGCCTGTTAGAATCCAGAAGTTTGTCATCAGCATCGGGACACCAAAGTGGGAATCCACCAGCCCAGAAGCGTCATGAAGAAGGCTGTAACATTGCCTCACGTCCTGCAGAGCTTCCAGTAGCTCAGCCGTTGGATCTGATGGTTCTGTTGAGCTTCTGTTCGCTGGTGGAACTAAAACAGGTGAAGCTTTCATGTCTACAACAGTTGCTAGCCAAGAGTTCAATATTTTATATTTTCTCTTTAGAAGCAACACGAAGAATACCATCTCTACAACCAACACTGCATCTGTTGTGAATGCTACATGCTGAATACCCAAATTGGCTAAACACTGATAGTTGCTTTGTATACAAATAAAATAATACGCACTGCTGAACAATACGCAGATAGTTACAAGGATAAAAGGAAGTGACCAAGTCAGCACCATCTTGTACCTGTGATTTGGTCTTTCAGTCTCGAACCGCTGAAGAATTTTATCCACTTCGCAAACTATGGTAAGTATTTTTGGTATTTTTCTGCGATTTATACTCAAGTTTAGGACCATTGAAGTGACACACGTGAAAGCCATGGTCAAAGCATAGATTGCATTTACTACCACGAGTTTTTTCGGCTCGTCACACGGCGAATTGATGACAAATAACTGCAGGTGCAATGCTGATCCAATGATAAACAAGATGCTTCTTGCAATGGTGAAAATGTAATCAAAGTGCGAATACTGGAAGACATTACCCTCGTTATTGTCCTGGAGCGAAAAAGATGCCAGTCCCAGGATTCTCGACACGTAATACAATGGTCTAAAGGCAGAGAACACGGTGTCGTCATTGTTCATTTTGGACGCTATTTTCGAAAAAGGTTTCTCAGGGTGGCTTACATACACTAAAGAATGTCGTAGGGAATACTCGTATACTGTCATAGAGGACGACACTGCCGCCACTTCTAGGTTGCTGTCTCTTATATCCACACAACAAGACGGTTTGCGAAAGTTGTTACTACTGTTTCTCATTTTCCCCTCGTTACTGCAAACTCTTTTGTGTATTGCGAAGATCTCTTGATAAAAACTGTACTATTTTGATGTAACCATCATGCTCCGAAACAAGTTGGTACACTCCTGACTTCGTTTCACGGGCCAGAAGTATACATGTGTTACTGAGACGCTGTACTAGGAACGTCAGCGCGTTTCAATACGGCTAATGACTTTAGGTGGGACGGAAATAGCAGGTGGGGAAAGTGAGAAGCTGGTGTTTGTAATTAATTAGCAACATACGTCGAAAACGTCGTTCCTCACAAGCAAAAAAAACCACACCCTATTCTAGAAACAAATCAATATAAAAGTGACAAAATCATTGTCATTCAAAATATAGATATATATGCACAGCAGGTCGTTTTTATGGTGACATGTAAGCAAAAATACTCTTGTAAAATAAAAAGAAAATTCACGATTGCAATTTTTGTCATAGAAAACTGAAATTCTGTACTATTATTTAGATATGTGTGTTTTGTTTCTGTGATATTTTTATAACTTAGTTAAAAAAGAATGAAATTACACAACTTTTTAATTTTCAGTGCTTAATGATAAATTTACTATGAAGAAAATGCACAAAAAATGCACAGATGTATCTACCTGAGAGGTTCCACATTTTGTCGCAAAGAATTTTTCTTATCTCTTTTTATTGATTTTATGCGAGCTAAATGCTACGTTTCAAAATATTATATATTCCACGACATAAAATCTTCATAAATAAATGTAGAAAAAATTATTCCAAAAATAACTATCAAAACATCATCCAAGTTTGTGCAAAGTTTCATTACAATAGCTGTGTTGGTTTCTGAGAAAAAGGTACATAGAGTTTGTATATTAAAATTTTTAGAAAACGAGAAAAGAATGTATTAATTGTAATTTTAAGGTTATAGCTACTCAAAAGTCCTATAACTGTATTCTATATATTTTCATGCATACACTTTTTGTTATAGAGCAATAATATTTTGTACTATTATCTGGATATATGTTAAATTTCTGTGATTTTTTAAAATGATTTGGATTAAAAGAAATAAGTGATACAATGAACTGATAGGTGCCACATTTTGTTGCAAATAGTTTTTCTTATCTCTTTTCATTGATATTTAAATAATGTTTTAATGCCAGCAAACATTTTTGCTTAACCGTTTCTTCTTATCCACTTTCGCTTATTTTTTAGCTAATTTTTAAATGCGACCATAGGTCTTCGCTTTAAAATATTCGTTTACAAAATAGGTGGAGAAAAAAACCTTCTAATACGAATTGCCTGCAAGAAAGAAAGAACTTTTAAAATCAAAGATGCCAAAGAAAAAATGTGCATATCAAATAACAGAACCATTCTTTTTAAGTTTAAGCGGTATAAAGAATTGAAATTAAAAAATGAAAATTTCGAAAATGATTCTTGAATGTATGTGCTATAATATATATATTGCCTAAATGCTACCTTAAACTGTGTTAAAATGCGAAAATGAAATTGCTCGTGTTGAGGAATAAGTATAGTTTTCAAAACGGTCACATGGTAATGCCCAAATCAAGAGTACATAAGAGCTCAGGGTCGCAAAGCTAAGAAAATTCGTTGGGCGTTCTTAAAATGAACACAGACCTCTGCTGTTTCTTGAAACTAGGACACCTATTGGCTGTTTCATAGAATGAAGATGCTATACCAGAGCTAGGTTGCGACCAGTCGAATTGCTCTTATTGAGCAATAGATTCGTATTTCCATAAATCTTAGCCACTCCAGCATTAACATGCATTATCATTTTCGCGCTATCATGCATTCACCTTCTAAATTATTTTATTTAGTCGAGCAAATCTAGATTTGGTCTGACTAGCAAATATATACTATTAAGCATCTTATAGATTGTTCCTGCGTACTTACGAGGGTAAGTCCATAAGTTTCCGGCCTAACCATTTTCTAGATATGATAAAGACAAAAACTATATTTCACTTTTTAATATAGATACCCTTTATTGCAATACACTTCTCATATCTTTGAATTAACATTTCAACCCCCCCCCCCCAATAGTCAGAAGTTTTGCCTGCAAAATGGGCATAAACATCATCTACCACTTCTTTGTCACACTTAAATTTCCTTCCTTGAAACTCCTTTTTGAGTTTTGAGAACAGGAAATAGTCACTGGGAGCTAGATATGGGGTTGTAGGATGGATGGTCGATCTCCTTGAAGCCACATTTCTTCACAGCTTCCTTTACAACAAGAGCTGTGTGCACAGGCGCGTTGTCGTAAAGAAGGCGCACACCACCACTCAGCTTTCCTCGCCTTTTCTCTTTGATGTAAGCACGTAGTCTGTGCAGTAGGCCAGCATAGTACTCCCCATTTACTGTGGTGTTCCTCTACTTGAATTCAGTGAAGAGTATTCCTTCACAGTCCCAAAAGATTGCGGCCATGGTCTTCTTGGTTGACTGAGTGACCTTAGCCTTTAGAGGCGATGCCTCGCCAGGTTTACGCCACTCCAATGATTCTCTTTCAGACAAGGGATCATGGTAAAGGGCCATAGTTTTATATCCTGTAGCAATGGTTTCTCTCTCGTTGCCACGGCAGAGCTCCAGAATGCCTGACAACAGATGACTCGTAGCTGCTTTTGAACTGAGAAAAGAAGTCTAGGCACCCATCTTGCACTAATCTTATTCATGTTTAAGTGCTCATGAATAATTCGAATGACTGTTGTGTTAGACAGGCCCAACCTTTCTACTATTTCTGTAACTTTTAGCCGCTAATCTTCCATAATTTCTCCTTCCACAAGAGCGATGTTTTCAGGAGTGAGCACCTCCAAGGACTGGCCCGCACGTTCGTCGTATTCAATGCTTTCTCGACCCATTAGAAAAAGTTTGGCCTATTCTTTTAAGGTAGACTATGAGGGGGGGGGGGGGTGCTTCCCCATATACACCGTCCAATCGCTGTTTAATTTATTTGGAGTAAGCCATTCTTTTGTGAAGAACATAATAGCAGATCGAAACTTCATTTTTGAAGATGTCACAATCTTCTACACGTAGCCTTCTTTATGCACTATATCTGAACAACTGAACACAGCGGAGCGGAAGTTACAACTATTATTATTTACTTAACAGATAAGGTATGACACCAGACAAGGGTTTTTGTGAAGGCGATAATTCCTATTGATGAGGCCGGAAACTTATGGACCTACTCTCGTATCTCAGAATAGATAGAAAAAATTCAATCATTCCCGTTTATCTAATATTTCTCAATTTCAGATAATTTTAATTAGAACTAGAGAACAGACTACTAATTTCTGAGGTGAGGTAATTAATTTTACTATTTCTATGTCTCAGGGATGATGAAGAGAAGCCGATGCTTGATGGTCCTCTTTTGAACAACAACAATAACAGTAAGGTGCAAAGTCTTAATGAAAATGCAAGACAGGTTGCATCTGAAGAGGTTCACCGTACAAATATACCATTTCGGCAGAGAGGGATTTTCAATCAGGTAAATATACATATTTTTATATTCACAAACATCTTAATAAAACAAAACTCACATTCATTCATCTGGTAATATGGTCGTCATCAATTTATTATTTTACAATAAATCCAATCCAAGTAACACGCAGAGAGCTATATTTAGAACACCGTGGAAGCACGGTTAGCAAAAAAACTTAATAGTTTGTATCACAGCGCAGTAAAAATAGAATGTAAATAAAAAATATGCCTGTATAGTGCAAATGACCGAGTGACTAAATTAAATCTATTTTCCAAAGAAAAGCATAACGCTATCAAATCTAAAGCGTGAGATAATTATCGATCGAAACCAAATCCTCTTACAATAATATTTATATATAATATAATTACAAAAGGGTCATAGACATACGGATTGTACATGTTGTTTACAGGAATAAGAAAGAGGACAAAATACAAATGAAAGGGAAAGTTGCCCAGAATTAGCAAGCATTGTAACCTTTTAGACTAAGAGGGTTTCCTTTTGTGAAATTCGGGTCGAAATGGAATCTTGGAAGCGTCCGGACAGGGGAGCGAATCGCGATTCAAAGGAAACAAGTATTATTTTGTTGGAATTGCCGAAAACCTCATAGAATAACTAAAGGAAATTGTAAAATCATAAACTAATAACATTTTCCGATATGGATTTCTCTTATAGTCTGGTTATTCAGGTCAGTACCTAAGGACTAAGACCTAAGAATCGATCGTGGGAGTATCCTTTTCAAATCTTAGATAAATAGCCAATGAAAGGCAAACGATATAAATTAGTATAAAATCACACCAATAGGAACAAAGGTGTAGAAAACGCATATCAAGTGACATTTAGAAAGTTATGTTGAAGGCGTTTATAGCACATAAGACCGGCGGACAGGCGAATTAATAAAAGCAGTTGTAATGGACTATAGAGTGGTTGTTATTTGTTAGTGTAAGAAGAAAGAGCGGAACAAGAAGAGCCACAAGTTAAACTGGCACGGGAATTTATCTGCTAGACAAGTTACATAAGTTATAGAAGTCAGTCATTCAGTTAAGTCAGGTCAGAGTTGAAGCGGAGATAGTTGATGTGAAAATCAAATCGAGTGAAGGGACTCTCAATTAATCAGTTCGATAAGCGGAAACCTCTTTTAAGATTCTATCGTGACCTGATAGGAACTATATTTATGACATTGTATTAATAAATGGTGAAAACTGGAACTAGGAGTGTTATTTTATTATTGCTGGTTCATTATCTTCTTTCTCTATGATTATGCATCACAAAAACGTTCAGCTAATAAATTGAGCTTTACGCCGAGGTCAAAACATTACAAGTCGGCGGTATTGAATGGAGATTCGACCAATCACCCCTGAGATACAAATTAATTTATGAACTTCGATCACCTCCTTATAAACCCCTAATCTATATTACCTTAATCAAATTAATTAGTCCTAAATCCTCAGTGAATCCAATGCCAAACACAACAAAGTATTTATTACAAATACCGCCGCAAGAGCAAGGGAGAAATGTTCTGCTTATTATCTCTTTCTACTGCTACTGTTTCTTGTCTTTTCGAATCCTTTAGATATGCTCCCGGGATTCCCAGAAGTTTCCCTTTTTCTCTTTACATGTGATTAATTTAATACTCCTCTAATTTGTATGCAAGCACTAAACGTTTGTAGTTTTATCCTTTCCTCTTCCACTTGTATTCCTTTTACAGGAATCTTTATGTTATTCTTTAGTTTCCATCTTTTCTTACTTGCGAGAAGTTCTTAAACATCTTTCCTCACGCAAGCAATTTTGTAATGAACTGTGCTAGACTGAGTTTTTCCTTTAAAACGAAAGCTTTTATCCTACAGTAGACTGAGATATGGATGCATTCACTTCTGGAGAGCGTAGATCAATCAGATACAGAGTACAGAGCAAGACAACTAGCATTGATTTGATTTGACTACGTCTACGTATACCATTATCAATATGTTTATACATACAGGGTCTTTCATGGTTCTGTCGTCCGTTTCAAGACAGTTGGCAGGTCGGTAACTCCCGATGTAGTAAATGTAATATCCGTGCAATTAACAAAATTTCCGCAACTACAACTACAATGAAAATAAGTACTAAATTATGACTAGTAAATATTGAATTTTTTTCCTGCTACATTGACATATTTCTCATAACTTTTTAGAAAATTGTCATTCACTCACATCTGTTCATCTTCTGAAATTTAGTAATTTTAACTAAGTCACTTTTTCCACTGATAATGGGGTACATTTTAATAACTGGATGTTACCAAACGCTAATGATAAGAGGACTCGATCAATACTTTATTTATGAAACATGGTTTCATTTATGTGTCTTGTTTAGATGCTATTGGAGTAAAGAAACCCAGATTTTAAGCACAAAATATTTTTGCACGACGAGAAAATTGGCATATGGTAATCAATAAATGCATACAGACTTAATCTTTTTTGAAAATACAGTAGATAACAAAAAATGTATAGGGAAAACATACTTACAGTGATTTTTATTTAAGGGGGAAGTTGAAAGTGCATTGAAAAAATTCTCACACATAAGAAGAACTGAAAGAGAAAATGCCGATGCTTGTGTATGACAATTTTTTTAACAAAAGATGCCAGAAATGTGAAAATGTATTAGTACAACATTTCCAATATCTTCCATCACAAGGTATGTGTTTATTCGAACAGTGATTGTAAATGTAACTGCGAGAGCTTCAATAAGTGCCGCGGGTACTATATCCACTTCGCCGGGAGTTGCATCTCTGACTGCCCATGAGCCGGTTTCTGTGAAACGGGCGACAAAACCAGGAGCTACCCGGTAAAAACAGATGACTTACACGTACAGACGTAGTCAAATAAATACTGCTCAGTCCTCTATGTCTGATTGGTTTACATTGCACTGAAGAGCTCCCAGTAGTGAATGTAAGACTAAGAAAGTCCCAGGATGAATTTTATCGCAATATGCGCAGAGATATATAAGGACTTCATGAATTATTTTTTTTTCTCTCATTGCCGCAGCTTCTGATGGCTGGAGCAGTGCTGCTGCTAGCCGCAGGATGTGGAATGCCTATTGGATATTCGGCTATTCTGTTACCACAATTACAAGCACCCAACAGTACACTGCCTACAGATGAAGACTTGGGCTCATGGATCGGTAAGTTGCCTTCTTCTGTGCTAGAAGACCCTAATGATATATTCCACAAGTCTTACAATAAAAATGCATACATGGTATCACAAACATATATTTTAATTTCCTCTATCACTGTTTCACTTGATATTGCACAGTGGTCCAAGACGCTGAAATCCACCTGTGGTTATATGCATATGCTTAGCTTTCAGTGAAGTATGCGCTGTGATAATAATTGTTTTGTATTGAGTTCTGCTAGAGATTAGAGTCCACACATTGCACATTTCTTTTAAATGTTGCGCTTTTATAGCAGGAAACAACATATGATGTACTCCCTTTGGTATCGTTAATAGACACGGTTTATCAACCATTCAGGGCCTAATTAATTTCCTTCCTTTGTCAGGGTGGAAAAGAGGTGTCGGTATAGCCATCATTCCTTGATAATGAGAGTTAGAACCGTCTAACTGACAAGTTTTGGAACTCCCTAAGTTTTTAGCTGAAAATGTGACAACCTATTGCAAAATGGGCTTGCTATAACGGCGCTTAAAAATTGTCTTAGATAAATTTTTTGGTTGATTTATTTATGGATGCTCTTTAACATCTCAGGTCATCAACGTCCCATTCAATTCAGGGCGTGAAACGGCCGACAAATTTTGCTCAGAGGCCTCTCTTTCAGGCTTGAGGTTCTTTTTCGTGCCGTGAATGTACGACACGGGACCCACGGCTTTACTTCCCTTCCGAAGGAAGCCATACTTAGGATTTTTACGCCCGAAAAAATCCATCGGCCATATGTCTCACCCAACTGGCAATGAATTTCAATCGGTGTCAAACCACGCAAAGGGAGACAACGAATAATTACACGCTGTTCTTGTAATGAAAACCTCGCCATTTTGAAGTATCAAAAACGTCCCTCACTCTCGCCGCTGCCGCTAGATTTCTGTGTTACATACAGTGCTGCCATCTCTGTCAAGCATTGACAACGAGTGCCCGCGTATTTTAAAATAAACCGCATGCTTCTATCTGTTTCCAGTCTTGAGGGGAAAAAAAAGTCGGAAAGGCTATAACTCGAATGCATCTCGTGAACCTATGCTTCTTTTAAAATTACTAGAACCTCCGCAACTTTATGCACTTTAACTTAATGATCATATAATGTGTTTGTTCAATGAATTCTGCTGTTGTTGCACTTTTGGGGTCCCCATCATGCGAGCAATCTTCAAGACTGGTACGGCTATGTTTAAACTCAACAACTAGTTAACACCTGTTGAAAATGAAGGAGAAGAGTCCCCATATAAAATGTAGTATGAATTTCAATGACGTCAAACTAATCCTTATTATGAATTTTAACCCTGCACGATACTTAATTTTATCCAATTTGTGAAATTAGGCAAAACACGTTTGCTTTTGAATGCTGCATTAAATAAACTATTTGAAAGAATTGACATTTCAATTGAATGCTTAAGAAAGACGTATTAGCATAATAAAGCAATAACCTTTGCAATTTCACGGCCACCCATTGTCAAGGTTGAAAAATTGTCAGACAACTCCCATATAAATTTATACTTATATACGTATATTACCCGTTTTTAAGAAACATATATCAACTAAATGTACACATTTAGAAAAAGTGACTCTGGGTTTACCAATCCAAATAAATTACCTTCCATTGTGTTGGGAAAAATCTCAGACTCGTTTCAAGACAAGAAGAAGGCTTAACTTAAATTAACACAATTCGATCGATAAGTGCGGTGTGGATATTAATCATTCAAAAACTTGTAATTAGGATGTAGAAATATTTCTAAAGGCAGTGCTTTGCCGTGATCGTATTTACTGAAACTTTATATCAGATATAAAGTATTGAAAATGCAATACAATTGTTAAATATTTATACATGACGACCATAAAACAGAAACTTACCTTCATGGAATCTCTAATTCTACCAATGTTTTTTTGAATAGTGTTTAACGCCCTTTTTTACTACTGAGGCACCACAGGTGGTGAACAATGATGATACATGAGACGAAATGATAAATTGGGAAAATTTTATTATTATTATTATTATTATTATTATTATTGTTGTTGTTGTTGTTGTTGTTGTTGTTGTTGTTTAAAGAAGGTAGCGTTCCAGGCTTAACTTCAAGGCTTACCTTCAGGGTTCCTCCCCGGTGGTTTTTTTTTTAAAGGTTCTGGCAGAATAAGAAAGTATACAACCTCTGAGCTGAATTTGCACTTTAATCAAACTTGCAGTAAAAAAAAACTGCAAACTTCTAAAGAATGTAACAAGCACGTTATATTTGGTCTTCAGAAAATTTACTGACAAAACGAAAACAGCCTAAGCTAGGCAATATACAAAAATTAACGTGTACATTAATATGAAAAAAAAAGGGGGGGGAAGGGGAAATCAACCGCCTGTAAGTAATGGAAATATTAGTTCAGTACATTTCCTAACCTCGAATAACAAGTTAGCAGACCCCAAACGTTTGAACAGCTCCAGGTTGGTAGCATTGAATTAGACAATGGAAAAGAACCAGGGGGACAGGACAGTGTGAATGACACGCGCAGCTGTAATAGGTTAACTATCAATTAGGGTTCGGGCCGAGAGAGGGCAATATTGTCTCAGTTGCGGGGACGCGGAAGCCGAGTGGCCATCATCAACACCATCGCCGTTGTCAAGGGAGAAAAATTGGCGCGGAGCATTGACCCTAACCCTCGAGGCCGATCTCAAATATAGGTCAGGGAGAAACCTTCCAGCACCGTTTATCATAGCGGACACTTTCTGAAGCGAGATTCGCGGTGATTCCGGGTTCGTTGGAAGCTTCCAGTGGTGGGGAATATTTATGATAACAGGAAATGCCTTCTCACTTTCAATCAGCGACATCAAGCCTGAAGGTTAGGCCTTCATTCCATCCTTCAATTCCCTGTGATATAGCTACAACACGGCTTGAGTTAACTAATGCTAGGGCAATTACGTTCAGCATGTAAATATGTCTAATGTATTTTTCAATGTATCATCTTTTAAAGATATTCCGCTTATGTTGGTCAAACTAAACTATCAGATTTATAAACAACTAATCGCATATTTTAACAATAATGTCGTAGTCTACCCTTTATGGAATTTGCTAGTTTTAGCAAAACAGTTACAGCAAACAAAACTGTTTTATAATTTGAACTGTTCGTCATGATAACGTTGCGGCGTAACACAATTTCAGTATTTTTGGATACATCTAAATACTGAGTTACAAAAGGTAATAATTTAAACTATTTTTGAAATGGTATTTATGCCCGTTTTTAGTACTGAGGCACCACAGGCGGTGAACACTGATGATACATGAGATGAAATTATGTATTGGGAAAGGATTTTTTTTTTAAAGAAGAAAACTTTCCATGCCTAAGTTTAGGGTATCTCCCCGGCATTTGCCAGTTATGAGGACTGAGGAAAATCTGAATAAAACCTCAGTCAGGGAGGACGGTCCTGATGGGATTCGAACCCCAGACCTTCCGCTCACAAGTAAGCGCTTTAACAATCTAGGCCACCCGTGGCGGTCATTTAAACTATTGATATTAGCTCCTGAAAGCAGTAGGAAGATACGAAAAGGGGAATAAAAAAGCAATGAAAACATGCGATAAGAACTGATTTTTTTTAATTCATTAAAAAAAAGTCATACAAAATGATTTCTGAGAAATGTCCATACAGGAACGGACTCCGCATATCAAGAGGAATTTTAAATTACATAGCACTGGAATATTTGTTTGATGATGAGGTTAAAACTGTTAACACATGTTCTATTACATCTGCTTCAGGCAGAGAAATTTAGCTGCTAGTTCTCATTAACCATTAATATTACGACGTTAAAGATGTGTATATCATTGCTGCGTTAAATTTACTCTTCTTCTTCTTCTTTCACAAGGTATAGGCCGTAGATCTGTTCCGCGTAGGTCCTGGTGGTGTAGTGGTAACCATACTTCCCTTCTAAAAAGATCGCGGGTTCGATCCCGGCCAGGACCGATGGATTTTTTCGGGCATAAAAATCCTAAGTATGGCTTCCTTCGAAAGGGAAGTAAATCCATGGATCCCGTGTCGTACATTTACGGCACGATAAAGAACCTCAAGCCTGACAAAAGAGACTTTCTGAGCAAAGTTTGTCGGCCATTTCACGCCCTGAATTGAATGGGTCACTGATGACCTGAGATGTTAAAGAGCATCCGAAAATAAATCAAATTAAAAAAAAAATGACCTGTTCTGTCCTCAATTAAACATATTTCTCAATCTGGTACTTGTTCTTCCTATTTGGCTATATCATCTAGGTTTATAATTTAGTGTCCGTTTCATTTTCATCCTTAATATATGCTGGCACAAGTTATTTTTAATTTCATTGTTTTTTTTTCATTTAGATTATATATATTCAAATGTTTTGCATTTATTCATTTTTTTGTTTATTTAGAAGAGTAAATGTGGCTACTGCTCTTCAAAAGCTCATCTCTGCAGTTTCTATTCTTTTCCTGCCTGTCCTATTCATAGTCCAGATTTCACTTCTATATGTTGCCATTGGCACTGTCATTACTTTGTAGAATTTTATTTATGTTGCTTTTGAAGACTTATTTTTAATGCTCTTCTTATTGTTCCTGTTTGTCTTAGTTTATTTACTTTTATATTCTGATCTTCATTTTACTGTAACATATATTGAAACCTAAATAATTAAACTAGAGAGTTGTTCTATTATTTCTTAATCAATAATTGTCTTACATCTATTATTCCCTTTAAAAGATGATTTTGCCTTGGTTGCTAAAATCTTTAAATTATATGTCTCCATGATATCTTTCAGGTTATTAACACTTCTCTGTAGACCATCTTCTATTTCCTTAAAAATAACCTGATCATCAACAGATAAATTGTTTGCAACTTATATCCTCTAAGTTAAATACTTCCTGTAGAATGGATTTTCCACTCTTTAAGTGCTTCGTCTATATACAGAGGATGTAAAAAATGTGTACACACTTCAAGCAAAGAAAAAACTGATTTCACACAAACAGAAAATGATGAGCACTAATCATCTTAGACTTTTACAGTTACAACAGTTGCTCAAAATGCCCACAATCAGCTTCGATATACTTCTGAGTACGTTGAACTACTGATTGAGCAAAGTTTGCGGAAGTGTCCTCAGCGACTGCAGCACATGACGTTTCAATTTCTTCCCGAAGTGCTGCCAGTTGGTTTTCTACGGTATACAACATCCTTAAGAGTTCCCCATAGGTAGAAGTCCAAAGGAGTTAGATCTGGAGAACGCGGTGGAAACTCAATCGGACGTCTTCGAGTGAGTGCTCAAAACGTTCCAAAACCATAGCCAAGGACTTGGGGCTTGTTGCTGTGCGAGGTCTCCCAGATCTGCCCTTATGAAAATCGTATACAGTACCATGAGTCTCAAATTTGTCTCGAATGCGTGCATTTGTTACTCGTGTTCGCGGTTCTGTTCTGTACACACGTCTGCATTGTTTTTGAACTTCAGCAACATTCTCGGTTTTCCAATACAACTTCAAATTTGCTTTCCGCTGTTCAAACGATAATCTTGGCTCCATTTTGTTGTAGCAACGCTAGCATATTGTAATGTGAGTCACATCTATTTACAGAACATCATACTACACATTATTGTTGTTTTTCGGTCCAACTTTGAAATATATTAAATAGATATTTACTGTGAAAGTGTGTATGGATTTTTTGGCTCCCTCGGTATATAATTAAATAAAGCTGGCGATAAACGACTTTTCTGTTTGATGCCTTGGTTTATTTCTTCTGTTTTATTTACAATTCTAACGTCATTGTCAATCTTAATTCTTGTACTTTTATATGGACACTGAATTACCTTAATCAGATGACTCGGATATACTTTCACTTGCATTACAGCCCTTGGTTTGCCTCGGAGAACCCTATCAAACAATTTTTTATAATCTAAAAGTAATTTTAAAGTCGACAGTTAAATTCCCTTCTCTTCTGTATTAATTGTTCCACTGTAATATACAATCTGCACAAGATCGTCTTTTTCTAAAACCACATTATTCTTCCTGTAGCAGCATTTCACTGATAACGTTTATTTTTCTAGAGATAATTATTGCATATGCTTTATATACTGTTTGAAGAAGGCTTATATAATTATTTAAGTTATTTCTATCTCCTTTTTAAAAACAAATGGATAGATTATTCCTGTTAACTAATCTTCCGTTACTCGGTGTAAATTTCAACACACGCTACAATTTTTTTTTAAAATCTATTTTTTTCCTTCCTTTGATGCATATTTGGTATATTTATATTAATTTTCCCTGGAGTTTTTTTTTTTAACTTTTTTAAGTTTGTTAGGATATTTTAAAATTCTTCTTGCTCTATTACATCCACCATATCGAGTGACCCAGAATAATGAACTGAGCAACTAATTTCATCATTCTTCCTGTTTTATATTACTTAGTTTTATTATATCTCTTTCTTCTTTATTCAAATGTTCCATAATTTTATAAGCTTTATTATGTGCACTATTCATGTTTTGTTCTCTTTCATATATTTACCCCAACTTTCTCACTTTTGCGCATTGGTGCTTTTATATATATATATATATCCTATCTGCTTCTGAATTTGCTTGTAAATAACGAAAATACGCTTTTTCTTCTCTTTCAGCATTTCTTGTATGTCTTTATTCCACGGTCTCAATCTTATTCTATACCTTTGATTACCTTTTTTCTATTGTTTCTTCTGCTGCTTTTAATATTATATTTTTGAGGTCATGCCATTCCTCATTTATATCTTTACTTATTCCCCTTTCATCTATATGCTTTGTTAGCCGTGTTTGGTATAATTTATTTATACTTTCTTGTTGCAGCAAATTTATTTTGTAACATTTCCTCGGGTCAATCTTATTTTTCCTTTGTAATTGCTTTCCATATGTTTGGATATTTACGGTTGATTTTATTTAAAAAATAATCTGAATTTTCATCCCAGTCCTGTGTACTCCTATGTCTTTTATTTGTTTAATTATTATTTATTTATTTCTTCCTTTTTAGATTCTATTTTCATTCTATCAAGTTATCTCTCTAATTCACCTTCTTACAGCCACGGGTGGCAGAGGTGTTAAGACTCTGACTCGTGAGCGGGAGGTCTGGGGGTTCGAATCCCGTCAGGACCGTCCTCCCTGACTGAGGTTTTTTCCAGGTTTTCCTCAGTCCTCATAAATGGCAAATGCCTGGGAGGTATCCTAAACTTAGGCCTTCCTTAAAATAATAATTTCCGAATATATCATTTCATTTCATGTATCATCAGTGTTCACCACCTGTGGTGCCTCAGCGGTTAAAACGGGCGTTAAACACTATTCAAAAAGGGGGAAAAAATCACCTTCTTAATTTGCTATCTTCTTACATTCATCTTTTCCGCAATACCTAATCCTTTGTCCTTTTTTACTGCTCTTGTCTTTTTTAAATAAGTCCCGTTTATTGGAGAAATTCGGTAGTAATAATAATAATGGCCCCTGACCAATACACGAGCGCTGTGCAGGGTTAGGTTTGTGGTGGGGCTTTAAGCTTCATACCCTTGTGTATTAACCCCATTAGCTCCCTCCGCAAACCACACTGGACTTTAGTTAGTGCCTCAGAGACCAGGCAAAGCCCCTCACTAGGTACTAAACCTTCGGGGCAGGGGACCCGTGTGCATCGCGTGGGCAGGTAGCAACTCCCTGAAGTAGGGCTATTTCAAAAACTGTCTCTTCCCCGCTAACCGCAGAAGTTAAATGTACTTCAAACCTATTTTTTCCCCCTTTTTTTAATGTATCAAATGCATAGGATATTTAGGTAGCATCATTGCTGATCCTATAAAGAACACAGAAACAGAATTACAAGAGCGGAAGACTGAAACCCAGCGTATTCAAGTTTATGTCCTCCACTTGAACGCGTATGTGCAAGTGAATATCAAGTGGTTATACTTCCTTTATATTGACTAGGTACTCCTGCCATGAATGGATTAACTTGCCCTAGTTATTTCACCGACCTAATTACATAATAGTTTCACACTTCAAACCCCTGTGGGAAATGTACCATCGGGTCAAGTCTAAGACCTAACAGGATATATTACTCTCCAGAAGGACATGAAGTTATTGCGTCACCATCTACCTACGTGACAAATCTTACTATTAACCTTGCTTGTAGCCCCTCTTTTATTGACATGTGTATTACTAAGAAAGTAGACACGATCTTCCGTTAGTAATCAATTAATAATCAAAGACAAACTTCTGTTTAAATTTCCACTTATAATTATTAGTACCTACGTAATAAAATAATTTTGCCATAAACTTTACTTGTGTTTACCTTATTTTTTCCATTCGGTTTATGTAATTATATTTATATATTTATATAATTATATATTATAATTATATTTTGTAATTATATTTATATAATTATATTTATTCAATACTTTAGATCTATTGTTAATTAAAACATAGTACACGTTAGCTGATTGAAGTTACATTATAATTATTTCATTTCTGGTTTGTTAATGCTAAAGTAGGAAATGAGAAATAATTTCTTAATCATAACTTTCGTTACATCTTCCCGTATGTAATTAAACGAAATTGGTTAACATCAATTCATTAATTGGAGAAAATGACAAACAGTGTTTTTCTGGAGTGCAGTACTTTTCTTTTTAGCTTAGGCATAAGGAAGTATTTAGCAATAAAATTTTTAAATATCCAATTGCGTTATTTTTATTTAATTTATTTAAAAAATGCATTAATATTTATTAATACATTAATTATTAAGTGCATTGTCCATACATTTATCACATACTATAAAGATAATATTTAGATATTTTATGACACAATATTCAAGCGAGTTTGAAGGCATAAATTTTCATTTCAAAATATTTTTCTATGTATGGGGAGCCCAAATAATATTATAATTTCTTGGTATAAATGAACACCTGGGAGAATGCAGGTGGGCCCTTGGAAGTGCTCACTCCTGAAAACATCGATCGCTCTTATGGAGGGAGAAATTATGGAAGACCGGCGGCTCAAAGTTACAGAAATAGCAGCAAGATTGGGCCTTTGTAAAACAACAGTCCTTCGAATTATTTATGAACATTTAAACATGAATAAGGTTAGTGCAAGATGGGTGTCTAGACTTCTTTCTTCAGTTCAAAAGCAGCAATGAGTCATCTGTTGTCAGGCATTTTTTGAGCTCTGCCGTGGTAACGACAGAAAGAGAAATTTTGCGAACCATTGTTACAGGAGATGAAACTGTGATACTTTGTCCAAAAGAGAATCAATGGAGTGGCGTAAGCCTGTCGAAGCACCGCTTCTAAAGGCCAAGGTCACTCAGTCAATCAAGAAGAACATGGCCACAATCTTTTGGGACTGTGAAGGAATACTCTTCATTGACTTCAAGGAGAGGAACACCGCAGTAAATGGGAAGCACTATGCTGGCCTACTGCACGGACTACGTACTTCCATCAAAGAGAAAAGCTGAGTGGTGATGTGCGCCTTCTTCACGACAATGTGCCTGTACACACAGCTGTTGTTGGAAAGGAAGGTATGAAGAAATTGGCTTCAAGGAGATTGACCATCCACCCTACAGCCCAGATCTAGCTCCCAGTGACTATTTCCTCTTCTTAAAACTCAAGGAGGGCCTTCGAGGAAGTAAATTGAAGTGTGACGAAGAAGTGATGGATGCTGTTTATGCCCATTTTGCAGACAAGACTTCTGACTATTTGGGGGGCGAGGTATTGAAATGTTAACTCAAAAATGTGAGAAGTATATTGCAATAAAGGGTAACTATATTGAAAAGTGAAATATAGTTTTTGTCTTTATCATACCTAGAAAATAGGGGAAACTTATGTACCTAATCTCGTAGTTTGGTGGTATCACATTAATAACCAGTGCCGAGAAATCTTCAGATTTTTGGTATATAAAAACTGTTTCTCTTGATTTCGTTCTTCTCTTTTCGGTATGCTCATTACAAAATGTAAGAATTTCCACGTTTTCTCCGCAATGGCTGCATTAGGTGATAGCCCGACTCAAATGTACAATTTAGTATTTGCAATACTCTTTTTGCAGACTCTTTTATCTGCCTAGGTATTGGTTTAGGAAAAGGTCTGTTTTTGATCTAAAACACTATATATTTATACTTGTGAGAATTTCTAAGAATATGTCAGCCAACGTATGTTAATTCTGAGACTGTTTTAACTTAATTCTTCCAGCGAGCGTGCACTCTGCAGCAACGCCGGTTGGTGGTTTCGCCAGCGGGCTCCTGATGGACAGATTTGGCCGACGGCGTGTATTGCAGCTCTGCAGCTTGCCACTGATCTTGGGCTGGGTCATGATCGCTCTCGCTGACAACCATGCAGTCATGTTGACTGGGCGCATCTTGGCAGGAATTGCCGTCGGACTCTCTGCCGCTCCTGCACAGGTAGATTTACACTCTCCGTCTGGAGATCAAACAGATATATAGGAAAAGACAAAAAACAAATCTAACAAACTGATGATCAACAAACTGGTGGCAATGAAACATTCTAAGCTGCAAATCCTTGAAACCCTCAAGACTCTAAAACATTCTTAATTTTGCACTGTTTTGGGAATTTGGTTGAAATAGTTCAAGAAACTTCTGGATTCAGTTCACATTTCAAAATCCTAAACACTCAATCTATATTGAAGTGTTTTTCTTCTTAGCGTTTTACAGCCCCATATAGGCCTAATCTTTAACGCGACAACCGCTGCGTTCTCCACCTCCATCACATGGTATCATTGGTAGAGTGCAGTATTGCAGGAGGGTATGTGATCAGCACATCACATCCCACCGATCGCTTTATCGCGGCTTCCTAGATCGGAGATCGCCACCTCTCCATCAGGCAGCTTCCCGGAAATGGAATTCGGGTCTCCCGGCTCGCAATCAGCAACCTAACCAGTAGACCAAGGAGGTGGACATATTGAAGTTTACTAACAAAAATCGATATTATATTAAAAAAAAAACACCAATATTTGGATTTGTGGTGCAATTTAAGCATAAACCTTAAGAAAGTATTCTTAGTGAAAATTGTGAGTAAAGTGAAGTGAAATTGGATGAAGACTAAAAAGGTAAGCGAGAAATTAAATTTAAACGCGAAGTTTGTATCTTACAATGAACAGAACCAACGAAGCAAGATTGTTTGCCTTTTATTAGTACTTATTCTTTTCTTATAATCAGTAAAATGTTACTAAAATTATTTTTTTAAATGAATGTTTTCAATTTTTTTAATTGTGTTTAACGCCCGTTTTCACTACTGAGGCACCATAGGCGGTGAACACTGACGATACATGAGATGTTGTGACTTCTAAAGGTAATGTCCAATTTGTGTTTCAGGTCCTGCTGGGTGAGATCTCAGAGCCTGGTCAGAGAGGATTCATCACCAGCCTGCCATACGTCAGCTATTCTCTGGGAATTCTCCTCGTGTACCTCTTGGGAGCAACGCTTCAGTGGGACATAGTGGCCTGGTTGGCCACGGTACTACCACTATTGTCTTTCATCGCCTTCTCCTTGCTACCAGAGAGTCCTGTCTGGCTTGTGCGAAGAAAACGAGTAGACGAAGCGGAGAAGTCTTTAAACTGGCTGCGACAAAAGCAGGTGATATATAGGGAATTGTATCACTGTAGAAACAGCTTCCGTTATCAAGTTTTTCTTCTGATAAAGAGAGAAAAGAAAGTCTTTAAAGGGTGGTACTTCACTTTCATCTAAATGTGGCACTAAAATAAAAAAATATATCCCTCAACTACTGTTTACACAGTGCTTCCAGAACATTTGGGCATTAATGTTGTGTCTTTGACTACTGTACAAAAATGAGATATTGTCAGCTTAAATCAAGAACTGATGTACCACTTTTAAGAGATATTCCAGTGACTTTCGGTTCTTATAAGGTTGCACGTAATCATTTTAGCATGTTCCTATCATTTAGCATGTTTGGTTTAAAACTTTTTCTCAGACGTTCTCTGTTTCACATTTGTTGGAACGTAAGTAGAGGGAAGTTTTCGGAACTTCGTTTTTCTGCTAATGAAAAAGCAATTTGTTGTCACACCAAAAGTGCAAATTTTGCTATTGGGGCCGTATGTAGGATGCGGTCGTAACTTTCGAGATAAGGAAGAGGAAATTAAGTGACGCTTTGATTTCTTGGTTGGATGCTATTTTGCATCGGGATTAGAAATATTTATATCAGGGAAATTCTGGCATTTTGTGACTCGTTTGAGTCAGAAGGAAGGGTAGGAAATCTAGCAGGCTACACGGAAACACTAAAGTTTTCAGTTGACACCGTTTATTCACTGTTATTATAAGAACATCGGACTGTTCGTATTGGCTTAGAAATATTTCGAAGATCTCAGTTAACTTCTAGATAACGCTTAATCGGTTCTCAATTTCCGACCACTTTAACTGACTACAAGCTATTCCTTTTCTACTGATTTCGCGCACTACGATTTTAACTATCTATTCTTGCCCCCACTTATTCCAATTAGCCCTTACTATTCCTTCCTCCGATTCCAACCATTGACTCCTCACAACTCACAGCCTCCACTGCTTCACCCATCACTACTAACTGCTTCTCTTATTTTTTTTTTTACATTATATTAGAAGTAAAGTTTATTAGGAACCTGCCCCGCTAAAAATTAGATCCGCAAAATTATGGAGCTCGGTTCGATTTTCACTGCTTTATTGGTCCTTCCTTAATATTTATAATTATACAGGCTCGCTCTGATTCGTTCAATTTTGGAAGATTCCTATTGGTTGAGCTGGACTAATTTTATAAAATAAATCTTCTCCCACTGTAATACTTCCAAGAACGGACATTCCTGCCATAAATATTCGGAAACTTTTCTAATCTGACATCTATTCACTTTTCTAGTCTTTCA
This sequence comes from Metallyticus violacea, assembly GCA_030762175.1. Lineage (NCBI taxonomy): Eukaryota > Metazoa > Arthropoda > Insecta > Mantodea > Metallyticidae > Metallyticus > Metallyticus violacea. The sequence continues at coordinate 119,042,792 of CM060842.1, read as the reverse complement.
GATTTACCCACAATGAAATCTCGATAGACCACGTCTCGGTCATAAATAAGAAGCATCTATTTGTTTCTAAAGTCATGACAGAAACCTGTTGAGGTGTTTAAATGTTACTGTTAAAAGGGCTATAAAACATATGCTGTCAGCTAAGGTTGACATGTGTTCCTTTCTCGACATAATTCTTCCCTTATTGTCATTATGCACCGCTACCATTACCTATTGAAACAATACTTCTCTCTGAGCTAGCCAAAAAGGCACATTCCGTATCTCAGCAAATTGTTTTCCCTAAATCCTTTCCGAGGAAACGGATTCGCGTCAGAACAAAGGCGACCTTCTTCCCTGGTCGAACTTTTTAAAATTCCATTGGGCAAACTTTAATACGACACATCCCATAGTTTAACGAGCAGCCCGTTATTGTACATATAATGACTTCCTTCTAAAAATTTATCACAGGTGCTATTTAAATGAATACAATACCCTTAATACAAATTTCATTCAGATCATATTTACATAAAATATTAACGTCGATTATAACCGTATTACTTTAAATAAATGTGGTCTTTATTTTAGGCTACACCATTTAAGTAGAAAATGAATTAAACGAAACCAAATATGCATTTAAAGTTATTAATGATCAGTAAAATATCAAATGATAAACTTGACACGATTCCTCGCTTTTATTCAGTAACTTGTGGCGGTACCCCGCTGCCATATTGAACGTATTAACATAAAAATTAACTGGTAACTTTTTCTCTGTTAGATCTGGAAAGTAAGGATTTAATCTTCCCTGCTACAATATTCTTTTCTTTAAAAGGCCTGACTGAAGAAATTTTCATGCAGACACCATAGCACGAAATAAGTGTTACTTAAAAGATAATAACACATATCTGATTTATTTATGCTGTTGGCAAATTTGAATCAATTGCATTTTACTAATACAAAAATGTTAGAGTAAATATTTATTAAATGCTCTAGAGGTAATTTAAATTACCTGGCATACTAAATTAAAAATTTTAGATACACAAACACAGCTATCACCTTCCCTTATATTTTGTGTTAGGTATTGATATTCATAAGAAATGAACAAAGCACAATGCATTTTATCTTCAATAATATTTTGATGTTTTTAATAATATAGTTTTCTTTTATAAGAAGCGAAATGTAAACTAAATTAACAAAACATTTTATATGTATAAAAATCTCGTTCTTACCATGTAAATTTTCGTTCTTCTGCCTGAATTTACTGTGCTATTTATGGTATGCAATTTTATATTATAATATAGACATGAGCACCTCCATTGCCTAAATACATATGATATATATATATATATATATATATATATATATATAAACATAAAAATAAAGAAACACTATTAAGAATGTAACAAATTAACACTAATAATAAAAGTAGATAAAGATAAAACACAGAGAAAGAGTCACACTTGAAACTGCTATATTTCGAACTACTGCGAGTTCTTCAATGGCAAGAAGCTCAAAATTGAAGAACTCGCAGTAGTTCGAAATATAGCAGTTTCAAGTGTGACTCATTCTCTGTGTTTTATCTTTATCTACTTTGTGTTATATATATATGGAACGCTTCCTTCCTTAAAAAAATATCCTTTCCCAATTTCTCATTTCATCTCATGTATCATCAGTGTCACTGCCTGTGGTGCCTCAGCAGTAAAAATGGGCATTAAACACTACTAAAAATATATAGTCCTAAAGCACTTATAAGTATATTTAGTTAGAAATTTACATTACTTAACATAATTATTAAATTTGTTGGTTAAATGCTGTTTGAAATTGCCTGTAAATATTTATTTCAATTTCTTTTGCAGTTTCACACTATATGTAATCTTATAGGCATATTTCCAATTTCTTTTGCAAACTCACTTGTCATTCTAAAGCGCCCCATTTGACGCTCATGATTTAATCATTAAATATAATAAACAAATGTTCGTTCATTGCACTATTGATTGTCAGTTTACGCGAATTGCAATATTACTCCCTGTAAGGTATTTTAGCACGCCACGGCCTCCAGCAGCTTCGAATGAAAAGGTTTGGACTTACGCAACTGTGGAGTAGCTCAATAATAATAATAATAATAATAATAATAATAATAATAATAATAATAATAATAGTCAGGCAAATACTTCCCACTAGTGCCAACGGCTCTAAGTTATAAAAGCCTGAACATTTGACTTAAGAATCCGACCTATAAACTTTTGAGTTATTTTAAAATGCTAATTTTTATTTCACAGGCAAGATCAGAGCTAGAGGAACTTCTGGATCGCGACCATGAACTACAGCACCTGCAGACTTCAGAGGGACAGACCTCCATGTGGAGCAGTTTGCGCAAGCCTCAAGTCTACAAGCCTCTCTTCATCATGGTCGTCTTCTCAGTGTTGCAGGTGGTTTCTGGCACATTTCTTGTTATTTTTTACGCCGTTGATCTCATTTCCGTCTCCGAGGGTGAAGCTGGAGGAGGCGGCATCGACAAGTTCCTGGCCGCTGTTCTCACGGCCCTGGTGCGACTAATATTCATTTCACTTGCTTGCTGTCTTTTGCTCTACGTTGGAAGAAGACCGCTCGCCTTTTTCTCAGGCATCCTCTCGGGACTTGCATCCGTCGGCCTTGGTTTTTACTTGTTCTACAGGAGTCATTCAGAAGCAGATTCTTCCACCGGAAGTATGGATACCATTGTCATCGCCATTTGCCTTCTTTTCTACGTAGCGACAAATACGCTAGGGATCTTTGTGTTACCCGGCATTGCCATATCAGAACTTCTGCCAACAACGGTACGAGGTAGATTTGGCGGTTTCATCATTACAATAGTTAACGTGGGGCTCTTCCTTATGGCCAAGATATTCCCATTTCTATTAGAAAGCATTGGTTCCTATGGTGTTTTCTGGATATTTGGTCTGTCTACTTTGGCAGGGACCTTGTTTGTTTATCTCTTTTTTCCAGAGACAAAGGGCAGATCACTGTCTGAAATTGAAGATTATTTCTCACAGACTAATTTTATGTGGGTGACAAGAAACAAAAATGATACAACCAAAGCTTAAAAGACTGATAATATTAGTGAGTTAAAATCTTAAAGGAGCTCATTTATTACTCATGTATTTTTTCAAAAGCATAATTTAAATTATTAATGATAACAAAATGTCTCATAATTAACATCTCCATTCATAACTGCATTCTCAGTGCACAGGCCTACACTTTTCATATTTTATACATGTTTTATGTGTTTAAATTATATTCTTTTTATGCTGTTAAATCTGAGAAGAATAAGATTCATATTTAATTCCCCTTTGTATATTTTTGTGTTTAACATATTTTAGGATGTTTAATTTTTACTAAAATTTTGTTTTCCAAAATTTATTCAATCTTTTTACTACTCTTATTTAAGTTTCAGTGGAAAGATTATACTAAATATCATTCCATCTAATTAATTTGATATGGATATGCAGTATATTGCAAATATATATTTTATAATTCAATTTAGTGATTCAGGCATATAAGTTTCTCAGAAATTTGTTGTGAGAAAACGTAAAAGTATCTTCGCTTAATGACTCTGACACTGAAATATTAAGAGATGAAGAAAGAGGAGAGAAAAGAAGAAGAAAAAAAACACCTTTTTTCTAAAATTTACATAAGAAAACTAACAAATGCTAAATTATTTCACATTTATCAAACCTAAGCACATCAAATTTTTATTCATGGAGCAAATTCACATTCAAATTGTTACCTTATTTTGATTTTATGATAGTATTTTCAGTAAGTTAATTATTGTCATTTTTCTTAATTATTTATTTTATTCCCCCATAGCACAAACAGAACAGCAATTATATAAAAAAATTCTGCTCATTTGTTAATTAAAAAAGGCTAAAGTTAGAATTTATGAATTTCAAGAGTTACGCTATAGGAAAGTTCTGAGATTTATTAAGCAAAATTAAGCATTGCAAAGGTTGATCAAAATAATGTTATCTAACAGCTTTATCACACATTTAATTTGTTTTTACATTTAACTTTATATTTAGTAGTGCTAACATTAACTTTATTTAAAAGTAAGGAACTTTAAATATCCCATTTTGTATTAAATGATAAAGGAGTATAAATTTATTAATAGTTAAAAGCTTACAGTATTATTAAATATATTTCATTGCAGTATCAAAATAAATATTTCCCCTCTGTATGAAGATGCTATTGGAAAAACTGTTTTTGTTTAATTTTATAAGATTAAAGTTTTGACATTCACCAAAATTGGTGGTGATCTAAGAGCTTTCAGTATATTTTACTTGATACAATATTGGAATTGATTTGTGCAGTTGATAGCATACTATAAGTAAATGATAATGGTCAAGCTCAATTTTTAGCTTTGGAAATGAACAGAACCAAAGTGCAGGCCATGTGGTCTAAAAGAAAAACGTACTTAGAACTAGAAGATTAAGACTACAGAAAAATGAAAGAAAATAGCTATATGTGACTTTCACAAATACAAAATTAGTGTTTTAGAATAAGCAGATATTTCTTCTTTAAATACACATACACATAATATGTATATTTCAATATTGTCCTATTTGTTCACAAATACATATATTGCATTATGATTATTGTTTGTCATTGTATTTTAATTTTTTATTTCTTGTTGATGAAAAAGTAGCATTTGCCAAAAATGTGGCATTACAAGTAGTTTTAAATAGCAGGAATTTTCACAGTGAAATATAGTATAATGTAACAAATTATTATTGAGGAAATCACTCAAATTTCATTAATTTTGTTCCATTACTTGGACATGTTTCAAAGGCTGTTGCCTTCATCTTCAGCATGATTCCAAAATGTACTTTCCAGCGTGGTATTGTATGGGAGATCAAAATTAATCAAATTTTCCTTGTTTTTGTTTATGAATATATTTTCCCACACTGTTAATTCTATGGGTTTTTGAAGAGCTTTTAAGAGTTTTGGTTCCTTTTGGAATATAAAAACATGGAAAAATCATCAATAGCATACTATTGCAAAAGAACCACACTTTCCAAAATGAACCAAAACTCCAAAAAGCTCTTCAAAAACCCATAGAATTAACATTGTGGGAAAATATATTCATAAACAAAAACAAGGAAAATTTAGTTAATTTTGATCTCCCATATAATAGTAACCTCATCACAAAGTTTATAAAATCTACAGAGTGACATCTTAATACTAGGCTGGGAAGCAGACAGTGGAACCGCGCTGAAATTAGTGAAATTTGAGTGATTTCCACAATAATAATTACATTTTCATACAGAAAAAAATAATAACATAACAGATATACATGTACAAACTACATAAATAAATTTGGGAAGGTTTAAATGCACTGTTAGCAATGTCGGTTCTTTCCATGATACAAGGCTAGGCTAGGTATTTTACACCAATGAAAGCCAATGAGATATGACTGCCCTTTGCCAAATGTATGAATATTCTGAAATCAGATTTATTGTCTGTCTACTTATATTTGTGCAGAAAATATGCTTTGAGTATAAAAAATGCTTATGAACCTAAAGTTAGAATTATATCACATTTTCCCCTCCTCTTGGAACAAGAAAAATAGCTATTTTACCTCTTTATTTGCTCCAGGTGGTAAATTTTCAGTTAACATTTAAGATATTGTATTAGAAGGAGAGCAATTAATTTGTTTTAATTTACACCCTCACCTTCAACAGCATCTTGGGAACAAAAATTGATATTAGAATTCTTTTCTTACCTGTCAAATTTACTTGAACATGCAGTATTAAATACATGTATATGTGGTCTTTCAGTTAAATCTCCTCATTACATGATCTATTGTGCACAAATGTTATGAAAGGGGTTCAAGAAGGAAAATTTTATTAATTAAAAGTAAAATCAATGGAATTTCACGTGTGGATGTTACACATATGAATAGGCGATTACAAAATTAATATTATATTTTTTTGCATAATGAAACTAAAATAGTTATAAATTATAACATGTTTATATCATTTAAAAATTAGTACTACAGAGGTCGCCCAAAAAGTATACACACTTTCACAGTAGATATATATTTAATATATTTCAAAGTTGACCGAAAAACAACAGTAATGCTATAGTATGATATTCTGTGAAGAAAGGTGACTCACATTATGTTATGCTAGTGTTGCTACAACAAAATGGAGCCAAGATTATCGTTTGAACACCTGAAAGCAACTTTGAAGTGGTATTGGAAAACCGAGAATGTTGTTGTAGTTCAAAGTCAATGGAGACGGTGTACAGAACAGAACTGCCATTGAACTTCTACCTATGGGGAACTCTTAAGGATGTTGTATACCATAGAAGACCAATGGCAAGAAATTGAAATGGCATATGCTGCAATTGCTGAGGACACTTTCGCAAACATTGCTCAATCAGTAGTTCAACATACTCAGAAGCATATCAATGCCGATGGTGGGCATTTTGAGCAACTGTTGCAACTGTAACAGTCTAAGATGATTAGTATTCATCATTTTGTTATTTGTGTGAATTCAGTTTTGTTATGTTAACACAATTTTTTCTTTGCTTGAAGTGTGTATACTTTTTTTTTGGTATTCTTTGTATTTTACAAAATACTCACTGTTTAATTTAGTTTATTTCATTTAATTTTTCTGCAGGTGCTATAAATGAACCTTCAATTTTATAAATATAAAATAAATGCTGCATTATACAACATGCTAAAAATTGTGCTGTTAATATAAAGCTAATTTTCCAGATATAGCTTATTGTAAGAGTTTTATTATCATTTGTCAGGATATCTAGAACTCTAATACCAATATTTAGCTCCAATTTGGGAAGACATAAGACTGAAAATCTTTGACATTTAGAGGCTCAAGATTAAGTGAGCAAAAATATTCTATTCCTTTCAAAGTGTGCCAAGTATATATGCCATTGAGCATATTACTATTAATGTAAATTATTTAATATTTTTAATAAGAATAGATTAAGAAATAAAATTATTTCCTTATACAATGATTTATTTATCTTCTACTAGCATTATTAAGGAACATATTTCTCTGGAACAATACAAAAGTGTTTTGTTGCTAATAACAATTAATATATAAAAAAAACTTTATATGAAAAATGTATTTATAAGAGAAAATTAAAGTATTTATTATAATTCAAGGCTAATATTTTACAAAAGACCAATTTTCTATCATACTTTTTATCTGTAGTGAACTATAACAACTTTATATTTTTTAAATCTCATCAACTCTTACTTTTATCTTACTTTATCATTCAAGATTCTACATTTTGTATTTTGTGCAAATTTTTTTGTAGGCCAAGCGATTGTCTCTTCACATGAAGATTTGTGCCAAATGTTATTAATTAATGCACAACTTCATATAAAATTTGTAATTTATATATACAAAAATACTCTGTCTTTTAAAGAGCAAAGGCCTCATAACAGATGGGAAGGGGGAATTTGGTTACTGTGTCCCTTAAGGACAAAGGCCTCCTAATTAGTAGTGCAAGCTCGCTTTTTCCTAACATGGTCAGCTATTCCACGGTAGTTGTTCATATGCTGGTAAAGACACTGACTGATTTGTTCTTTGGTTATTCCATTTCTCACTGCACTAGTTGCTTCTCGAGAGATTTTAATTTTTCTCTTCCTCTTTGCTATTCTTGACCTGCAAGTTCCTTGAGAGGTCTGTTCATCCTCTTTAGGGTTTGGCTTATGTCCTTTTTCCTATCCCACATGGAGATCTTGTAGGTCCATTTATTGTCCTGCATTCTTGCAATGTGGCCACCTCATTGCCTCATTGATTCTAGTAGCTGTTGTGCAATGTCTGTTGTCTGATATAACTAGTTTATTACTGCTGTAGGCATTTTGTCCTTCAAAGTTATTTCCAGGATCTTGCAATGCATTTTTGAATTTTGTTCTCTTGTTCGTCTGTTAACAACCATGTCTGGCCCCCATAGAGTAACACAGGATATACACACGTTACTGTATTCAGATCTCTTTCAGAATATAGGTACCATTTGGTTGGTTGGTTGGTTGGTTGGTTGGTTGGTTGGTTAGTGGCTAGTGGCCATTGAGGAAGCTGATGTTTATAATTTATTCACTTGCTTCAGATAAAGAGCTTCCAACTTATTTTTCATTTGTTTGTTGCTATCTAGTTGGCTGCATTTCAGTAGATATTGTTTATTTAAGATAGTTTTCATGTCCTTACACAGTGGGCAGTGACTGTTCTTGATTAATTTCATCCTGAAGAGATTTACTGACCGGCAATCATGCCCAACTGTATTGAGCAACTGTAAGTTTTCTTGGTTTCAATAAAGGATGTTTGAATATAGGTACCATATTTGGAAGAACATTATTAAAGATGAAACAATAATTGATACCATTGTATGATTCAACTGAACTACACACTCTTAATGCTTCACTTACTTGTCATAATATATAAAACTGGTTTCAAGAAAACATTTGGTTCTCATCATCAGCCAGGCTAAAATTCAACAATATCAATTATAAGATTGACTTCACCAGGCAAATTCCAATTTATATTTTAATTATGAAACAATAAGTACATTAAACACCTGAGCATCTTCCATGGAATAATAATTAGTAACTATAATAATAAAATCTTAACTGCAGCATTATATCATTTCCTAAAGATCCAGGAGTCATTAAATTCCCTAGCAATTCCATCAACAAATTGCTATACCTTCCTACTAGACATAAATTATTTGATCTTCAATAATACTTTCCACTGCAAAATCTGGGAAGATTTAACCTCATTGGATACTGACCAAAGGATGGTTTTTGTGTACACCAAATATTCATGCTACCCTCCTTGATTACTCTGAAGATCCATAGTATTTGCATAAGCTATCAAACCTTTATCATCCATTCATCCACCCATCCATCCACCTATCTATCCATCTTTTTTTTATATTATCTAATACTGCACTTTCAAACCATCTAAAATACCCAAACTACTCTTTAAACTTTTCCTGTTTATTTATTTGTACCTTTTGCTTCAATATGTCTCTCTCTATAATTTCTGTATGTTAGTTTTCTATTTCAATCATTAATTGTTCTCAAATTCTTTACTCAGGGTACACATTAAGAAATTGACCTTTTTATTTATTGCTGTACTGGAAGACAAAAATAATACTTTTAAAATTGTTATTAGTATCTTTATAATTTCAACTCATCCTTAAGAAAATATTGTTTTTGTGCAAGATTTAATCAGTGCTTAACACGACTGAAGATTGTAGAATTTACATGCTCTGTAAGGATCAATACTTCACTAGCCATAGTCTTTTTCTCTAAACCTCCATAATGCAAATATTTTACATGATTATTAGTGTATAAATTGAAAATAAATCAATCCTTTTTCATTATATAGAGCAATAAATATCTTTTATCTTAAAAACATGAATTAAGTTATGTAAAGCTCATTATTTTTGCTAATAGTTATTGTTATTATATCAAAATAATTTAATTATAGTTTAAAATGTCATTTTAACAATGAGTATTTTATTAATTGAAAACTTTCTGATGTCAATAAGTAGAAACGCACTTGTTTTTCAAAAAAACCTGCAAATAAAAGAAACACTTTTTGCAAAATTTACAGTTCTTCTCTAAATGTAGCCTAGAAAATGGTACTATATAGGTACAATCAGTGAGATGGAACAATTAAAGAAATAATATGTTGAATTTGAGCTAGGTATGTGACGTCAGAGAGAAGGTGCTAAGAGTTTGTAGCTGCAACGTAGAGCTGTTGTTTACACCGGAACATCAGGCAGGGTTTAGAGTCAGCAGCAATGTATGGTTAATGCTAAGCCAACTTTGCATTTATGGTACCAAATGTTCCATCACTAAAAATTAGTAACAAATCAAGAAACAAAACCAGAAGAATTCACATATTAATTACAACTTGAGTTCCATTAAAATTTTAGGCCAGAAAACATGCATGTTCACTTTAAACATACTATGCAAATTTACGCATTCTTCTCCAGCCTTGTATTATGGTGTGCTCTGCTTTTAAAATCTTCTACCTATTAATTGCATTCAGAAATGTGTATTGCACAGTTCCTGGCAAGCTTACTTGAATGTTAAACATAAAATAGTATCTTGCAGAATAATTGTGAAAATTCTATACTTTTTAGGTACCTTTTTAAAAATCTGTGCCGAAATTTTTGTTTGTATCCAGGGTGTTTTCATTTAGACATTTTGTTCACTTTGCTATATTCCAAATTGTCTGTATTCCAAATTCAAATGTAGGTAAATCCCCACATCACAACTAGCTGTTGAAGTTATGATCTAAATCAATTTTAAATGATGAATTGTTATACTCATATTTAAGTTCTGTCTTAGTAGTTTTTGATGCTTTTTTACTAGTCCTTCTATACTATGAAAGAGCATTCTATAATTTAATTGACAGGTGATACCAAGAGAGTTCACAGATGCCACGACTTGGTATGTACTGAAGCAACCGAACATGTTGAAGAAAAAACTAAATGTCATATTCAAACAGAATTTAATATTCTTCTTCTTCTTGTTCTTGTTCTTCTTGTTCTTGTTCTTGTTCTTCTTCTTCTTCTTCTTCTTTCCCAAGGCATAAGCCTGTCGATCGGTTCCGTGCTCAAACATATCACCCCATCTAGTTCTTGGTCTTCCTACTTGGCGATATCCTCTAGGGTTATAATTCAGTAAAAATTTTGGTATCCGTTCCTCTTTCATTCTTAATGTGTGCTGATACCAACAATTTTTATTTTCAATAATTTTTTCATTTAGATTATATATGTATAAATTTGAGGAAATTCAGTAGTAGTAGTAATAATAATAATAATGTCCCCTGACCTTTTTACGAGCGCTTTAGGTTAGTGATGGGGCCCAATTCCCTTGTGTATGGCCCCATAAGGAAGGCCCTCCGCTCTCTCCAAACCCATTCTTCAGTTGGTATCTCGGAAACCGTCGGAATATTTATCTGTAGCCCTGGGCAAGGGGCCCATTCCAGGTACTAACCCTTCGGGGCAGGAGAACCTGGTGATTTGCATGGGCAGAGTGGCAATTCCCTGATGCTGGGCTATCTTAAAAGATCCCCTACCCGCTACCCGCTCTTTCCTTTTTATTTGCGACTGACAAAACAAAGAGCTCATTCCCTTCAGGTACTACAGGCTGTGAGGTTTAAGTTGAAACATGGATTTACTGCTACCTGAGCCGTCTAGGAGGAGGGTGCACTAATGACGGTCAAAGGGGCTGAGAATCACTGTCACAGTCATCCTACACAGCATAGTCTCTCAGTGTCATTGTATGTATTGTTACCAGTGGCACCTCTTGGCAGTGAAATATGTTTTATTTCAAGCCTGAAAGAAGAGGCCTCTGAGCAAAATTTGTTGGCCGTTTCACGCCCTGAATTGAATGGGACGCTGATGACCTGAGATATTAAAGAGCGTCCGTAAATAAACCAAATCAACAATCAACATTATCTGTACTCTCCATTGAAAATGAACAAAGCAACCGTATAGCAATACACAAGCCAATTTAATAGGCCCATTACTCACCAACTTGTGAGTTAAGGCCGTTGGAGTTATTATTATTATTGTTATTATTATTATTATTATTATTATTATTATTATTATTATTATTATTATTATTATTATTACTCAAAATGAACTGTAGAGCTGAGGAGTATATTATTACAATTTGTAGTACTCAGTTCTAGATGGCCAAAAAACTTATAATAATGCTTAGCGACTTTAAATTGCTGACAGATTGGCATTTCTGCTCTTAGGTTATAGCCAGAGGAGAGCTTAAACTGTCAGCCTGGCAGGGTATCCCATTGTTGCTAAGTAAGAACACTGTTTTGTTGTTGAAGAATGGCAACATAGCACCGTGTTCATTCTGCTGTTTTCGTGTCGATTAGTTGTGTCAAAATAGATTTTTTTTTACCAAAAGAATCAAATTAGCGTATAAAGCAGACGAACAGGAATCTCAGTGCCACTCGCAATATTAGCATGTCCTCAAATGCCATCAACACCAGCTAAGACAATTCCAAAGCCATCCCATCTACTCTACTTCTGTTGCGTTTGGTATTGAAAGTGAAGCTGGTCTCAATCACAAAGGAGTGTGCGTTGCGAATTCCCCAAGAAATTGCCAAGGTGTTTTGGTGAAGTTATTGTCGGAGCTTTGGACTCTAGAAGAAAATTATGTGATTGTTGCTAAAAGATATGCATCTCTAGAAATTTTGCTTAAAAATTGTGCAAAAATCCTTCACATAATTGGAAATGTGCTTTTGAGTTTTTTGGTCCTCATAAACAAACGAAGTTTTATAAACACTATATTTCAGGAGTGGGAAATGTTTATTTGTGTATTACCAAAAGTTTAAGAACACCTGCATATATCAACAAATGCATTCTTCCTTAAACTAAACTATATTGTCCAGGAGCTCTGTGTTTCGTCAAAAAATCACCTTTTTAAGAGGTAAATTAAAAAAGAGAGAAAGAATTATGTAAAAATTATTATTTTTTCATAATTATGGTATTTCTTCACTTTCTGAAAAATTGCAAAAGATTATTTTTATTTTAATCTTTATGAGTATTTAGCCATATTACTATCATATACTGGTTTATCAAAAATTGACATAATGTTTATTACTTTGCAAAAAAAAAAAAAAAAATGAAAAAAACGAGGTTGAATTGACACTATTTGACTTTCGTTTAAATCGCACATTGAAAGAACCAGCGAAGTCGGAACGGTGCCTGTTTATAATACATCGTACAATATAAACAGGCATTGCTCCGACTTCGCTCGTATATATATTTCAAAGTTGGACCAAAAAACAACATAAATGTGTAGTATGATATTCTGAAAACAGATGTGACTCTCATATTATGATAGCGTTGCTACGTGACAGGTAAACCAACAATGAACAATTGAAGCCAAGGTTATCGTATGATGTTCTGTAAACAAATGTGACCCACATTATGTTATGCTAGCGTTGCTACAACAAAATGAAGCCAAGATTATCGTTTGGAAAATTTTATATATAAATTTTGTTGCAAATTTAATAAGTAAAATGATCACAAAAAATAGTCTTTAATTATTAAGAGAGGAATCGAAATAAAATAACATTAAGAGGAAGATAAAACAAAAGAGAATTGTTCTCTAAACCAACATCAAATAGAAAAAGAACTCGTTTTGACAACATAATTTTAACAACTGCAAAACAAGGATTGATATAAACTCAGGATAGAACATTACAACGTTTCTTCTAATTTCTGATTTTACAATAATGGAAAATATCCTATGAGGATTAGGTATTACAATTTACATAAATATATAAGAAAATTATAGCACATTTGATTCTAACAGGAAACTAAACGTACTAAACGTACTAATTCTTTTATATCAATACGAGGTACACAAAGCATTGGAATCTAGGTCCTTGTGACCCCATACTTAAACTCGCTCTTGGAATCGACCTATCGAAAATCGGGCATACTCTTATTTATCGACTGCAATGATGATGTTGGGAAGAGAACAATTGCATTCTTTTGTTATGTTTGCATCATGCTCCAACAACGCAAGACGCCTGCCCTTGTCGTGAACCACAAGAAATGTTTACCAATCACTCGTAATCTGTAAAGGCCAGGGGTGAGCTAAATTTGTAATTTGGTACTTTTTTATCCTTTACAAGGCCGCCATTCCTTTTTCCGTCATGGTGCATAGCACAACGTGCCGTCAGTAGTTCAGGAGAATAAAAAGTTCATCTGATTCTTATGGAGCGGGCGAAGATGTGACACGAGGTCCATTCCGCTTGAAAGTCTTAGGCCCCATTAACAATGAAAATTAAAGGTAAACATAATAAAAATAATAAGTAACGTTTTAACTTAGTAATATGTAGGCATTCGCAACGAAAGACGCAAACGTGCGTATTAGCCAATCAAAAAGAACAAGCGAAGATCAACTAACAGCTGATTGAAAATGGCTGCTTCTGAGCAGACGACGGTAGCGTTTATAAATATGCAAAGTGCAGTAACTAATTTGCTCCGAGTAATATGAGCAACTCAACAGCCTAACTGGAAGCTTCCCACACTTTCTTTTACTACTGCTTTGTTGCAGAGATTCTCAACATGACCGCTCCCTTTAAAAGCTCCCAAGCCACGCTATGTTAACAACCGCTTTCAAACATTTGATAACTCCTTTTTCCAATAATACTAAATCAACAACACTACAACAATCAAATGTTCGTTTTCTTTTTAGAAGAATATTGAATCTAGATCCGTTAGAAAAGATTTTCTCAATTATAAGACAAGAAAGGTGTGTAGCTATCCAACTCCTAGAATGTTTGCTACTGTTTTCAAGTATGTTTTATTGATAATTGTATAATTATTCCATTAAAAATATCCTTAACTCAAAACAAAAAGAAGATAGCCTACAAGATGAAGATAAATCAGGAATATATCAGATGAACTGCAATGATTATGATAAAGTTTATATTGGAAAGACCAAAAGAAACATAAAAACAAGAGCTAAAGAACACATTAGGAATATAAATCAAAAACAAGAAGAAAAATCGGCGGTAGCTTGGCACTTTTGGAAAGAACAACATAACATTAATAAAAACCCCAAATTACTTAAAAATATTAAAGGAAAAACTGAACTTACAGTCTGGGAAAATATCTATATTTGGAAGAATAAGGATACAGTTTTTAATTTCGAAATCCCGCCAAGTGATGTACTAATACAAAAGTTCATCAAACCTCCACCAGAGATGAATCGATCTATCACAAACAGCGAGGCCGGCAGTCGACCAGGAACTGATGATAGGAGCGATGGCTCCCGAAACTAGTCTTCCATTTAATTCAATTTTAGTGGTGTGTATGTTACTATCACGACTCAATTTCTCTTAAATGTTAATGTTTTATTGAATTCATTTTTCGCACCAGCCAGTACTGGCAATTCAGTTCAAGTTGAGTGGCACCAACTATTTGTACAGTAATAAGAACGCAATATAAACAAAGTTATCAAAATATTGAACTAATCCAACTCCTGATGTAATTCACATTGGTTTAGTTGGGGAATAATTTTTTAAACATCTGAGCATTTTTTATTATTTACGCTCTTTATCATCTCAGGTCATCAGCACGCCATTCAATTTAGGGCGTGAAACGGCCGATCAATTTTGCTCAGAGGCGTTTTCTTTCAGGCATGAGGTTCTTTTTCGTGCCCCGAACATTTGAAAAAGTTAGGTTATACTTAATCTTTTTTTCTGGAAAATAAGACTCTCTGCCTACTAAATATTACAGAGCGGCTTTGCGTGCACGTTCCCTCCCTCTGTTTGTTTCAAGAACCTAAATAATTTAGCTTCTAGTTCTTATTTTTATTATTTTATATCACAGTTTTATTCCTGTTATTTTTAATTTTATCTTTTCTTAATTCACGACAGGTAGTCTACATCAATTTCGAGCGTTACTTTTTTATTAATCTATTTTCAACGTATTTTGAATAATAAAAGACATTTAAAATATTCTCGCTACATATTCTCACTTGAAAGGAAAGCAGTTTAAATGAATGGAAAGAAGATTATGCATTGTACTCTAAGTCGGTATAAATATTGCCTTCTACGGAACGATTCTGTGTGTGTGTGCTATTAAGACGGTGTCTTAAATAAATAAATATATGTATGTATATACATACCTTAAACGATGCAAAACATAAACTGCACATAACCTATGCTGAAAATCTCCTCCAACACCCAAACTCACTCCTATGCATTTCTACAAATTCTGGAATATTTACCCCAAAATGACCGACGGCTTCTATCTCTTGGTATCTCTTCTTTAAGTGGTCCGATTGTGCCCGATATATTTTTGGTTATATTTGTGCACTTTTACTGTCAATAGGCTCCCAAAGAAAGAAGTCGGGAGATATGGTTGGGCGAAAACGTGGTAATCTTACATCTCGTGAAATTCTTGAGCATATGGCACGCGGTAAACGCGTAGTTTCCGCTTATTGGCTCCTCTTTGGCTCGGAATAGAGATATTAATCTCTGGGGGAAAATCTTCGTAATCACTTTGTTGGTGACGCCAATAATCGCTTCTTTATATCGTTTATTGTTACTTTAGGCAACTTGTGGCTTCCTGAATGTCAAATGAAGACGTTTTAACCAGTTTTTGGATGCAACATTTTGATTAAACATATCTTTCACGAAACTCAGTTTTCGAAATGCCTTTATTATCATTTAAATGAAGAGGTTTGCTAGTAATTTCGACCAGGACTGCGAGCTGTGCAATTGTGTGCATTGTTAATCACGCAGATGTGGTTACGCGGAGCAATGATTGCATGGCTTTATCTAAACTACATGAAATGATAGTTTGGGGCCTCTAGCAAGAGAATCGCCGTGCATTTCTCAGAAAACAAACGCTGTAAAAACACAAAGATCAGGTTTTAAAGTATCTATTCCTTTTCACTTTTAGAAGAATTATTCGTTCTCGAACTTTATACGTTCGATTCCCGCAGACTGAGGATTTTTCAAGTTCAAACCTCATTTCTTATGCAATTTATCATTTCATCTCATGTATCATTCATCAATGTCCTCCTGTGATGTTTTAGTAGCAAAAGTGAACGTTAAACACCATTCCAAGATCTTCAACTTGCATTTTTCGGTTTAGTTCCTTTTTTAAGATCAATTAATATAATATATGTGCCTAAACACATTTAACACTCAATAACAGATATAAAAGTATTATATTATATTATGTATTATATTCATTTATTGCAATATATACTGTATATTTAATAAAGTTAACCTAGCAAACAATGTTTGTGTTCTTTTTTCTAATGTTTCTTGTTTATGTAAGAAACGAAATAAATTATTTGCTTCCAGTCTAGATCTGAACAGTTCTGCAAGTGTTTTAATACATTTGAATCGTTATTTTTACTTTGATTAAGCACATTGCTATGTGCTTCTTTCCGATTCATACATATTTTATGTTTCTCACTAGTGATGCTTTGATTGCTACTGGAAGGTCAAAGCTACGGGTCTGTTAAAAGAGAGGATTTCCGGGTTTACGCTTTTCTTTTTCTGCGTTGTGTATACAAAACTTAGCTATCGTCACAATGGTCTGATGAGAACATCACGGGCAATGACTTCTTTCCCTTCCACTCTGCGGCGTTCTTTGTTCAAATCACTTTGTTTCACTGCAAGACATGAAAATGCTAAACTTTTGAGAATATGACTCGTTTTTCTGCAACTATATGACTTGCAACTAACAAATTAGATGTTTATATTTCACACAGCCATAACCTAAAATTGCGACACACGAAAAGAAACGCATGAGCCGAACACTGTCTCAAAAAATGACAATGACATAAGTTTTAAGTCATTTCTTCTTCTTCTTCTTCTTCTTCTTCTTCTTCTTCTTCTTGTATGGCGCTATAGCCCTAGTTCGGGGCATTACCTGCTGCAGCGACCTCTACTTCCTCTAGTTCCGTCTTGCTACTTCATTGATAGAGGGCAGTGTTGCAGGGGACGTGTGATTTTATTTATATAGGATATGACATACGAGGGTTATGCAATAAGTACGTTTCCCTATTGCTGAAAAAATATTATTTTTTTTTAACAAAGCAAGTGATATTCCTTCTTAGGCTTTCAAGACCGGTGTTATAATTAAAATAGTTAAATTTTTTCGTAATCAAGATTTTAATACATAAAGCTAAAACCATCGCAAAACCAAAACAACTTAACCATGAGCTAAACCATCTTCGCGACGTTTTCAACGTCAATGGATATAGTAACAAAGATATTGATAAAGGCATTTTTCTTAAGCAAATGACATTATTTAACACCTACCAAAACAAACAAACAAAATAAAAAAACCCAAGGCTTTTCTAACACACATAAAAGACGTTACTGCGCATATAGCACGTACATTAAGGGAAAAAGGCATGCAATCTATATTCATTTCAACTGTTCAATTAGGGCAAAAGACCCTAGACATCCTCTTGACATTACGGGAATTTATAAAATACCAAGTGAATGTGGCAAAATGGCATGACTGAAAGATCGATTATAACGATTACAGGAACATCAACGATACCTTCGCCTTAATCAACCTGAACGATCTGTGGTAGCAGAACATACCGTAAATAAATACATGTCATAATGCAAAACAGAAGTGGATGCGAAAATACAAGGCCTTTTCAATCTAGCCACAAGAGAGGCATTGAAAATACAATCTCCAAACAACTTTAACAGAGACGCCAGATATCATCTTAGTAACACTGGAAACCAGTTCTTAAAAACAAACAACTACACCCTACATCCTCTTGCCTACAAGTAATGTTGATCGATCTTCTAAAACAAAACAGAGACGGATCAATACTGTTGTCTTTTAGCAGCCAGTTGTTATTCATCGTTCACTGATGATGCCAACCGCAGCTGTTGGTGAAAGCTATGGTAGCATATTAAACCACTGATCACGGCAAAACAGCCCGGGAGATTTTAACTGTTTTTATCAAGTAATATTCTGTAGCTTCTAAGCTATTTCTCCAAGTAATCATCTTGCTTTCCCGAACATAATAGATATCATTGCACTAATTATTCAACACTATTGCACACTGTTGTATTGTGTTTATGTAATGACTTTTGTTTGTTTGTTTGTATATGGACGCTCTTTAACATCTCAGGTCAGCCGCGTCCCATTCAATGCAGGGCGTGAAACGGCCGACAAACTTTGATCAGAGGCCTCTCTTCAGGTTCTTTATCGTGCCGTAAATGTACGACACGGGACCGACGGCTTTATTTCCCTTCCGAAGGAAGCCATACTTAGGATTTTTACGCCCGAAAAAATCCATCGATCCTGGCCGGGATTGAACCCGCGATCTTGGGTTTAGAAGGCAAGTATGGTTACCACTACACCACCAGGACCGACATTGTGAAGTGATTTGTTCACTGCGACTTTCACCTAATCATTTTTCAAATCGGTGGTCCCCGAGGTGCTTCTTGAATTTGGTATAAAGATGGAAGTCACTTGAGGCAAGAACAGGAAAATAAGGTGAGTGGGAGAAAATTTCCCACGTGGATTCCTCAAGCAAGTCCTCTGCTCTTTCAGTTGAGAAGGGGCAGACGTTGCCATAATGCAGCAGATATTTGTGAGTGAAAATCCCGGAACGTTTCAGTTTGATCGCGGTTATAAGTTGCGTCAGGTCTTTACAGTATCTTTCAGCACTGGTTGTGGTTCTGTGAAGCAAGTAAGCCCCTGACAGTAACAAAACATCCACACTCCAACCGGTCTTACGCTGTGTGTCCACTGTGAACGTTTTTTACGTCGTTCCAGAAACATGCATTACAACGTTAAACCATTTGAAGCCTCACAGACTCTTCTCCATAAACAGAGGTTAACTTACGGTTAATACCGTACCATTTACTAAACTACCGCCAAAGTAA
Source organism: Metallyticus violacea (assembly GCA_030762175.1). Classification (NCBI taxonomy): domain Eukaryota; kingdom Metazoa; phylum Arthropoda; class Insecta; order Mantodea; family Metallyticidae; genus Metallyticus; species Metallyticus violacea. The sequence continues at coordinate 119,023,368 of CM060842.1, read as the reverse complement.
TGCATGCCATTTAATGACTGCTTCATGGATGCCAATACCTAATTTTTTTTCAGAGATGAAATATAGGGAGTGTTACTTATTGGTTGACCTTCGAATTGCATTATGATAGGAACATCCAAATAAATTACATAAGCGTGTAGTATAAGTAGGCCCTGCATGAAAAACACATATACACAAATACACTCAGATGGCACCATCCTCTGATTTTTGGATGTGAAAACAAACAAAATGTCATATACCGAGGGTAAATCCATAAGTTTCCGGACTTGCCGATGAGGCTTTTCACCTTCACAAACCCTCGTCTGTTAAGTAAATAAATGCAGCTGTAACTTCCGGTTCGCTGTGTTCAGTTATTCAGATATAGTTGCATAAAGAAGGCTATGTGTAGAAGATTGTGACATGTTCAAAATGCAGCATCGAGCTGTAATTAAGTTCTTCACAAAAGAAGGACTTACTCCAAATGAAATTAAACAGCGATTTCACGGTGTATATGGGGAAGCATCCCCCTCATATTCTACTGTAAAAGAATGGGCCAAACTTTTTCGAATGGGTCGAGAAAGCATTGAAGAAAAAGAGCGTACAGGTCAGCTCTTGGAGGTGCTCACTCCTGAAAACATCGCTCTTGTGAAAGGAGAAATTATGGAACCGCCGCTCAAAGTTACAGAAATAGCAGCAAGGTTGCGCCTTTCTAAAACAACAGTCCTTCGAATTATTTATGGAATAAGGTTAGTGCAAGATGGGTGCCTAGACTTCTTTCCTCAGTCCAAAAGCAGCGACGAGTCATCTGTTGTCAGGCATTTTGGAGCTCTGCCATGCCAACAAGAGAGAAGTTCTGCAAACCATCGTTACAGGAGATGAAGCTATGGTCCTCTGCTATGATCCCTCGAGCAAAAGAGAATCGATGGAGTGACATAAACCTGGTGAAGCACCGCCTCTAAAGGCCAAGGTCTCTCAGTCAACCAAGAAGACCATGGCCACAATCTTTTGGGGCTGTGAAGAAATACTCTTCATTGACTTCAAAGAGAGGAACACCACAGTAAATGGGGAGTACTATGCTGGCCTACTGCACAGACTGCGTGCTTCCATCAAACAGAAAAGGTAAGGAAAACTGAATTGTGGTGTGCGCCTTCTTCACGACAACGCACCTGTGCACATAGCTCTTGTTGTAAATGAAGGTGTGAAGAAATGTGGCTTCGAGGAGATTGACCATTCACCCTACAGCCCAGATCTACCTCCCAGTGACTATTTCCTCTTCTTATAACTCAAGAAGGACCTTCAAGAAAGGACATTTAAGTGTGACAGAGATGTGATGGATGCTGTTTACGCTCATTTTTAAGACAAGACATTGGTCTATTTTGGCGGGGGGGGGGGTTGATTGAAATGTTAAATCAAAGATGTGAGAAGTGAATTGCAATAAAGGGTAGTTATATTGAAAAGTGAAATATAGTTTTTGTCTTTATCATTTCTAGAAAATGGTTAGGCCGGAAACTTATGGACCTACCCTCGTATAGGTCACCGAAATGAATGTTTTAAAATTTATTTTAAATGCACATAGTTTTCCGATAATGTAAAAATATCGCAATATTGTTTCACCCAACTGCGAAATTCGCTAGAGTGTTCTATAAAGAAAAACTTATAATACATTAATAGGCCGTCACATCAATGTATCGTTGGTGTGATGAGATATTTATGTGCCATTACAGTGGTATTTGAAGTTCAATGAGTTGAAAATTTAAACTTTACGTTTTTTTTTTTTTTTCGTATACCTAATGGGCAAGGCTGAATATTAAAAAATGTCTGCAAATGTAACTACTCATTGATTATTATTTACGGAGTGATTATCCCGTTATTTAAGAAAGAGTGGAAAAGGAGGGACATCTTGTTTTGGGTATCAGTTAATCTGGGCAGCATTAGAAACTAAAACTTCGCTATAAATGATATAGGCTTTCATAACAAGCACCGTTACAATGTATTTATTTTAACTTTATAAGTTTTGTTGCAAACAATTTTTCGAATTTAATGAATCTTCAAAATACATTCGTTTTAGAATTCTTCTTCGTTGTTTTAACATGCATACCTTACTGATGCTTTAAAAGTTCATGCGATCGCTAAAACTTATGTTTCACCTTTCTATGTCATCCTCCAAGGAGGATAATTTGATTGAAAAGCAAACTCATTGCTCAATATATTACTCTCAAAATTATCAAAAGATATTGCAAAACGTTACTTTTATTAGCATACAGTTATAACGTCTTATACCAGAGTTCATTACAGATAAATGCCAGAAAATTGCAGCATAACGTCGAAATGTTGTGACAGTGCCAGCCAGGTATGAATTTCATTTCATATTTGCGTCAATGACGGCTGCACTTGTCTGTGCATCGCTTCCGCCGGAAGTCAGCTAATTTCTGCCACTTGGCTCTTACAGCGACTTCAGCTAGTTGAGAGATGCAGCTTGGAATCCGGTCAGTGTTTTACCTGCGTATACTCAGTGGAAGCTTCTCTCTGGCTTCATATGGCTGTTCGAAATTCTAACTCGCGTTTCAGCATCGGAACGAGACTTCCTTTAAAAGTATTATTTAATTTAGTGGGGTCTGCTCTCTAATTTGTTATGCCTGAATTTATTTTAAATTTGAGTAAGGGGGCCAAGCCTTATTTATTTGGGTAGCGGCCACTCAAGGAAAACTTTTCATTATTTATTTATTTGTGTTGTCTCTGACGTTTATTGTAAGTTTTTGAATACCACCGCCAATCGATTTTAATATATTGAGCTATTTATTGTTTAGTCATATGCTTTAATGCTTTCAGGATTGCCAATAAATCTTATTACATGCTGTTACTTGTATAATTCCTTAAAGGCGCCAGTTCATTTTCCTTGCACATATTAAAAAAGACCTAGGATTATGGGACGCCTCCAGTTGCTGTAGCACCTGGAGTCGACACCGAAAACTTGCAGCCGAAGGGGTTCTGCCGCAATGTTAAGGATTAATGTTGTGCTATGAATGGAAAGAAGAAGTTAAAAACCAGTTTTGCCTATTATAGATCGTTTGGCCAAAAAATAAAGTTTAATTATCGATCTCAATTGTGTGAATCATAAAAATTCAAACATCTTGATTTTTAATAAGAGATAGACAAGTAACTGAAACAATGTACATTTTGAAGTATTTACATAAAAGCGAACTTTTCGTCGTAAATTTAAGTTAAAGAAACCTGCGGAAATATCGTATCACTGGTTTAATCTAAGAGATGCATTTGTTATATTGCACCGATAAAATAAACATAATTAAGAGTAGGTTTGGAACGAATTAGATTGTTTCTCTAAAGCCACAATACAGTATTATTCTTGTGGTATTTCCCCTTTCCTTACTGTACGCTATTACAACATCTTTTTATACGTATCACATTTTCCATTTTGTTATATAGATGTACATAGCAACGTACTTTAATGATTTTTCTCACAACGGCAGTTAAACTTGATGACTTGCATATAGTATAATGCAAGTCTTACAGTTCTAGAACAAACTGTTTACCCTTGACCAAGCAAGTTGAAACACTTGCAACTGTGCAGAAGATTATGTAATCACTACACATTGAAGTACAGCTGTTGGTTACTGCTGCTAAATTTTGATACAGTAGCAAAATATTTATGTTAAACCTATCAGAAAACTTGTATTACATTATTTTATGATTTACATCTATCATATTCTTTTATTATCATTTTACTACGCCGTTCTTGATCTTTTTCAACCTCAAGGTATGAATGGCCGAGGTTATTAAGGCGCAAACTCGTAAGCGGGAGGTCTGGGGTTCATATCCCGCCAGGACCGTCCTCCCTGACTGAGGTGTTTTCCAGGTTTGCCTCAGTCCTCATAAATAGCAAATGCTGGGGAAGTACCCTAAACTTAGGCTTGGAACGTTTCATTCCTTAAAAAAATCCTTTCCCAATATATCATTTCATCATCAGTGTCCATCATCAGTGTTATCTCAGTAGCAAACGCAGACGTTAAACACCATTAAAAATCATTTCTCATAAATGGCTAATGCCAAGGAAATATTCTAAAAACTTAGGCCTGGAGCGCTTCGTTCCTTTTAAAAAACAGTTCATTCCCTATTTATGATTTCATCTCGTGTATCATGAAAGTCCATCACCTGTGATGCCCCAGTAGTTCAAATGGGCGTTAAACATTATTTAAAACATCTTTAAAGCTGAAATCCCCAATTCGAAAATTTAGGAACCAAGGATTAATTGTTCATTTTAATTGCTTCGTTCTTCCCATGCTTGCTTATAATTTTGAGCGGTTTGTGCAGCAGGGTGTCCAGTTTCAAACTCGTGCAGTAAAAGTATACGCAATTCATGCTTCCCAAAATCATTTGAAGATCTTAATATAACATAAGGTAATTTTAAACATTATTCGCACTAACAATATACACTTTAAAATAAAATGGCAGGCTAAAATGAGCGAGTGTATATATATTTTCATATTTTACAGTTTAAAATTATAATTTATATAAAATTGCCATTAATTTCCCAACCAATTTCCCTAATATTTTCTTTCATATCAAATTTTACAAAAGTGATGTAGTTTATTTTAAATCAGGCTTATACTGGGACATTTTTCCTTCGTGGACGTTCAACGTGCGGTTGGCAGCAGTTGACGGCTCTCGAGCTCTCGTCTCGTTCACACGCTTTAAAGTTGGCCAGGGAGCCGGAGGGGAGGTCAGTACCAGTTTAACTCCAGGAACATAGGAACGTGTTATTCTATGTTGTGTGAATATGGCTCAGTTTAAGTATTCTGTTCTCAAAATAATATTTATTTAGATTCATACGTGCGAACAGAATGGTTCGTGATGTACAGAGATTGGAACGTTTCCCTAGAAAATGATTTCGACGTCTTTCTCTTTCTGCTGCTGAACGGCTGAGATTTTTCCCCAGGTTTTCCTCACTCCTCATAAATAGTAAATGCCGGGGATGTGCCCTATACTGTAACGTGTCCTTTCTTTAAAAAAAAAATTCTTTCTCAGTTTATCATTTCATCTCGTGCATCATCAGTGTCCACCGCTTAATAATAATAATAATAATAATAATAATAATAATAATAATAATAATAATAATAATAATAATTGTTATTATTTCCATCCAGATTACACTGCATTAAAGAGAATATAATTATGAGCGCAGGTGATGACCTAGCATCTCTGCATGTTGCTGATGACGTAAGCATCATTACTGTATTCTAAACAAATAACGTCACACAAAGATGCTCGTAAGGTTATTTTCCACTGAAATTATAGTACTGCCTTTAGCCATCCTATAAAATTATAGTGATTTGCACACAGTAATGAAAGTCATTTGTCCTTTCATTTTAATGTACTAACCGCCAAGCAAAAGGTGAAATAAATGAAACAAAAGAGTAGTTTTTCGAAAGAATAACGCAATGACCGTGCGTCAGCGCTAACAATTAAATAACACGAACATTTATCTCACATCATAAACATGCTTTCTGAATGCACGGTATATCATCAAATATCTCTCACAAGTTGAGTGGTGTTGTGTGGCTTAACAGCTGTGAATGAAATGATAATTGGTGGGGAATATTCCGCGTCCCTCCATTATACCGCATGTCATCAGCAACTGACTCTTCAAACTAGCGGAGGTCAAATTGAATAGCAGCAGGAACAGAGAGAATAATGGTATACTTCACAGTCCCGTCTGAAACACTTGGCAGAGCCAAAACTTATATGGCTGTGATTTTAAGATAAAAATATTTAATATCGAACTACTGTTATTAATAACAGAAAAGTACTGCATAGATATGGCACTTGTGGATAGAGAAACAGAAAGTTTTCTCACACAGGCTGCATTAAAATCTTTGCAATAAGGTAACGAGGATATAGGTTAATAAAGGTAAGCAATACACATTGCTACGGACACCTAAATCTCTGTTTAAGTAGATTGCCTCCAATATTATCAACCACTACAGCACGGATATGATTCTATCTGGCACAAATTGTGTATATTTTTTCGACATCTTTATGATTGGTTAAAAATAATCATCGTTTCATAACTTTAATTTCAAAAACGTTTATTTTCAAAAAAGAAATCCGCTATTAAAAAGCGAATGCCATATACATAAGTGATTCCGAGCTCTATAAATTCTATTAATTAACTCCATTCATTGAATCGAAGACCTGGAACAGATCAATTTAAGTAGTGAGACAGTTCGATGGGTAGCCTTATGTTGTGTGCCAAATAATGAAGTGGTTTTGTCGGCTCCTCACAGTTAGAGTATAATTATGAGACTGTTTGTTTGTGTCCTAACGTTGGCACCACATTATGAAACTGTCCCGGCATGTGCCCCAAGGTTGGGCACCAATTTTGAAGCGATTTGTTGCCGACGTAGAGTGTACTCACGTTGGGATGCCAATTTTGAAATGATTTTGTAGATTGATTATAGAATTTAGTAGTGTAAGTAAGCACGCATGTGACATAATAAGTATATTGGTGCTTTATTATGTCCCAAACCTTTCGCGTCCTCTGCTGTTTTGCGTACGATAGACTTAGCTGTGTGAAGAAGACAACAAAGACGGCGGAAAACCCTGAAAATAAAATATCTGATATAAGCCAGTCTACCTTCTACATCAACGCAGCAAAAGTAGACGACGAGAACCGAATCCTTCTGTCGGAAACCCCGACGGAAACCCACAACGCACCATGGCAACGCTTTCAAACGAGAAACTTGTTTAGTAGAAATGTTATATAAATAATTATGAAATTTTTATGCTTTATGGGCCAGCAAAGATTTACAAGGATCTATGTTTGTCTTCCTCGAAGATGGGTTAGATTTTCTCCTGCTTATTTCTGCCTTCTCTTGGGCCAGCAGGAAGACGATCAATGGCTAGCGCTCGGTATTCTCTTTTATTAGGAACAAGATGTTGAGGGGTTACTGACATCAAGCATAACTGACGTTGTTTTAGCACTTTGTTTGAATTTGGGTGCCTTTCTCACTATTTGTCAGTGGAAAGTTCACTTTCATAGTATTAACTTTTAAGTTACAAAAAAGAGTATCTGTTATATAATAATAATAATAATAATAATAGTAATAATAATAATAATAATAATAATAATAATAATAATAATAATAATAATTTTCCAGAGAAGTGTCCACTCAGTAACAATTGTTAAATGTGAAAGACATTGCTCGTAGGTAACTGGATATTTATGTTTATCACATCCATATAATTAAGATCACAAAACAATAGTAAATGTAATTCTAGGTGAATTTTACATTGAGTCTAGGCTCAGGTGGTGCAAGCAAAAATGATACCCTGCATGTAGCTAACATTTCTCAGGTATTTAGTATTACAAGTGAATTTTAAAAATACAAAAATGTAGTAAATATTGTCCCAGTTCAGAGCTTGACAGCTAATTAGTTAAAAACAATGTTGTTTGTTGCATGTGATTAAGGTAATAGAATTAATTGGGTTTTTGTGATATTTTCAGTGGCAGATAATAATGCTGTAAACAGGAAAGCATATGAATTGTTAACACCTGCTGGTATCTTCCAGTCATGTGTTGAATGTCCAATAGATAAAGAAGAAAGTTTCTTTGGGGTGGACAGACGATGGACATCGATGATACATAAAACGAAATGAAAATTTGAGAGAGAGGAGTTTCTTTAAGGAAGGAAGCGTTCCTGATTTTAAGTTTAGGGTACCTCTCCGGCATTTGCCATTTATGAGAACTGAGGAAAATCTGGAAAGATCAAAGTCAGGGAGGAGGATCTTGGTGGGAATCGAACGCTCATCAGTCCGTTCCTTAACGACCTCTGCTACTTAAGAGAGCGAAATTACAGATTCGCAATGCGGTATAACTGATCTGATAAATTAGAGGCTTTACTACAACGCCTGCAGCAAAGGAAATTCAAGCCACGTACAACTATCCCACTATTATTTTCCGTGAGCGAAAAATTAACCTAAAAACACCCATTGTTTCTATAAGCATTTAATATCTATAGCAATTTTCTGGTGCCAATTTCATTAGCACGCTGTGGTTTTTCTGCGGTGAGCTGGTAAAATAAATCATACAATTTTTTAATTTCTTATGGCGTATTATCTTCGTCCCTTCCCTTAAGCGTTAGAGCAGATACTTACAAGGTCGTCACACAGTTGTGAACGGGAGGTTTACAGTTCGATTCAGCCCTCCGTATCTAAGGACCCTTCTAGGTTTTCCTCAGAATCAATAGCAAATGTTGGGAGGTAGTCTAAACTTAGACCTGGGGCAGATCTTTTCAAATATAAATTATGTATCACGAGCGTTGACCGCTTCAGTAGTAAAAACGGCCATTAAACACTGTTTTTAAAAATTGGAATTAGAACCAGGGGGGAAATATCGACGCCACAGCCGGGACTCGAACCACGTATTTTGGACTTGCCCATTCTCTTACCATCTAAACTACCTGGACGTCTCCCCCATCTGGGTTTAATGCTTTCGGAACATCTAAGATTTTCTCGTTGCAGAGATTTTAACCCAAAGAAACGACTCCAAACCTTAGAGTACCTGCGGCCCAGGCTTCAAAGTTAACCGCACTATTAGGGATAATTTATATGAGATTATTTACTTTCACATGCTATTTGTGTTACATTTATATGATTTATTTTTCACACAAGTCGAGTGTTAGGCTAAGATTTTGAATCAGAGTCAGGACGGCCGGGACTAGAACCAAGCATTCATTCCTCAAGAGTTACCCTTGGCTAAGTCTGTTCTGGAGTTAGCTTTTAATCTTCAATCTTTAGGAATTATTCATTCTAGGATTTTGTTGTTATTCGTCCTTTTTACGACTACATGCTTTACCCAAAATAGCAATTGTTCTGGAATTAAGGTATTATACCTCTCATTTCATAAAATCTTTTCTGTTACTCTTTAAGTAAAATCTATTCTATTATTTCTGTGCTGCAGCTATTGGATAGAGCGTTTCGTTAAACCTTCTATGTGTATATAAGGTAGTTATAATACTTGTAGACTTCATTTCGAGGCACTAATTCAGTGAATTTCTTTAAACTCTATAGGGTCTTCTCGTCCCTTAATAAAATTTAAGATTTTTTACTTAACACCTAAATTCCAATAAATTTATATAAAACAGAAAGTTCCAAATACCTGATTTACACTTTTCATTATAATCTTTATTCCCTATACGAGTATTTCAAGCAATAGTTATCAGGAATGGAAATTTGCAATGAGTTTGTCTCACCCAGGCCTCTGGGCAAAATTTATCGGCCGTTTCACGCCCTGAATTTAATAAGGATGCTAATGATCAAATAAGTTAAAGAGCGTCCTTAAATGAAAAATATACTACTACTACTACTACTACTACTACTACTACTACTACTACTACTACTACTATTACTACTGCTACTACTACTGCTGCTGCTGCCGCTACTACTATTACTACTATTACTACTACTACTATTACTACTACTACTATTACTATTACTACTAATACTATTACTACTACTACTATTACTATTACTATTACTACTACTACTATTACTACTGCTACTACTACTACTATTACTACTACTACTATTACTACTACTATTACTACTACTACTACTACTATTACTATTACTACTACTATTACTACTACTACTACTACTACTACTACTACTACTACTAATAATAATAATAATAATAATAATAATAATAATAATAACGTAACTTGGAAGTTAACTCGCTCTCAAGCATTTTATATGACGTTAATACAACTCTAGTTGATGACGATGACAATACAGAGAGGAGTCGTCACAAAGGGAAGGAGGAAAGACAGTCACTGTAGCATAAAAGTCGGTCCTGGCCTGAAAGAAGAGGCCTCTGAGCAAAATTTTCACGCCTTGAATTGAATGGGACACTGATGACCTGAGATGTTTAAGAATGTCCATAAATAAAACAAGCAAATCAACAAAACTGGGCATATTAAGCTGCATTGTCTAATGTTTTGAGATAAAACATTTATTTTCCTGAAAACTCTAACAAACAGGGGGGAAAAAAAAAAGAAAAAAAAAAGTGGCCTCTTGTTCCCTCTGAAGCGCTCTATTAGGTGCGTTCGATTTCTAAGGTAGGCGATGTTTTTCCTCACAAGCTATTTGCACCAAAAAGTTGAAACTTGTGTCTTTTATCAGCATAATCTCTCTGCATTTTTCACAACGTCGACACATGATTGCATGACCTCTGCGAACGCTTCTTTAGAAGTCTGTTTTAACCAATGGAAAATCGCAGCTGCAATAGCAGCCCGGCTGGAGAACATGCGACTACGGAGTGCCTTTCTTTGTTGGAAAACGTCAATAATCTCTTGGCAGGTCAGGTGAATAGAGAGGATGATAGTTGTTTTCACGTCATGTTAACACACACCTGGAGGAGACTTTCCGTCCGCATTTTCAGATCTTCATGCAGGATTGTGTGCACAGATTCCGCGGAAATGCCAACTTTGGAGGTGATATCTTCCACACGTAATCGGCCATCCTCCAAAACAACTTCCTCCACTCTGCAACCGTGATGTCTGACCGAATGGTGCGAGGCTGAGGTTGTTTCTGTTCGTTGTCACGACGTTCGGCCTTCTTTTAACTGTCTTACCCACGAACGCACATTTTTTACATTCGTAACACCATCATCAAGTGTCTAACTCAACTGGCGATGAATTTCAAAGGGGATCACACCACGTAAATGGAAAAAACGAATGATTACTCTGTTCTTGTAATTCTTTTAAGTATCAGAAACATTCCTCACTCTAGCTGTAGTTCTGTGCATCGTACAGTGCTGCCATTTCTGTCACGCATTTACAAAGAGTACCAGCATCTTTTAAGCTAAACCGCATGTTTCTACCTGCTTCCGGTCCTGAGAAACAAACCAACGCGCCACTTATTACCCTCCTTATTTAAGACACTCTTCATTCCGTATTTGCTTAGCACTAAATCGCTCATCCAGAGAGCGGTGATAGGTGTACAATGTACGCACCTCGCTACACACTGCTAGAGGGAGCCTACAGTTCATGTTTTCTTCAACAACCGTGTCTGGGAAGTTTAGGTCTTAATGATATCAGGTGTTAGTGTGTCCGTGTCATGTCTTATTGGTTTCGTTGCCAGCGCATCTAATCAGCAGCCTGATGTATCAGGTATATAAATACCGCTTGGGGCAACACTTTCATTTGGAAGGCAGCCAAAGTACCTGCTACCGAGGTCACTTCATTTTGTTGATATCACACTGTAATTACCGGCTGAAAGTATTTGATATGAGGAAGCTTAGGTAATGGCTATGAATCAGAAATAATTTTTCGACATTTCGCCAGGCTCATTATTGAACATTAAGTGGATTTCTTCAACTTTTGGGGATAACAGGACCCCTTATCTCCTTATCTCCAAAGAAAGAAAAGTAGTATCTAAGATTTTTTTTTTCTAAGTTTACCAACGTACTGCAGGGAAATTTACCTCCATTTAAAGTACGCGTAGACCGGGCACATGGTCTTTGTTAAATACATATTATTCAATATAAACATATACCTATTGGATATAAATATTATAAAATCACTCGAATTAAGTGAAAACAAAATATGCAATAACAAATTGTTTCGGGCAAATAAGTAACAAGCATTTAAAAGTAATATACGACACAGAAAACATCGAATTATTTTTATGGATATAATATACCTATATTATGTATAACATATTACACATACTATACATAATAGCATTTATATATAATTATATTAATTCAATGAGCCTTTTAATATGTTATATATAATTATAAATAATGTGGATGAATAAGTAGACAAATCTTCATTATATATCAATGAAAAGCCAATATATATTTACCCCTGCTTGTGAAGTTCTTGCTGCACACGTCTGTTTCCCTTCAACTGACGTAATGCTAAGGCCATGCAATCATAAACTATCGTCTCAACGGATCTACACAGTGTGTTTGTTGTGTTTCTGCAGATTAGGTTCAAGGTATAAGCGTTTTAATTAGGTCGCTTTGTTTAACGCTGGCGGTTTTGAGGAAAGCGGTTCTACTATTCCGTAGCTAAATAATTATCGTAAAAAGTTGCTAGACAACATTAACCAGGCCTTGCGTTATATTTACGCAAGAAATGAAACCTTATAATTGCGTGTTAATATAATAAAAAAAGATGCCGATGCCTAAATGGAATCATCGTCTCCGCCGCCGCCACTGGCCACCACCACCACTTTTTTTGAAAATGAAAAAAAATTAAGACATATTTAATAAGAAGCTATTTAAAAGAAATAATGCTTAAATAGACATTAATGTCAAAACAGGAAAAAATGTATACAAAAAAAATGTCAAGAGTGCTTCATTTTTCGTAATTCGCCATATTAAACGCCTTTAGATATGTATATTCAAATAAAACAAAACCTTCCTAAACACACAACGCCTATTAACTAAGACTTAATAAAAAAACAAATACTATAAAGCTTCTATACGAAAATTTAGCTACCATCTGCTTAACATTGTATTTTTCTGTACTTATATTTATTTTAGCTTATGAATGATATTTTGTTAGCTATTTACTTAAACAACTCTGTAACAAACAGAGCTATAACTTAAACGGAATCATTGTATATTATCTTGACTCTGTGCTTTTTTTTTCTTATTTTGTTAGCGAAATCAAAACTTGCAGTGATGTCACAGCGGATTTCTCTGTCATTGACAAACAGCAGTGTTCGAGTTGATTGCTAAGTATTTTGTTTCGCCCTCCCAAATCTTGCCCACATTGTTGGTGTTAACGAATAATTTCTTGCATCATCATTATCACATTCCAGATGCATCTCCTGCAAGTCTTGATGGGCGTTTATTACTCATGGATGCTTCCTATGCGTGAGAACTGCGAACAAACACGTTAAAATGCATACACAGGAGGTAAACCTCCAACCAGTTTTACGTTAATTTATCTCTAAGTACTAATTACTCTCTCCTTAAGAGATATCACCAGAGTAGAATATGCACATGAACGAAACTTAACAGGAAAGCATATACTCTGAGCATGCATGTATGTATGTATGTATGTATGTATGTATGCATGTATGTATGTTTTATTCACCCTGTTTTTTTAATAGTGTTTAACGCCCATTTTGCTACAGGGACACCATAGGCGGTGGACACTGATGATACATAAAATGAAATGATAAATTGGGAAAGAATTTTGTTTTTAAAGGAAGGAAACGTTTCAAGCCTAAGTTTAGGGTACCTTCCCGGCATTTGCCATTTATGAGGATTGAGGAAAACCTAGAAAAAAACTCAGCCAAGGAAGAAGATCCTGGTGGATTTCGAACCTCAGACCTCCCGCTCAAGAGTCCGCGCCTTAACGACTTCGGCCATCCGTGGCGGTATTCAACTCTGTAAAATCATATTGATATACAATGCAATATGATATAGGATAGACCAAGTCACTTAATTAGAATAGCATATAAAATGAAATTTTGAAAATAGTAATAACAAATATATATATAATAAAAATGGAAACAAATAACACCAAAAATTGATAATTTCACCTATACGTATCTTATTATTAGTTTATAATATCTAAGTATTCTAACAAATATTTGACGGCTGAATACTGAAAAAATAATATATGGCACGGTTAACAATAACAATATTTACAAGAGAAAAGGGAAATATACTACTACTATTACTAGGTATTACTATTTCTAATTCACCAGAATTTACAAATTTCAACATTATCTTTCTTATTACAGGTTTATAACATCAAAACAAGCTGACAAACCTAAAAGTTTACAACAATATATAGTAGTTCTATATTACATTAAAGCTCAGATAGTAAAGGGAAAGTTATACTCCTACACCGATGTACATATATTCCTGTATGATGTAAATTCACTGATTAAGCAAATAACTCTTTAGTTTGAACCTAAATAATTTTAATTTCATATTTCTTTTGTTTAAAAATGTAATTATATTGAAAAGCGTAATACATATATTAGCCATACCACTATGAAATGCCTTTGCATAGAAACCAATCTTATGTAGATCTATATTACATTTGATCTCGTATGATTATTGATGGAAATGGAGGTTCGGTGCAATGTTTTGTTTTATAAAAATAGGTGACCCGGGTGGAAGTTTCAATCGTTTTTATAATCTTCAAAAAATTACAATTAAATTCACCTTCAAAACCAATATTACATTAACAATCCACAATAAATAAAAGTATTGTAAAATCCAAAAATGCCTTTAAATGTGAAATATGGATAGAAGGGAATTTTATGAATATTTCTATGCTGTGATATCGCCGCAGATTTCAAAACTTTGTATGTAGAAAGCCCCTGGTCGATTAAACCATAAACTATACCAATATATATTATAATAATATATACACTAAGCATACCATGCCCTCCTAATTTTAATAAAACACTCGCTAAAATTATTGAGCCTGAAATAGGAATATTTAAATCGAAAGGGATACTTTTTATAGGGAGAACGAGAAAATTTTCTACATAAAAATTAAGAAAATAATGTCAATATATTTGAGACGAAAAATTTGATTAATTTGAAGAGAGGCCTTTTTATTAAAGATTCTGTGTGATGAATAACTATATGACACAGAATTCCCCAAAAATAAAATGCCGTATTTTAAAATTTGGTGCACATAAGGAAAATAGATTTAAGTATCTCGTCTGATGTCACATTCACTAATTGTATGAAACTGTAAGACAACGTACGAAATTTACCTAATCAATATGTTTGTCCCATTTAGGGCTATTTTGTAGCCAGATGCCCAGGAATTTTGTTTAACTTACGTCTTCAATTACCTCATTGTAACGTTGCAACGTAATATTATCTGCATTAACTTCAAATAATTTAGAAATTTTATTAATGCTATTAGCAATTTATTCATTTAAACCAACAGAGAGTTCGTCTCTATAATAAAGGTATATCATCTTCATATTGGGTTATAGAACCTAAGGAAAGGCTTGCCTTTAAAACACTTACAAATAATAAAAATAAAATTGCTTCTTGTATTGACCCATTTTTATTTATTATTTGTCTTGAATTACAGTGTTCTAGGTTTCCTCTGCTGATAAGAGTAACCATATTAAACGAATAATAATTACAATAATTATCGGTACCAACTTTTGAATACTCCACTTTTCCATGCATGTTAATCTGTAGCCTAGTCAGAAGGTATGATTGAATCGATTTAAAAGAATTTGTCCTCGAATTCCTGCGCTCTCTAATTTAGTGAATAATATTTCATGGCCCAACACATTAAATTCTTTAGACGAGCCAAAAAAATACAGGTACACACTTTTCCTTATCTACACTCTCTAGATATAATTTACAAAGTAAAGCGTTGTTTCTATGAGTCTGTTTTTCCTAAATCTATGATGTTTCAGATAAAAGGCGATTCTTTTCAATAGAGTTGGGCAATTTTCTATAAAATTCTTTTTTGTTACTTTGTCAAAACCGGATAAATAAGACTGGTTTCTAGCTATTCATTTTTTTTCACTTATTTTTTTTTAAAGGATGGTTTTCTCTTGCAGTTTTGAGATTCTTAGGAAAATTATAGCTCAAAATTATACATGCCAGCAAAATAAAATGAGCATACACTGTAATAATAGCATCAGCAATGTTATCAATGCCAAAAAATTCAGATATGTTAAGAATTTTATTATATGTTCATGTTAGATACATGTTAGAATTAATTACGTTCATTTTTTTTTTTTTTTGGGCTGTTGTAGCTGTTGTTTAAAAGGGTTGGCCTTTTGTTGTACTTGTGAAATAATCCTTGAGCAACCCTATTTTATTTGGTTCTGTTACAAGTTCATCTTTTCCCTTTAATATGATGTTATTAGTGGGAATATCTATCATTAATTCAGTTTTTACGAGAGTCTGTTTGATGAATTTGAGTGGGAAGGCAATGTTAGAATAATGCTGCAAGGTTCCTAGTAAGGCCGGTCCTGGTGGTGTAGTGGTAACCATACTTTCCTCCTAAACCCAAGATCGCGGGTTCGAACCCGGCCTGGATCGATGTACTTTTTCGGGCGTAAAATTCCTAAGTATGGCTTCCTTTAGAAGGGAAGTAAATCCGTGGGTCCCGTGTCGTACATTTACGGCACGAAAAAGAACCTCAAGCTTGAAAAAAGAGGCCTCTGAGCAAAATTTGTCGGCCGTTTCACGCCCTGAAGTGAATGGGGACGCTGATGACCTGAGATGTTAAAGAGCGTCCGTAAATAAACCAAATCAACAAAGTTCCTAGGAATAACTTTCACTTTATCATTTGTGTTTTTATTATTAATTACCTGCTCCCAAGGTTCTTGTTTAACAAATAGTCAGATATTTTCAAGTTATCAGTGTCATATACCCTAATCATTTTCTTTAATTTAAATGTCAGCAACTCGCGTTTAGTAAATTGGTTGTAGAAATTTGAACATACTTAAATGTAATAAATAAATAAATAAATAAATCCTTTTTTTCTTATATGTATGCATAAAGGCAAGTGGAAAGTACCTTCTCAAAAGCAAAATTTTGATATCAGGTCAGTTCCAGCTCTGGGAATTTCCTATGCAACGGAATACAACCCTCAAGGTGAGCACCTAAATTCATTGGCTCATCTTTCACCTGGCTGCATGGCGCGATGGACAGGAAGCGCAAAGGCAACAGTAGTAGCGGAGGAGGCGAAGGAATAAGTAGGTTGCCGCTTGGGCCCAAGTCGGTCACAATATTCTCTCGCAGTCGTCTTTCTGTGCCATGGTAAGAAGGTCAATGTGCAGCTAGGGGACTAGAAGCGGCCTGCAACATGTCGAACACCTACGATGAAGGGAAAACAAACAGGTAGGCAGATCTCTGGTAGTAAACATTGGTCACAGTGTTTATTTTCAGGTTTCTCTAATGAACAATTGAGTAAATAGAGCCAAAATGGAAAGTATAAATAAAAATAGTAATTGTGTACTTTGGTAGAGTTGTGCTTTTGTGACGACTTAGAGGATGCTGAAGTGATTTTTTTTGTTCCAAATTTTGGAGTTGTGAAAAGCAGAACACAAGACTTTAACTCGGTGTTCAGAATATAGAAAGGTTAGGCTACGCCGAAAGGTAACAGAAATTAGTTTTTCTTTCAATAAGAGGTATGAACTTTTACCAATAAATGAGGACAAATATTTATCTCAGAGCTTCGTAATCTGTGACTTATATTAAAATTCATATGACCATTCATATATCAATAATGTTCATATTGCAGTTATGCATTTCCTTCATATCAACGATATACTTACGAACTGCAGTTGTTTAAAAAGAGCATCACTTACTATTTTAAAGGCTTATAATGCACTTGAAATACGTGAAAGTTTATTTGTAAATTATAGATTATAAGACGAGTTAAGTACTTGCTGGAATAAAAGATCTGTAAAGGAAATTTGCATGAAATGTCGGAGGATTAATCTACAAGATGATTACATTGTGCTACAAGCTTATATTTCTAAAATGGATTTAATATAACCAAGTGCTGGTTTTTTCGGAGGAACAGACCTTCAGCTAACTGCAGGGGCAACACTCCAGCGGGTCCCATAAGAATTTCAAACCAAACGATGATACACTGATGGTCCTTAACAAATTAAGTAACTTCTATTTTAAACATTTTTTTCAAATATAGTATTTTTTGCATAATTTCATGTTGTTTTAAACGATAGAATCACTAAGCTATCACATTTCATTCATTTTATTATGTGCTCAAAATAACCTCCATTACCACTTAGTTCCTAAGTATGGCCTCCTTCGGAAGGGAAGTAAAACCGTGGGTCCCGTGTCGTACATTTGCGGCACGAAAAAGAACCTCAAGCCTGAAAGAGAGGCCTCTGAGCAAAATTTGTCGGCCGTTTCACGCCCTGAGTTGAATGGGACGCTTATGACCTGAGCTGTTAAAGAGCGTCCTTAAATAAATCAATCAAAAAAAAAAAAAAATTACCACTTAGTAGCCTTTTTCGGAGCTTTCTCTAGCATAAAAAAGTAATAGTATCACATGTTTTCACATATTCGTTCCTTTACAATTTTCTTTGGTTGTAGGCTCTGTGGATATACCCTTTTTTTTTTACTATAAAAACGATTCAAAGGCGAACAGGGTGGCCAAAACAGTGGCATCTCATCATTCACTATTAACGTCATGCTATTACCGTTCCTTTTTTTTTTTTTTTTTTTTGAATAGTGTTTAACGCCCGTTTTTACTTCTTAGGCACCACAGACGGTGAACACTGATGATACATGAGATGAAAAAAATTGGGAAAGGATTTTTTTAAGGAAGGGAACGTTCCAGGCCTAAGTTTAGGGTAGCTCCCCGGCATTTGCCATTTATGAGGATTGAGGAAAACGTGGAAAAAACCTTAGTCAGGGAGGACGGTCCTGGCGGGATTCGAACCCCAGACCTTCCACTCACGAGTTCGCACCTTAAAGATCTCGGCCCCCCGTGGCGGTGGGGTAATGGTGATATAAGTATATGCATATATGTGTCAGGAATATATGTAAAGAATTTACATATATTTAAATATGTTCGTGTTTGAACGTATCGAAAGGCGACCGGCGGGGTGCCGCCATGCTAATCATATGCCCCCCTGTGTTGCTGTCCTCCAAGACGGAGGTGCAAGAAGCAGAGGTCGCCGTGGCAGGTCAAGGCTCTCCCTGGGCTGTACAGCCAAATGAGAAAAAGAAGACAAAGAAAAGTTTTCCGTCTTTGTATTTTTTTTTTTTTCCTGGTTTGAAAGACAAACATTTGCGAGATCTAGAGATAAAACAAATTCACTGTTTTTCGTGTTTGTGAGTATTGTGCATTATCATTTTAATCTTGTTCTTCAGTTTTGCCTGTGAATTTGTTTCGTAATAATTGTATTAATAGATTAAATATTGAAAACCACCAAGTTTTCATTCCTCGTAATATTTAAAGATAAAGTTAGTTTCCGTATAGCCACACAGTGGAGTATTATAGAGCATCAGTCACTAAAGTACTTGTAATTTAAGGGAAGTATTAAAATGAAGGGTCAAAATCTTTTCTTTTTCTTTTTTGTACGATGTTAATATTTGGAATTTGCTGTTTATTTTCATATGATTTTCATTTATGTTCCTTGTTTATAAGTATTGTTACTAAATTTTAATTTTGTCACTGCAGAAGTCATATATATATTTTAGTTTTATTTCATTTCGTCAGCACTTGTTCAGTTAAATTTTTATATATCAGGAACTATTTGCACTAGAATCCTGTGGTTTGTCTCGAATGATAGAAAAGGTAGTATTTCATAAATTAGCGGCATTTTTGCATGCCATTATCCTTTGTTGTTTTTTATTGTTGGAGGATTTTAACTGGTGTTTCCCTCAAAAATTAAGTTTTACTGTAAATACATTTTTGACTGCATTATTGAAAAACTACTTTTTTGTGTATGTTTCCCATTTTAGGACCTACATAAGCTATCGCTTTAAAAGTTTTACCACTAATTCATGATATTATTGCTGGGATCAAATGTGACAACGTAAAAATATAAAATGTTGAAAAAAACAATGAAAAAGTATTTATGATCTGCCTAAGAGTCGTGTTAAAGTAATGAAAACAGACCAGAAAATTTCAATTATGTGCATCTGTATGCTGTAAAAATTTAATTTCATTAACCTTAATAATCCTTGAGAAAATGGGAAATGAAGTTGGTAAATTTAACGTTGCAACGATAAGGCCTTTCATGAACAAAAATAAGCACGGCTGCACATTAAAAGATTGCATCGCTTAAACTTTGTTATCATAAGTTCGCGAAGCTTCTAAGAAATATTTGAGGATAATATCTGGAAAAAAATAAACAAACGAAACAAAGTATGTCAAATGTTTTATTGTTCCGTCAAATGTTTTTATTGCATCTCAGGAAATTTAAAACTTTTCGGGAGGAAAGAGAAGAGAACGATGTTTCCACGAAAGATAAGAGAGATGCCTTACTAGAAGGGGGGGGGAGTAAGATGACTTGGATGAGTTCATCAGTCAGCAGTTGAACTACATTGAAAGCAATAACATTAAATGGAAGACCTAACAGATGGCAGACTTCCCAGTGATAGCGAATGATAACAAGAGTTCTTGCATGCATGGCCCCCTTATCTAAAATGAAATTATGGCGTCTTAACTGCTTAATAATAATGAATTTGCAAGTTCGTACGCTCTTTTCAAAAATGTAGCATCTATTTAATCTCGGTAGCCGTTACTGCGCTGCAGTTTAATTGAACAAAATAATCATTATGCAATATTTAAACATTCTTAAAAAGAATGGACGTGATCGATAAGTTCTTAAATAAAACTACTTCTCCCTTATCCCCCAGATAGAATCCAGTGATCCCGACCTGCAGTTTGGGATCAGCTGATTTAAAGTTTATACGGAAGTAATAGTATAACGGTAGCTCATTGCCACAGTTTAAATGCTGTAAAAATGCACAAACAAGCTCAAAATTCCCATTGATAAATGACCTTACAGATTGATATTTAATATATGAAAACTGTTGCGGTATCTATACAGTTTCATATACATAAGCTTGAAGCTTGTAAATCTCTTAAAAAAATAAAATAGAACAGAGGCAGAGTAAGGTAAACATTTTTTTTAAAATGTCCGGATGTTAACATGATATCGAAAATAGAAAAGAAACACAATTGCAATGATTATTTTCCATATTTAAGTCAAAGCTTAACCGCCACGGGTGGCCGAAGTCGTTAAGGCGTGGACTCGTGAGCGAGAGGTCTGGGGTTCGAATCCCGCCAGGACCGTCATCTCTGACTGAGTTTTCTCCAGGTTTTCCTCAGTTGTCATAAACGGTACCGGGGAGGTATCCTGAACTTAGGCCTGGAACATTTCCTTCCTTAAAAAAAAATCCTTTCCTAATATATCATTTCATCTCATCAATCTAACCTCTTCCCATTTACCCCGTTCCGTCTTCGGCCTAAAGTCGTACCAATGGAAAATCCGTGGCGGTCGTTCCATAACCCCAATCTAGCTAGAACAATAACATAACTTCATTTGATAACTGTGCTTCCATGAGCGTACAGTGAGGTTATTTGAGTTATGGGTAGCCTGAACGCGACTGTTTACTATGGAAGTGTAGCTGCTTTAACTGGAAAAATGGAGATAGAATCGCCGCGCATATAGCTAGTATTTTTAATTGAGTACTTATATTTTTACTGAAAGCATAAATGATATTGTATTTAAAACTGATAATATAAGCAATAGCCTGTCATTTAACAACTGTTTTATGATGTTCCTCAGAGGCAGTACATTGTTGCATAACAAACACGGTGGTTCGGAGCAAGTTTCTTGTCATTGAAAGATCCTGTCCGTCAGATCTTTTTAACAATTAGGCGAACAGTTTTTTTTACACGATTGCTAGGTTATGTTCTTGCGAATCACTGAAACAATTCTGTGCAAAAAATCGGTTTTTACTACGCGCATCTTCAAGACTGTATATGAGTTGTATAACAAACGGAGAAGAATTAGCAAACAATTTATTTACACATAATGAAAGCCCACTAACGTGCAAGCACTTGCTGACAAAACCTCCCTCGAACTAACTGCAAGCTACCACCTGCACATGCATTATATGATTTAGACTGGCTTCTCTCAGTGCGCAGGAGCACTAAGCCGCTCCATAACTTCTTTAACTTCATTGTTTCATATCTTTTAAGTATTGAAACGCATTTTATATTGTTTTAATATTTTCTGATGTGTCCTTTCGTTGAACAAAAAGATGCTTTACAAAAGTAAGCCTCCCCTTTACCAGTTGCCAACATGCAACTATGAGAATTTCCGATGGTACAATTAATTAAAACTTACTCATATTCATGAGTTAAGAAATTGGTGAATGCCTAGAAAAATTGGACAACAAAGTCTTCCAGTTCGTTGGTATAAGCTATTATCAGCTCCGCAACAACAATAATAAAAACAATATATTATTATTATTATTATTATTATTATTATTATTATTATTGGGATAATATGGTCGCACCTTCCAGGCGCCCCAACCTCAGTCGTAATGCTCTTGCCATACTGCGGGAGAGTCCCATAAAGTCCAGATGGACATGAGTGATGGCAAAAAGCAAACAAAAAAGGTCAATAAACCCTGTGCGGTTAGGCCGCAATAGACTTGAGAAACAGTTGCAAATCTGCTTGCCTCTTCACTATATGACAGGATGTTTGATCGTAAGAAAATGGAATTAAATGAATGTTTGGAATGTGAAATTTATGATTAGCCACATAAGATGTGAAGATAAGCTGCATAATCACAAGTAATATCACAAGAGGGTCTGAGATTACCGATAAATTCAAGTTCGGACCCTCGAGTGTTATTTATTGGGTCTATTTCACGAATAAAATAAGAATTTCAATATAATTCCTCTATATTTGGTTTACAATATTGTAGTAATTGTATATTTGTACTTAACCTTTTCAAGCAATCTTGCGACAAAAGAATGCCGATTGTCGGTAATGCCAATAGAGAAGAGCAAAATACGGGTTTAGGACTATTTCATGAATAGAGTAAGAATGAAAGTTAAATATATTTGCAATTTGTGCACAGAATATTAACAGTAGTAGAAAATGTTACACTTATGTATGTCTGTCTATTCCTTTCAGAAACCGCGAGACTGAAATGGACAAAAATTGAATATTACAATCGCTACCGTTCGATTTTCTAATACCAACGGAAAAAAAAAAAGATAACATACAGTGTCTCTATTTTTCTTTGTATTCTGTGATTTTGAATTCCTAATGATAAGATCAATTTGCATATTTGACGCATCACCAAAACGCTTTGTCCATGCTTTTGGTGCTATCAATAGCTCCCCACCGCCTCTAAAAAAGTGATCAGTGATGTGTGTTCAGGAATTATATAGTGAAGGTAAAGAGTTGGCTACACTGATCACAAGACAACTGCAAGTCGCTTGATAAAACGGATTTGATAATTTTTTTCTCGATAATTTCATTCCGTAATCCGCTGTGATTGTTCAAAATTCAAAATTGTTTTTCATCTCAAGATGACGTCACCATAAAGCCGCTAGAAAGATAAAGCACCAGGAAGAAACTATAAAGTGCCGAAACAGGTTTACAGCATAAACCTTGATGTTAATATTGAAGCAATTTACTTGCAAGTCACACTGGATCGACAGCGTGTGCTCTTTGATTATTATTCATACGCATAAGGAAGAGCACTTAGACATGAATAACAAAGGAACGTATGAACGAGAAATATATCGCTCTATTATAGAACAGCTTATAATGTCGGTTTTTTCAGGGCTTTAGTACTGCCGCAGGGCTTTACTACTTTATTGAAAGTAGTTTCAATAAACTGTACTCTTTTTATACCTTCCTGGTCGCTTGTAGAATTTTTTGTCTTTTCGGCTGTGAATGACTAATTTTGTAAACCTTGTCCACATCAGAATCTTAAGTCGATTACTTCCTCATTCGAGTTTTACAGAAACGAACGACCTTCACCATTATTGACACGTCATGCGCGTGCATCATAATGGCGGGAACTGAAGGCTGCTACAGACAAATCCCCGTCTAAACCTATGGACTTTATATAAAAAAAAATTCTGTGAATAAAAAGTATCTTCCATCCCTTCCATTTTCCAATAGTACCAAAATTCCTGTAAATATATGACATTCATAATTTGTATGTATACCCTGGGGATAGCAATCTGAAATATGTAGCTTGGCAAGGACTATGCCTCCAGATATTTCTTTCATTGTTGTTACAGCACATGCGCAAAGGGAGTTTCGTTGAATAGCGAAAGTGATTCATTAACAGAGCTTAGAGCTGAACGTATAAAGCGGGCGTCTAGTCTAAACCTAGTTTAAGAATGAAAGCTACTTATGTTTAATTTTGCTTTGGTTATGAAAAATGACGATTATAAATGTTGTGTTGGAACTTTGTTTGGCCCTTCCTCTTCCCGAAATTTTACTGGTAAGTCGCTTCTCCATTTCCTATTGATTATGATTAAGTCTATATTTTGTGTTTTTCGCTGAGTTCCTCCCTCCTAAGCCAGTTTATCTTCTTATATTTTATTTTATTATTTATTTTAGTAATATATTTTTATATCTTTACTACTTTTATAATCCAATAGAATATACTGCTAAAGACCTGATTTTTTTTTTTTTGAGTGTCTTTTCGATGAATTTACTTTTTCCTGTATTTCAGATCCATATGCTGAATAGCCTTGATATTTGTTTAAAATGTTTTACGGTCTGCTTTCTATAGTATTGCTCATTTTATGATCCTATTAGATTACTATGTGAATTTATTATTTACCAATATTTTATATACTGTACCCCCTAGGTAGTTAAAGCTGACTACCTAATAATACACACCTGCTTGAAAAGAAAAAGGGGGAAGCTATATTGTGCCATTGTTAATTTTAAAATGCATTTGACACTGTATGGAGAAACGTGGAAGGAAACTGTATAAGGGAAACTATGGCGTAATGGTATTTCAAGGGTGGCCGAGGTCGTTAAGGCGTGAGCTCGTGAGCGGAAGGTCTGGGGTTCGAATTCCGCCAAGACTGTCCTCCCTGAAAGGTTGTTTCCAGGTTTTCCTTATTCCTTATAAATGGCAAATGCCGGGGAGGCACCCTAAACTTAGGCCTGGAACGCTTCCTTCCTTAAAAAAAATCTATCCCCAATTTATCATTTCATCTCGTATATCATCAGTGCCCATCGCCTGTGGTGCTTCTGTAGTAAAAGCGGGCGTTAAAAAAAAATCATTTCGAAGTAAAATGCTCCAATCTCCATTGGCAGTATACACAAATGTTAGACTCTGCATCAAGCTAAACCAAAGAGAGTTATCGCCACGGGTGGTCGAGGTCGTTAAGGAGCGGAGTCGTGAGCAGGAGGTCTGGGATTCGATTCCCGCCAGGACTGTCCTCCCTGACTGAGAATTTTTCAGTCCTCATAAGCGACAAATGCCTGGGAGTACCTCCCTAAACTTAGGCCTGGAACACTTCCTTCCTTTAAATAAATTCTTCTCATTTTATCATTTCATCTCATGTATCATCAGTGTCCGCTGCCTGTGATGCCTCAGTAGTTAAAACAGACGTTAAACACTATTAAAAATCAAGGGGTATTAGGCAGGGATATATTTTCTAGCCTTTATTGTTTACTTTTTATTGATTACATCATCGATGCGTTGCTCTCGGAGGAGACGGTCGCTGCAGAAATGAACAACATAGATTTCAGCTCTTGTGTTCGCCTTTGAATTACTAATCTCATCATTGTCTATTGAGGGTCTACAGAAAGAACTGACAAATTAGAGGGTTATTGCGAAACACAGGGACTGATTGTAAACGTTACGAAAACTCAAACTATTAATTTTAAAAATGGACCAGTTTACAGCAAGAATGAGAGCAAGAAACCAGGGGAATGAAACAGATTATGTAAAATATCATACAAAGCAGGGGGGAGGGATGTCAGAAGTTGTGCATAGGCAGTCACGGGTGTCTGATATTCCTGACACTATTATGGAGAACATGTATAGCGCTATGATAACTTCTGTCATGTTTACGGTTCTGAGATATGGAGCTGGGAGAAAGTGGGCCGACTGAACAAAGTCAAAAACGAGTTTCTAAAGCGAGTTTTAGGAACAGGGATGTATATAGTCAACTGTGCCGTTTTGCGAGGAAAAGTAATCATTGTTAACATTAGAATAATTAAGACCTGGTTACGTATAATAAAACGAGAACACACGACTTTAAGGGAGGTGTGTTACCAACATCAGATTAGTAATTGGGATCAAAGACACTGGGCAGCGAAAATTAAAAAATGTTTAGAGAGCTTTTTTTTTTGAGTAGTGTATAACGCCCGTTTTTTACTACTGTGGCGCCACAGCGGTGGACACTGGTGTTACATGGGATGAAATTTTAAATTGGGAAAAGATTTTTTTTTAAGGTAGCATTCCAGGTCTAAGTTTAGGATAACTCCCCGGCATTGGTCAGTTATGAGGACTGAGGAAAACCTGGAAAAAAAACCCAGTCAGCGAGGTCCTGGTGGGATTCTAACTCCAGACCTCCCGCTCACGAGTCCTTGCCTCAACGATCTCGGCCACCCGGGCATTGGAATGGCTTTAGAGGAAGGGGGTTGAAGGTAATTATGTTTGCACAAAGGTACAAAAAAGGTTTAAGGAAATTAACCCAGAGGGTACAGATGCAGAATTTAGAGAGAAAACATAACTAGTTTAAGTAATCAACACAAAATCAGATGTGTCAGATATATGTCTGGAATATATAATGTGTGTATATATAAGAAAAATAAAAGAAAATAAACACTATCAACAATGTAACAAATTAACAGTAATTATGATAGCAGATAAAGATAAAACACAAAGAAATAGGAAAAAAAAAAAAACCTTGCGATCTCAAGTGTGACTTTTTCTTTGTGTTTTATCTTTATCTGCTATCATAATTACTGTTAATTTATATATATACATATATATAATATAAATGATAATAATGTAACACTAGTAACAATGTAACTAAAATAATAATAACTATAAAACAAAAAAGTCACCGATCTTAGGCAATTGCTATATTTCGAACTGTTTGAGTTCTGCTATGGCAAGAAGACAAGTATTATCTTGTGAAAATCCCTAGATGAATTTTGAAAATTCCGTTTATTGAGTATAAAAATCGGTAGATTTTGCTTTAACATGTCTGTGGTTTAAGGGAGTCGAGGTAAGGACGGAAGATGAGGTATATAAAAATGTGGTTAATATGCTGTTGGCAGGCAGTACCAAAAACAAGAGAAACGTGTTAGTTGCTAATTCAGGTGAATTGGTGTATGATATATGGTAACTCAGTGGCAATTCACAATTAGTATCTAATATTGTGTCAAAACATTTTAATGAATGAATGAATAGTGTTTAACGCCCGTTTTTGCTACAGAGGCGATGGACACTGGTGATACATGAAATGAAATGATATATTGGGAAAGGATTTATTTTTAAGGAAGGAAACGTTCCAGGCTTAAGTTTAGGATACCTCCCCGGCATTTGCCATTTATGAGGACTGAGGAAATTCTGGAAAAAACCTCAGTCAGGGAGGACAGTCCTGGCGGGATTCGAACCCCAGACCTCCCGCTCACGAGTCCGCGATTTAACGACCTCGGCCACCCGTGGCGGTAAAACATTTTAAAATGAGAATTCACAGCAACAAAATTAAAAAAGAAGAAGAAGAAACCTTTATGATCACTGGAAACCAATTGTACAAAAACATTATAGTATTATCACAATTATTGAACAAGTGAATACATGAGAGTAGTATATATCCCTCCTCGCGTGATTTTTATATCAAATTGATATCAAAAGGGGTGGGGGGTGATATCAAAAGTGGTGGGAGGTGGGGGTGGTGGTGGTGGGAGGTGGTGGTGGTGGGAGGTGGTGGTGGTGGTGGGGGTGGTGGTGGTGGGGGTTGTGGTGGTGGTGTGGGTGTTGTGGGGGTGGGGTGTTGATATCAAAATCTCAATTTGAATTGATATCAAAATTTCTGTTTGATTAAGCGATAGGAAAATCTCTGTTTGATCGAGTGTTGGATTTAAATCTCCCGAAAAAAGTGTGTGTGATCAATTAATTACGTTGTAAAAAAATGGAGAGCCCTTCCGCCACTGCGTTGGCAGTTCGCCACTGCTCGCTCCCCCCACCGCTCGCTTTCGCCGCCCGCCTCGCTTTGTTCGCCGCCCGCCTTGTGTCCCTCGCTTTGTTCGCCGCCCGCACAATGCTTTTGCGTGAATTCGGTCTTCAATGGGTGGTTTCTTATTCGTTTGTATATATTCTTTTTAACAAAAACTCTGTATTTTCTCACACAGGGTTAGAAAAGTCAAAAACAATATGTGTGGGTTTTTCTTTACAGAGCCAAACTAAAAATAACACGTTGGCTCTCTCTGTATTTCTAAAAAGCTATTATTTTCACAAGGAAACAAAAAAACATTCTTCTAAAAATCCTATCTTCAGAGACATTTAAAAAGTTCTTTCTTTCGGGGGGAAAAAGACATTGTTAATAAAAGTTCTTTCACATTGGCTCTCTCTATATTTCTAAAAAATCTATCATTTTCACAAGGAAACAAAAAAACATTCTTCTAAAATCCTATCTTCAGAGACATTTAAAAGTTCTTTCTTAGTATGTTCGGGGGAAAGGTGGTGGGGATGGTGAGGTGTAATTTTTGATATCAATTTTTTTAAAATCACGCAAGGAGGGATATATACAGAAAAAAAATTAACATATACAGTTAGATATTTTTTATTGTACACAAAATTAACTTGGAATGGCTGTCTACAAAATTTTAAACACAATTAGATTTTTTATTGTACACAAAATTATACAAAATGACGGTGCTCACTGATCACAAAAATTAACTTGGAATGGTGGTCTACAAAAAACAAGAATTTGTTTGAAATACAATTAAAAATGCAATATTTTTAAAAAGTCTGTCTCACTGGTGAGGGTTTTCAAAAAATGTTTTTATCCCTTCACAAAAATTATTTTAAAATGTGTGGTATATGTTTTTTTGACAAACAACACTTCACAGTCTTCGTCGTTGCTGCTTTCCTCCTCCTCCTCCTCGTATGGTGTGGTGACGCAGGTGAGCGACATGTGGGAAAAGTTGATGTTGAGAGGTTCCTGGGTCGACGGGGTGGCGATGGGGACGACGAAATCGTTGATCGATGGTGTTGTGAAGCATCCTGCCGATGTGACCTTGTACTCTAGGGCTGGTGTCTTGTCGATGGTGCCGAGGTAGATGGTGCAGCGTGCGTCTATGCCGTAGTGAAGTATTTTAGACGGGGTGCACTTGACTTCCACGACGTCGGAGTTGTTGGTTGCTAATTTGACGGTGACAGTTTTGTCATCGCCAAAGAAGGAGATTTCAGTTGAGATGAGTTTGATGTTTGCAGGGTGCTTGCCGCTTCTTGTGACGTGATTTTGGTTGTCAAAAACTAGTTTGACAAACACATTGTTGCCGACCCCCACCGGATCTGTTTGACAGGCCATGTTGATTTATTTCGGTGTAAACTTCAATACGTGTCTCCGGTAGCCGTTTCTGAGGACCTCTTCACCCTGGTACACGATGTAAAAATCGAACGAGTTGAGCTGGTTGATGAGTTCTGCGGAAAGATTGTTAAATCTAGTAGGTAGAAACACTTCTTTCCCGTTTTCGAGGCGAACAAGCGCCCTGGGTCCGTGCTTTGTTGATATGTTCCGGACCCCTACCACAACGTATGGTACGTTCGGTTGTAACGTTGACACTGACACGTACTCCGAGCTGCTCGCTACTGTAGATAGCTGGCGTAACGCGTCGTTGATCATGTTGACTTCTCTGTAGAACGTTTGCTACTGACACACATTGGGCAGTTTTTGGAGAGAGGGGGTGGACCATCGATGTGTGTGGTAGTGGAGGGGAGGTTGTAGTGCTGGTTGCAGCGGCGGTAAGGGGCGTAAATTATTTTAGCTTCAGGTGTAAGCACCGCCCATACAGCGTCCACTTCTTCTGGTGAATGATGTATAAAGATGGCGTTTCCCTCCACGGCAAGTAGATGACATTCATTTGGGTCCATCATTGTGAGGCGTCGACCATTTTTCAGAAACTTTATCACTAGGTCCATGTCCGTCGTCGCAGGCGTGATTGAACTTGTCCATCGTGATCGCACCCTCCATAACTTGTGTTCGTGACGTCATCACGGCCCCTGAACTTGTCCATCGTGATTGAACTTGTCTTCGTGACGTCATCACCCTCCGTGACGTCATCACGGCCCCTGAACTTGTCCATCGTGATCGAACTTGTCTTCGTGACGTCATCACCCTCCGTGACGTCATCACGGCCCCTGAACTTGTCCATCGTGATCGAACTTGTCTTCGTGACGTCATCACCCTCCGTGACGTCATCACGGCCTCCTGAACTTGTCCATCGTGATTGAACTTGTCTTCGTGACGTCATCATGGTTGAACTTCGCCTTGTTTGGACTCCAGCTCTCTGATGAATATCGGTTTTAGAAAATGCTCCATCTCTAGGAACACTCTAAAGGTTGCGCAACGGATGTATCTTGTGTATTCGGTGTAGTTCATTTTCTCCCCGGAATCGTGGGCGTGAAGTAAATACATGCGATAGGCTGCTATTTGATTTTGTACTTCGAACTCTTCTTTCTTCTTGTGATAGATGATGTCGGTCACCATACGCTGTAGGCTTTCTAGCGTCCTCCATTCCTGCATACTCAACGATGTACAACGACCGTCCATTTTGATGATAATATTTTGTGTGCCAAATAAACGTTTAAAAATTATGGATAGTCGGTTGGTTATCTGCCACTCTCTTAGATGAAAGGTCAAGCTCTGTATAGTCGGCATCGTCTCTGAAAGCTTCTGCCACTCGGTCGAACCCAGGACCACAGTGTTGCGTCGCCCGCCAATGGTCACCACGATCTTGTGAGGAGATTTAGGTGAAAACCCAACGGCTGCAAACTTGGACTGCTTGCTGTTCAGGAAGTAAACATCCGTTAGCGGCCCCATGTCACTGTAAAAACAAGAACACCCCTTATGTAGCACACTCTTTTTTTCATTCGTCAATTAACCACACATACTGAATGCGACTTACCTGTTCAGCTCTCTCGGAACAACTGGTAGAGCGGATCATGTCAATGCGCCTTCTAAAAAAAAAAATACAAGAATTAGCAACATAAAATGTGTCAGAGTTATTCATGCATGATCATCCACAATTTGTATTAATACTAACCTTTAACGATATACATCTCTGATGTGTAGTTTGTGAGCACCCGCCAAGACTGTAGGTTCTTTTAATGATGTCATCGTTGTGATTAAAATCACTTATGCTGAATTTTGAAAAGAATTTCTCCTTGCGCAGACCTTGGAAGCGGTGGGATAGGTAAGCAACGACGTAATGGCCACAGGTAGTGCTGAAATCGCCTTGCAACCTTCTAGTGTTGTGAGACCATCTTGTACCACAACATCGATTTAAAAAATTTAGAATTTCCCCCGAAAGAGGTTCTATACCATAGCTATCGAAATATTCCCCCCGGTCGTTCTTTGCAACAAAGATGCAGATCCAATGTTTCCCTGGTTTCGTGCTTGGGTCAGTGTTAATGACAACTGCTATGGGAAGCTGTCTATTATACAAATTTATCGACGACAATTGGTCGCAAGCGTACACGCCTAAAAAGTGTGGTGTACATTTAGACAGAAGTCGGTGTATTTGCAGCGTATTCATGATACCAAAATGGTCCTGTTAGCATCAATTTCTATAGTGCGATGTACTTCTGCCATCACCAACAGGTTGATAGGTTCTGGAGTTTGATCTTTAAATCCTACACTTATAGACACAGTACCGTGTCGTTGCCCTGAAATGTAAGACTCGTTAGCGCTCATATCGGCTGTAAGATCAAACACCATAATGGTGTAACCGTGTGAATATTGATGTCTGGAAATTGAATGCCCCTCGTCCTTAAAGTGTATTCCGAGACCATCTTGAAGAGTTTGAAAACATTGGAGAAAGTGACCTGCATCAAAATCGGGCTGTAGGGGTTGTGAGGGAAAAGGCTGGCCGTTCACATACAGTTGAAACGAATTCATTTTAAAGTGTTGTAAATTGTATGGGTTTTTGTTAATGTTGCCGTTGTATGCCTGGTCTGCAACCATCGCCACTACCACTCTTCGAGGTATTTGCCCGATGAAAACATCGTTGAAAGTCATATTACTAACCCCCTTTGGAATGTTGAGAGCGTGAAATCCTACATCTTTGAGATGGTACTTTGCATTGTTCTTTGTTAACACAGCCTGATGGGCAAGTTTGATGGTCGGGGACGGCCTCACAGCTTTCAAAATCAGTCTAGCAGACTGAATCTCTGTGTAGGCTTTAAAGTCCTTTATATCCGAAAAGAGATGAAAGTTGGGTGAAGAGGGGGAGAGTTTGATGGTGACGCTAACATTGTTCAAGAGCAGATTTTCCTGATTAAAGAGTGCATTGGAAAGATTGCCCATTAGCTGTACAACTTTGCTTCCTTTGGTATAGTCGTTACGCCACTTAATTCCATCATTTGTTACATACGTGTCCATCATTCCTCCCTTGTCCTTTTTCCAGAGTGTGGACTCTAGTCTGCTGTTCATGACATCTTCCGAATAATTGAGTAACGTTTCAATGTAAGTTCTATAGGGGTAGCCTGGTTGAGGCATGGAAACTGTGACATTGTTGAGTGATACTTCCAATTGTTGAAACAAGGAATTTAGGGAATTGTTTACAAAGGTAACCTGTTTGTCCTCTTTCAAGTCGTTTCCACCGTCATCCACTATTCGCACGAACAGCTCAAGTACTACATAAGTCATATCGAGGTAATCGTCAGCATTGCCAGAGTAATGAAATGTGATGGGGGCATTTTTCATAAGTGTATTTTGTGGATTTAGAGAAATGTAACGGTACTCCTCCACGTTCATTTGAACGGGCAAGTCTTTAAAGATGTCTAGTTCCGAACTCATGTGCACCAACGATTCGTCAGCCATTATGAAAATACGTCTAGCACCTTACGTCTTCGGCGTTTAGTCTTAAACTGATT
Organism: Metallyticus violacea; assembly: GCA_030762175.1. Classification (NCBI taxonomy): domain Eukaryota; kingdom Metazoa; phylum Arthropoda; class Insecta; order Mantodea; family Metallyticidae; genus Metallyticus; species Metallyticus violacea. The sequence continues at coordinate 118,990,748 of CM060842.1, read as the reverse complement.
ATATATTTCACCCTTCCTGCGCTTTAATAGACCCGTGCCTATCATAGAGTCTATCTTTACATCAGCTTTCCTTTTCAAGTTAGTTCCCGCCTCCTTCAATCTAGTCTTTAAAGATTCTTTTGGCGGTACCCCCGAACTTGCAACATCTGCAAGCACGTTGGCACCCATTTTCAATGCTTCTTTACCTATAGCTTTCACTCCGCTCTTGAAAAACGGTAGCACAGTTCTGAAAAGACCGCCGAGAGCAGAGAACAAGCCGCTACCCTTTTGATAACGCTTGCCTCTATACAGGTGAAAATCTTGATTGTATAATCCTCCTCCTGCCTGGTTTAAGTAATATCTGGTGACAGTATCCAGCTCCATTATGTCTGTTTCGGACGAAACGTTAGAACTATAGTAGAGGAAAGTCCGTCTACAAATGGCAAGAAATCTCCATAACCGTTCCTTAAATCTATATTCACGATTTTAAAGTCCTGTTGCATCAAAGGTACCCAGTTAAGTGGAATGAACGACTTTTCAATAGTCATGCAGGTGTTGTCACGTTTTTCATACTCTACAGAGACGCTTTCAATGACTTGCACAAACGTGTTGCCCACCACTTGTGGTACTATCAGATTACAGTAAATGAACATTTCGTAAGGGAAACCCATGTACGGATCTACAGGGTGTTTGCCAATTTCCTGTTCAACCACGTTTGTGTAAGGTTCGAACCCCATCATCTTGGCCAAAGATGGCGACAAAACCAGCACATGTATTAGGTTCTTTGACGTGGTTTTAGGAGGAATGTCAGGTTTTTCCTGCGTTTCTACCGTAGGAGAAGTGCCCGGTTTACGAGGGATTGGTGGTTTAGGATTGATAGGTTTTGGAGTTCTAGTAGGAGCAATATTTCTAGCTTTGTTTTTTAACGTTTGGTTCGCGCCTTCAGGGGGTTTAGTTTCTGTTTTCGATCTCCTAGAGGACTCAGCATTTTCTATATATCCTACATATTTGCTGCTGGGGATATGACTGTTCTGTGCGACTTTGATGTTGATGCTGGCAGTATTTTTGTTCTCGTTATAAATGAAAAAGTCTTCGACTTGCAAATTTTCACGTATAACTGAGTTGACAGCATGTACCAAATCCTTAGAATTGTGCACGATGCCATGTGGTAATTGTAAGTTAAATTTTGAATGTGTCACTGGTGCTACCATATTATACATTGTACCAATGATTTGATTTTCGTGATTTGTTACGTTATAGAATTTCACAGGGTACCTAACCTTTTGCAGTGCGACTTCCCATTCTCCTTGCAATACTATTCTCTCGGGTAAGATGTTTGAAAATCTGGAAGTTGTATTGTCAGTGAAATGGTCCATAGAGGCGTTACTCACGAGCGTGAGGGAAAATGGTTTTGTTCTAATCATATCGAGCTGATACTCGAACCCGGTACCCACGAGTTAAACTTGGTCGGATAACCTCTCCACTTAACCAAAAACTGTTTATTTCGACCGCGGCCTTTAGTGTCGAGTATTTTGTCTATTTTGAATGATGCCGGGGGAGCTACCTTTTGTATCTCCTCGGAGTAAAAGATACCGTCTATGGCCTCCCCACCCAAGTCCTTTAATTTATACACAACGGGGGAGCCGTATACCACCTCGTCAATCTGTAAAATTTCGTCCGTCCAATTTTGCTCGTACCCCTTGGCAAACTTCATTTTCTCCTTAGATATACGCACATGGTCTCCCACGTTAAATTTAACTTTACGTGGTTTGTCTGCATTCCGACCATAAAGATTTTCGTAAACATGCAAAATGTTGTCTTCATTGACATCCTTTGGAGCCATCTTTATGGACCTATGAAAGGAACTATTGTAAGACTTTAAAAGTGCAGGAAGCACGTCCACGTATCTATATGTATTTTTATGTGTGAAATATTTCCACATTTTCGTCTTTAAGGTTCTATTGAAACGTTCTACAACACTGGCTTTGACATTATTTTTTGTAGTGTAATACTTTACACCATGTTTGGTTAAAAATGTTTGAAAGATTTTGTTGGTGAACTCCGTTCCTTTATCTGTTTGCAATATCTTGGGGGTACGATGAGCGAATATAGTTTTAAACGCTTCTGTAATTTCACCCCCTACTTTTGATTTTAATGGTATAGCCCAAGCATATTTCGAGAAAACATCAATAACCGTCAAGATGTAAACGTATGGTTTATTGTGCTCCTTTACGCCACTCATAATATTTAAATCGGCCTCCCAAAGGTCGTCCATGTTAGTCACGTGATAATTTCTGGTGGGGAACCGTTTTCTTATCGGTCTATGAAATGTATAACTATCCTGTGTTTGAAGAAACGACTCGATCTTAGATTTCGGTATACCTGTGGCCTTGCGAAGTTTGTCTGCAGTGTCAAAACCAGCATAGTGTTCAGGATTGAAATAGATTTTCTTCAGTGCGTTCATAGTTGTTCCCACACTTGTCTGCGAAGGTTATAAGACTTTTTTACTGGTAATCGGCTTTTATTTACTTTCGTCTTTGTCGATTTCTCTTCCTCCTTTACCTCGACACCATTGGTTTCAAGGTATGGTTCCCTCACTTGTGACTCGATACCATTGGTTTCAAGGTATGGTTCCCTCACTTGTGACATAAGATCGAGATAGTTGGCCAACTTATATTTTATCAACTGCCATTTTTCAGGGTGTGGTAAATGTGTACGCTGTAATTTATTCATTTCTCTGATGAGTTGGTTAAGTGATTTGTCCACGAGGTGAAGCTTTTCGACAGCTTTTGGCTGTGAAGCTAGTATAATTTGCTTACCGTGCTTCATTTAACTCAAATTTGACACGAGTGCACTACCGAGTGAAGCCAATATCGGGAGTAGAAAAGCAGGTAAAAAACCTCCTCTCTGTACAAGAATCTTTTTCTTTTCCTTTAAGGAAAGTCGTTTGTTAATTAATTTTCTCCAGCTAGCTTTATGCTTCTTTAAGCGTTTTAAACAATTTATAGGTAAACTAACATGACCTCTGCACACGTTGAGTACACACTCGGAAATGGCTTTAATTAGCTGAGGGTTAGCACTTTTCAACAGTTTTTGTCGCAAAATAGGTTTAGCCTTGGCTAGCACTGACAAATTTGCATGTTGCCTTGCAATCAGTGGGCTACTCAGTCTGGCAATGCTCATCCTGTCTATGTCTGTGATTAAATGACTGAAGTGTGATCGTTGCTCGTTTATTTAAACTCTCTGGGAAGCACACAAATAAAACCTTCAGAAAAGTGGTCAACAATTGGGTATAAAATAAGAAGGCGTTTCCCCTGGTAGGACGCCGGTTCGATACCTGTATTGATTTGGCGTGTACTGAGTGCAATCCAACACTAGATACCCGTGTGGGTTTTCAGTAGCTTTTTCAAATGCCTCTAAAAGAAACCTAGAGTTCTTTGGTTCGATCTGTTGACAAAGCCTATGAATTTGCATTTTATCTCTATTGTTTTTAAACACGACAATGTAGTTTGCATTTAGAGATATAGTTCGAAATTTCTTTCCTTGTGGAAACACGTTTTGTAATATGTAAATAATCCCGAAGCGTTTGTGATGTGAATCTCTAGTGAAAAAATTTGACACGTTTTCCCCGGAGGCTTGATACATTAAATCATCCAAAATAACTAAATCCCCCTCGTTAACAGTGTCCAAATCTGGTATACCTGCATGGGTTGCGAAGAACGGGCTTGGTTTAGGAGAATATTCTAATGGATGACACCACAACACTTTTCTCGCGGGTCTGTCAAACATTCTGTCTGCATTACTAATTAAATTTTTCACAAATGTAGACTTACCACACCGCGACGGACCTGCAATTAGCATAGTGCACGGGAAATTAAATTTAAAGTGTTGGTTAGTAGACATTGTGGGCGACTGATGTGATCTCATTTAGACACGCCTTCTTTTATACCCATACGGGTAGGAATCAAAGTTTTCACACTGCACACGTTTGTTGACCACCATCCTATAGGTTTTCACTGAAGACTCAGTTACCACAGTTCCTAGAAATTTCCTAGAAATCTGTGTGCCTTCAAGTACTACCGACATTGAATTATCCCTCAGCACGGTGTTCCTGATAACGTCGGAGTTTACATTTTCCAAATTCCCCGAGTTGAGGGTGATGCCTTTAATTTTACAGACAGAGTGCGTCTTATCTCCACACTTAACCTCTATGGTGTAACTTTTTGGACCTGTAGATGCAAATCTGCAAATATACGCTCCATCGCCGTACTTTTCTATTTCATCTGTCATACAGCCTAAAAATGGTCCCGTGGTTGGCATCCATTCCCCCGGTCTGTACGTGGCTATAACAGAATCTGTGTCGAAATAACACACGCGTTCGCCCAATCTCCTAAGGTAGGAATAGAGTTCGATTCTTGCATGGGCAGTTGTATATGCAGCTATGACTGTGTTACTAGTAAAATTCAATTTAGGATTCTGTTCGCAATGTTTCCACACCACATACATTACCTCCTCTGTAGCGGGCAGGTAAGACTGTACCTCTACACCTGGGTCATTAAGTAGGTCTATGAGCCTCGAATAATCTTTCACAAGCTCGCATGTGGACAAGTTATCTCTTTGGCCGTATTTTCCCCAAAAGGAGTTTAACATCAGTTTGGCCAACTCACGTCTGCCAGGATTGATTTCAATAGCGTCTTTATCCAGTGCCACGCCTTCTTTTTCCAAAAATCGTGCGATATACTCGTTTCTCATGGCAGGAGTGTCGCAGTCTTTGGGCCAACCGGAGGCTTCGGTTTTAATTTTCAGAAACTGATTCACATAGTCCTGAAAAAGCCCCTTTTCTCCAGTGATGGGGTTATAGCGTACCATGTCATATTCCCATATTTCATACACGTGAATCACGCTATAACCTTCCTCTAATGCGACTTTAATCTCGTCCACTACCCAGGTTCCTGTCATACATCTTTCGTCCTCTGTATGCGTGCACTCTGTCTGATTCTCCATCTCTGCACATGTTCGGCATAGCGGAAACATAAGTTTACCGTTAATGCGCGACGGCAGGACGGGGTGGTACAGTCTTTCTGGGGGAAGAATTTTACACTTTACAATACCGCCCTCAACATCTTGCAAATTTGGTAAATTATTCACATGAATTTTTGGGTGTCCAACAGGGTAAGCCTTGGTCTTATTTACGAACGGGTACAAACTGCACACATCATAGTAAAACATTTTCATATCTCCAGAGGCTTCGCAGTAGGTTTTCGTACAATTTGTACGTCCACCAAAGAAGGCATCTCGTGGATTGAGAGGTTCGGGGTAGGGAAAACTTTTGACAAATTCAGCCAAAACCCTATTGGTCTTAATCAAACCATTGAACTCACACTCCCACATCTCGGTCACGTTATACCCAGCATGCCTCATCATCTTCGTGACCTTCACGGTGTCCTCGTATCTGGAACTCATGGTCTGGTTGCCAGTGTTGTATAACCTTGAATTCCTATTCGGGTAACAACGTGTGCAACCGTGGTAGAAGCATCCATGAAAGAAATAGACACATTTCCCTTCTTCTTTGTACCCGTCCACTTTATGCCCTAAAACTTTAATTTCCCGACACCGATAAGCATGCTGTATGATGGTTGATTGCTGCTGTTCCAACCAAGACAGCCAGATACACGCTACCCGCGATTGCTTATCAGCTAAACGGTATCCTCCTGCGGGAATAAGTGGTATTTTATTTCTTGGCATGAACCGTTTCCTATATACATTCATGCATGCCTGAGCTATGGTGACGCATTCTCTAAACGGGTCAATACCGTTCTCGTCAATAAATTGTTTCCTAAATTTGGAAACACCTTGACTCAAGAGATAAACGTCAGTTTTACAGTAAGTAACCATTTCTTTTTTCATGTCAAAGACATAATTTGAGGACAACTTTTCATTATGCCACTGCTCGAAAGTCTTGCGGTCATCAACACTCATGCCATCTGGGCAGTAATATTTTTGCTCTGGTACAGGACCAACATACTTTTCGTTTTCCTTGGTGTTGAACAGGTAAGGAAAATAACCTTTACATTCAGGCAGTTGAAAGGTTTTTGAAAAGTGAGACAGTGGCATAGGAATGAAATTCAAAGAGTCTAGAAAAGTTACACTCTTATACTTCATTCTGTAAATTTTGCTTCCATTCATAATCAGTTCGGGGTCCCAATTTAGGGTGCCCACCATGTGTTTTAACAAAAACTGGCCATCATACGACCTCAAGTTGTGTGCTATGACAATAATGTCACGGGATTCGAACCCTGGTTGTGTGATGTGGTCAAACAATTCTTTTACAGGCTCCTTGTCGAATACCCATTCTTTAACACCACACTGTGTACAATAGGGCATCTTATGAGACTTGTCCACACACAGACCACAACTTTTATGCATTATACATAGATTAGGAATGTGTTCAAACACGTCTGTGGAATAAAGCGTGTTCTGAGTACACTCGAAATCTATGAACATGAACACGAAATTCTTTCGCAAATTTGGTGAATTGTACGGCCGAATGTAGCACTCGTGGTTGGCATTCACATGGACCTTACAAGTAACACAATAAATTTCTCCGCACTGGTGAGGAGTTTTCCTAAGCCTCATATTCACAAGTTTGTTACACAACGGGCATACTTTTTCCACGTCGCATACTGACATGGATTTAGGGTAATATTTCCCCTTAATCAAATGATTATTAAAACAGGTCTCCCCGTTGAAATCGCGATGACATGAATCGCATTTCACATACCTATCAAATGATGTTGGACACCTCTGTCGACACTTGACACAGTTTAGATCACACCTGTGAGTTTCTTTTTTATTAAGTGAGGGAAAATTACAATGTCGGCAATACCACTTACATTTGAATGCCCCGTGTAGGTTTACAATTGCATTAAAATGGCTGTCGTGGAATATTACGTCGATGTGTTTATCGGTGTTAATTTCCGACTTGTAGAGGACATTTTTACCATTATGACCACCAAAAACAGTGATAGGATACTCCTTTAGCGCTATTTCAAAGAGTTTCACGTCGTCAAGTGTAAACGGGCCATCGGTTTTGCCTATTTTCTCACACAACTCTACAGCTTTTTGTTTTTGCAGACGGTCATATCGCGTAATAGAACCATAATGAACATCCCCGTCAATTTTGGATTTGCACACTGCGATGGCTCTAGGTAGACAAAGATTGTCTTTGTTTTTAATTTCTATAATACCTTTGTTTTTACTACAGTCGTCGCAGCGTTTGTAACATGAACCTGATATTTCATTTGTCCAAATACACGAAATTTTGATTGCCCCTCCCAACAAAAATTCTTTGTTACTTTGCATTATTTTCTCCATTGATTTCAATACGGCCTCGGGGTTTACCTGATCAAACCTACGTACACTCATGTTAAAAGGTCTAGCAGGATTTTTGGTATCATGAACGGTTATTCCTACGAACCCTGGTTGGTTTTTTAGCAGATTGTCATCAACAAATGATAAATAATCATGAAACACTTTGGAAACCCATTGGTCAGGATCTGCATCTTTAGGCATCGAACTCACCATAATTTCAGTTTCAGAGTACCCAGAATAAAATTTTTTAGTTGCCCTCTGGCTATGGTTAATAATTTCGAAAGATGGTTGCAAGGTTGCACTTACCTGTGGCACAATGCTGTCAACAAGAGAAGGTGGTACACCATTTCCGGTAGAAGGCGAGCCAGCTCCGGTAGAAGACGAAGCAGTTCCGGTAGAAGACGAAGCAGCTCCGGTAGAAGGCGAGCCAGCTCCGGTAGAAGACGAAGCAGTTCCGGTAGAAGACGAAGCAGCTCCGGTAGAAGGCGAGCCAGCTCCGGTAGAAGACGAAGCAGCTCCGGTAGAAGGCGAAGCAGCTCCGGTAGAAGGCGAGGCAGCTCCGGTAGAAGACGAAGCAGCAGGACGGTATGGTTCACCGTTTCCGGTCTGATCACTTTTGCTGGCCACACCGCCCGAGAAGCCTCGTGTTCTCTTAAGAGTGAGCTTGCCCCCATAACGTGTTCTCTTGCGATGATCACAACTTTTCTTTTTGTTGACGAACTGTTCTAAAACCGACGTGAACCCTTCAACTAGACTCCCAGTACCGGAGTTTCCGTTATTCCTCGAAGACTCGGGCCCCTGGTCACTGATGGAAGTGTTTGTAGAAGATTGATCGGCAGAAGATTCGTCTCCGTAGTTGACAACCTTGGCAGACATGATTACCACGTGATATAAGCATCTTTCGTCGCGATTGAACTTTTATAGACAACAAAAGATAACGCCCACACCCAATAGACAACAAAGACCACGCCCACAACCAATGAGAAGGTGAGGTTTCTACTGCGCATGCATAACCCTACAGCCAATCGTCGTACAAATGGTGGGGGAAGGTTTTTTTAATCTTCCATCGGGTACGCGGTGTGAGTTTGCTAGAAGAAGAAAAAAGAATCCCCTTGTTTTTGACTTTTTTCTGTCACTGTGTGTTAGTAAGAAAACTTTTAGTTGGCTCTGTAAAGAAAAACCCACACATATTGTTTTTGACTTTTCTAACCCTGTGTGAGAAAATACAGAGTTTTAGTTAAAAAGAATATATACAAGTTAAAAAGAATATATACAAACGAATAAGAAACAATCCATTGACTCGGTTTTTTAGAAGAAGAAAAGATGGCCTCCGAATTCTTTTATAAACACGCGTGAACAAAGCATGGAAATACAGAAAAAGAAACTTTTAGTTGGCTCTGTAAAGAAAAACCCTCACATATTGTTTTTGACTTTTCTAACCCTGTGTGAGAAAACACAGAGTTTTTGTTAAAAAGAATATATACAAACGAATAAGAAACCACCCATGTCGATGTGAAAGAACTTTTATTAACAATGTCTTTTCCCCCGAAAGAAAGAACTTTTAAATGTCTCTGAAGATAGGATTTTAGAAGAATGTTTTTTGTTTCCTTGTGAAAATAATAGCTTTTTAGAAATACAGAGAAAAAGCAACGTGAAAAAGAAACTTTTAAAATACCCACATATTGTTTTCGACTTTTGAAAACACCGTGACAACTCCCATGTGAGGGAACAAAAAGCATTGTGTGGTGTACAGAGCGAGCCAACGTGTTAAAGAACTTTTTAGTTTGGCTCTGTAAAGAAAAACCCACACATATTGTTTTTGACTTTTCTAACCCTGTGTGAGAAAATACAGAGTTTTTGTTAAAAAGAATATATACAAACGAATAAGAAACCACCCATTGAAGACCGAATTCACGCAAAAGCATTGTGCGGGCGGCGAACAAAGCGAGGGACACAAGGCGGGCGGCGAACAAAGCGAGGCGGGCGGCGAAAGCGAGCGGTGGGGGGAGCGAGCAGTGGCGAACTGCCAACGCAGTGGCGGAAGGGCTCTCCATTTTTTTACAACGTAATTAATTGATCACACACACTTTTTTCGGGAGATTTAAATCCAACACTCGATCAAACAGAGATTTTCCTATCGCTTAATCAAACAGAAATTTTGATATCAATTCAAATTGAGATTTTGATATCAACACCCCACCCCCACAACACCCACACCACCACCACAACCCCCACCACCACCACCCCCACCACCACCACCACCACCTCCCACCACCACCACCTCCCACCACCACCACCCCCACCTCCCACCCCCACCTCCCACCACTTTTGATATCACCCCCCACCCCTTTTGATATCAATTTGATATAAAAATCACGCGAGGAGGGATATATACTACTCATGAGCTATACATCTATTCATGCCCACTTTCATCAATGTTACCTTCTCGTTTGTGATAATAGCAAGAAAATACTGTAATTTTTCATTTAATATTAATAAAAATACTAATAAATTTACATTTGACGCGCTATTTTGTGCATGTGCATTTTGTGCAGCATGAGGTCTATAGGCTGCAGAAGGTCATTACGCCCTGCCCCCGCAAGTGGGAGCGTGTCTTATCTCCGCATTGCGGTACGTTGCGTGTAATGCTATCTCTCTGCTCTAAGCTTTATTTTGCTGTAAGGGTTGTAGGATACCGTTTAGCTTCAAGATAAGGCACTGCTGAAGAAACGAGTGGACCACAGATCAATAAACGTGTCTCCAAAACTGTTCTAACGTCTTTAGTGACATTTAATTAGCATTTAAATCAATTAAATGCTTTTTAGCCTATTTGGCACATTTTTGACGAAGTAACGTCTGAGGTAAAGCTTTTAATGATTGAAAATTCGAAGGGGCTAGCCAATCATGAGAGATAATTGCAGGTCTTATTACATCTTTAGTAATAAGGAAAATATACCTAATTTGCACAATTACTCGTAATAATATTTGTAAACTTTATTAAGAATATTATTCGATGTCTTCACTGCAGTCAGTAGCTTTATCACATAAAGGATCAATGAATTGTTTGTGACACTAAATAATTCTCAAAAATCTTGTTCATAATCACCCGAATACATGGCATGCGAACGATAATTATATGAAAGCCAAAAGAGGAGTTCAGTCTCTAAGGGCCGGTTTCAGTAACAGATGTTAAAAATGCACAATCACGTTGCTTGTTAAAATTTAACAATATGTTAACATCCTGCGTTCTATCTAACTTTACCAGCATATTGATAGTTAACATGTTGTTAAGGTGCCCAAGAATTGCAAAATAGAAGATATCGCAAAGGCGTGTAAGAGCCGAAAGACTTTTGAACGCACTCCGATGTACTTTTGTTTGTATAGAATAATTAAAACATACGGTATGCAACGAATATTAAAAGGAGCAGAGGACAAGTTTTTCTAAATTTGAACAGTCACAAAATTGTCCATTTAGGAAGTGTAAAGAAATAATGGAGGTGTCTCGTCTCCATCACGACGTTACTCCGTCACGGGTGTCCGAGGTCATTAATGCGCAGACTTGTGAGCGGAAAGTCTGGGGTTTGAATCCCGCCAGGACCGTCCTTCCTGACTTAGGTTTTTTCCAGGTTTTCCTCCTCAGTCCTCATTAATGGCATATGCCCGGGATATCCCGCCTAGAACGTTTCCTTTCTTTAAAAAAAAATTCCCAATATATCATTTCATCTCATGTATCATCAGTGTCTACCACCTATGGTGCCTCAGTAAACAATCACAATGTTATATGGGAGAGCTGTTATTACCATTATTAATGTTTGGTTAAATATCCCATAAATCTGCGATAAAGTTGCTGAAATCTTTAGGAAGACAAGTTCTCTAACCCGTTCTCTAACCCATAAGTTTAAAAGATTAAACCTGTCCCTACCCAGAACCTTAAAAAAGATCTTGGTGCAATCCCTGGTGATGTCTCACTTCGACTACTGAGATTTTCTGCTCACGACTTAAACTCTAACCTAACGCAAGCGTGTTCATTACATGTGCATACGTTACATCTGCGATGTGCGTCTGTTCGATCATATAACACCCTCCCTCGATATGCTGTCTTGGTTCCTCCTGAAAGACCGAAGAAACATTCATTGTCTCACACTACTTTTCAAAATTATCCATACACATTCTCCATCTTATCCATCTTCTCGTTTTCAAAATCTGTCTTCCTCTCATAATCTTAACACACGTTCTGAATCCCAGCACGTACTATCGAACATCACTTTACTCATCACCACTGTCCGTCTCTGGAATGCATTGCCACGGGATATCAGAGACTTCCGAACTTTAGGAGCATTTCATAAGAAGTTTAATATTATTAGAAATAATCGATTACCCTAGATTCAGATTCCTTTTGTTACAATGTATGTATTTATTTGTTTTACCCTGCTGCAGAATTATTTATTATATTATTTTTATTACTTCCATAAATGTTCCTGTCTCCATAGTATTGTCAGGGTTTTTAATTTTGTTTTGCTTGTATCTTTATTTCCACTTTCAGGATTTACGTAGGTTGATATGTGTATAAATTGTCATTGTTGGTGCTTGTTGTGTATTATTGTTCTTATATTTTCTTATTTTTCTTCTTAAGTTAATATTTTTCATTATCAATATTTATGTATTAGCATGCATTTATTTATATACATCATGTTTTACATTGGTTTATATGTGTACAAGTATTGTCAACTTTACTGTCAATGTTGTGATTGTAATATCGTCCCTATAACTTCATGCAATTATTATTAGAATGGTAGGGCGGAAGAGAAGGCCTAATAGCCTTAGCTCTGCCAGAATAAATAAATAAACAAATAAAAGGCCATTTTTATATGAATATCATTCTAATTAGCTGCGTGTTTTGACATGCGCTGCACTGCATGCTTGAGCTCTTGATTCAGGATATGGGTGAAGCATTAAAAAAACGTCCTTAAGGTAAAATCTATTACCTAGCAGAACACCTTCATTAATGATATACATTTCAAACTGAACTCTGAAGTAAAGATTGTTAAATATCATATTATCATGTAATATCTAACTATCTAGAAACTATTCTTGATTGGAGGTGCGGAATGCTGATGCAAATGCAACCCTTACGAATACGACGAATTTCGGTTTTGTTACCTCTTTGTTATTGAATTTTTACGTGGTAAAATCAAATGCTTCCGTGACACTAGAAAATGGTACAGTGATAAAAATAAATTATGGGGTATTCTAAATTAGAGCATGTTACGTTCTTGGATTGCTGCAGAAACCTTTCGAAATACAGCCATTGTCCCGAAACAATGGCTAAACCTTTACGTAACAATGAGAGAGAGAAGTAAGTTTCTACTTATGCATTGTAACCGCTCTCGTATTTCACTTATATGACAACTGTTTTTCACATTCTGTACCTTTGTAAAAAACTGCTCTTTTGCATAAAAATGTCAGTCCCTACATTTTACAGCCGCTTTCTCTGCTATGAGATACAGAGGGTGCCAAAAATGTATACACACTTCAAGCAAAGAAAAAAATTGTGTTAACATAACAAAACTGAATTCACACAAACAGAAAATGATGAGCACTAATTATCATAGACTTTTACAGTTACAACAGTTGCTCAAAATGCCCACCATCGGCGCCGATACACTTCTGATTACGTTGAACTACTGATTGAGCAACGTTTGCGAAAGTGTCCTGAGCTATTGCAGCACGCCCTTGTGAACATCGCATATGGTACCGTGTGTCTCAAATTAATCTCGAATGCGTGCAATTGTTACACGCGTTGACGGTTCTATTCTGTACACACGTCTCCATTGCCTTTGAACTTCAACAACATTCTCGGTTTTCCATTATCACTTCAAAATTGCTTTCCGCTGTTCAAACGATAATCTTGGCTATATTTTGTTGTAGGCATAATGTAGTGTGAGTCACGTCTGTTTACAGAACATCATAAGATAATCTGGGCTTCATTTGTTCATTGTTGATTTACCTGTCACGTAGCAACGCTATCATAATGTATGTGAGTTATATCTGTTTACATAACATCATACTACACATTACTGTGGTTTTTCGGTCAACTTTGAAATACATTAAATAGATAACTGTTGTGAAAGTGTGTATACATTTTTTGGTATCCTCGGTATACCCAAACATTGAACTTCGACATCTATAGCGGGATTTACGGTGCCATTTTCGAAATGTTAAAGTTGTTTTAAGTTTAACACCAGGGGAAAGGTAATGTAACTTAACACGAAGTTTCACACCTTATTAAAGTTAACTTTGGTAAACAGAAGGCTTATTAATTTGAATGTTAAAACAGTCTAACAGCTTGTCAACTTTTATCAACTGTTGATAAAACCGGCCCTAAAATTTGTAAATGATCCTGCAGAACCTGCATATCTTCTCAAGTCTTACAAGCGTAATGATACCACCCCTCTTAATGTAAGCTGTAAGTTTTCAGACACTAAAAAAGTCAAATCTCGATAAGTCCGAAGGAGTGTAATTTGTAGTGTATAAAGTGTAACAAAAGAACATAGGACATACTTGGGGGGGGGGGTGTTCCTCGCCCAAAACAACGGGGAGGTGATATAAACATATGTCCGGAATTGCCTGTTTTATATATATAATACAGATGAAAAATAATGTAACACTAACAATGTAACTAAAATAACAATAACTAGAAAAGCAGAAAAGGATAAAACACTAAGAAAAAGTCACAAATTAGTAATCGCTTTATTTCGAACTGCTTGAGTTCTTCTACGGCAAGAAGACAAGATTTTTTCATAAGTGAAAGAAGTATTAAATAACAAAAGCTTAATAATAACGATAAATGGTATTAGAAAACACAGAGATAGTAAGAAATAAGATTAAAAGAATAAAATTAAAAGATAAATGGTACAGAAGTCAAAAGCAACACACGCAAAAGCTAATTTAAATTAATAAGACAACTTAAAAGCAACGCCAGAGGTGCAAACAATATAAATGAAAAATAATGTACTACTATTAACAATATAACTAAAGTAACAATAATTAGAAAAGCAGAAAAGGGTAAAACACTAGGATAAAATGTCTCAGATTAGTTTATCGCTATATTTCGAACTGCTAGAGTTCTTCTAAGACAAGAAGACAAGTTTATATATATAAAACTCTTTAGAAAATTGAAATGCATTGAACTGCAGCACAAGTCAAACGTAAACAAATGATAAATTAAAACAAATATCCATGTCAATACATCACAAGTACATTCAGCATCGATAATATCACCCAGTTGCCTGAAAAAGTTAATTGTTATTTTAACAAGTTTAAGTTGTTATATCATATCTCTAAGAGCGTTTAATGTTATCTTTCAATAATAATTCATAAAACTGGCAATTACGAACATATGTTTATTGGATCCCCTTGTTTTAGTTTGAAGGACTCGCTCAATAGTTTGTCCCAGAATTTTGGCCATACTTCGGTTGTAGCCGATATTTCGTAACCTTTACCATAATAAAAGTACTCGTATTTATTAGATATATGTACAGCTTTTTATTTTCCCAAGCATAATGTAATATTAATGTTAATTCTGAAAATGAAATCATTTAAGCATCTTGCACGATCTCTAAATGAATATTTTATACATTTTTGATAATCTACACAAAAAATAAATAACCATTTAAAGGTGTAAGACCTTAGAATTATAAAACATCGTTTATGAATGACCCTCTTATGCCCAGTATTCGATGAATGAAGTGAATTAATGACTAAACAAATTAGCATATTAGCTTTTGGCGACTGGGCATAGTATATTTGTCTAAGAGTAACAGAAACCTTTGAAATTAATCACGAATGTTTTATTCCTTTGTAAATGTGCCCTGTGCTACTATAACTTTCTTTATTTTCTCGGTTACTCCCAAGATCTTCTGATCTTCACTTCATAATATTGCTTTCTTAACTAGGCTCCAATATGTTAGACAATTCACTGATGAGGGCAGAGTCCTAGTTTTGTAAACAAGAGCCAAGAAGCGGACTCCTGAGCAAATTGAATGAGCAGAAACGTAATTATAATGCATTACCACGTTCTGGAGTTTTTGTTGCATACAGAAGCCTGTTTATTATTATGTCGCTTGTTATACGTAACGTGCACGAACCGCCAGCCATGTTTAACGTGACTCAAGTACAGTGTTTATCGTTCCGTAAAATAGTAGCATTTCCTTCCTGCACTCTTTTAAACAAAAAGACGATTGTCTTCATAGTAGCGATATGAATTCTGGCAACGGCGAGAGAGAATGAAGGTTAATGACCCTGACAGGGGTGCCACTACTTCCTTTTTCGTCTCCCGCTCTTCTTCTTTCTCATTTATTTTTCTAATGTGTACTTCTTTCTTTGTCCCGTTTCTTACCGAAGTCAAAGGTTAGACAGTCTAACCTTGTTAGACCATGTTCTCTATGTCATAGGCGTATGCATTCTATGGTTAAGCTCGTCTTTAGTTGTCGGTAGGGCTGGCAGATGTTATTTTAGGCTGTTCTTTTGTCCAGGTTTATATATATATTAAATAAAAATAAAGTAACACTATTAACAATAGTGTAACAAATTAACAGTAATTATAATAGTAAACACACTCGAAAAAGTCACACTTGAGATCACTATATTTTGGACTCGTGGAGTCCTTCTATGTCAAGAAGACAAGTGAAGATGATAAAAGTAAATATTGAGTATCGAAGGTAACGTTATGCATGGAAACAGGAAACAGATGAAACTAGAAATGAGAGAGTGTGTGTGGGGAGGGAGGGGGATTAATACGTAGGATTTAAACCAGGTGGTATACGCGCTTTATGTAAAAATATAGCTGCCATTTCTCTATTTATAAGTAAACTTTCAGAGCATTGTGTAGGTAACGCATCAATAAGAGTTAGATTAAAAGCATCATCAAAATCCTTACAGTGAGATAAGGCATGTTGGGCAACCGGCAAGGGAGACTTGGTTTTAACAGAACGTCTATGATTGTTCATACATAGCGAAATAACAGTAGAAGTTAAACCAATATAAAATGCTTTACAAAGCTTACAAGATAACATACATACGACGTTCTTAGAAGAACAGGTAGCAAATGAAGAAATGTTAAATTCTCCTTGTTTGCGTAGGGTCACAATGTTTTGCGACCTGTCACAATTGATTTTGCTTTTAGATGTCCCCATAAAAAGAAATCTATGGGTGTGAGGTCCGGCGAACGAGAGGGCTAGGTATAGGCCCACCGCCGCAGCGGATTCACAACTATAAGATGGGGGAAAAAAAAAACAAAAAAAAAAAAACCCTGTACTATGAGGTGCTCTATTTCTTCAGCCAGTGATGCGTTGCTAGGCTACAGTGGGATGATATCTAAAAGCTTACCGTCCATTGGATGCTTCTGCGGGAAGTCTAAGAAACGATTTCCAGAGATTGCCTTCCAGGAAGACTGGTCCATTAAAATGGTCACTTAAAATATTACGCCATACATTCAGCTTCCACCGAACCTGGGTATGATACTCACTAAACCATCAAGGTTTGCGATGTGCCGGTTTATGCCGTCGGTATTGGTAAAGATGCTTTCATGTGACTTAGCCGTTGTTGGGGACAGGACATCATTGCACTGAAATAAGCAATTTTGATTTGAAAGCAATTTTCTGCTAACGCTTGAACCAACTGAAGTGTGAATGGAGTATCCAATGAATGGGATTCTGCTAAGTCCTTTGTCTGATGCTCAAGTGAGGATTTTCGTTTAATAAACAGAACATCTTCCTGACATCCACCAACAATCGGCGGGAGATAAGACGCGAGGGCAAATGACGTAACGCAAACTATTATTGATAGCGTTGGTGTAGTAAAAAGGGTTTCTCCAGCTCTACCAACTATTTGTATCATTGTTGTGCATTCTTCGTCGGTGTATATACCTCGGTTAGTTACGTTATTGTTGTAAAACGTTCTGTACGCTTTTAGAACCGATAGGTATATTTTGGAAACGTATTCTTCTAGACTAGTTATACAATCCTTCTCAAATTGCTAGAAATATGATGTAATTATATAGAAACAAGCATTTATTTTAGTTTTAATAAACTGTAGGGTAAGGGGATTTGAACTCAGGACCTCCCCATTAAAAATTCGCCACTCTAACCACTCGTACACAAAACACAGCTGAGGATATGGAGGTAAAAGTTGCAACCAAACAGATAATGTGGAGATTTCTTATTCACAACAGAGGAGATTTATTATTGCTATTATTATTGTTGTTATTATTATCATCATCATCATAATTATTATTATTATTATTATTATTATTATTATTATTATTATTATTATCATTATTATTATTTAATTAGAATGCATATTATTAACTGTATAGCTCTATATGAATTAACAATAATAAACACACTTCGGTTATAGCTATATCACAATCAAAGCTCAAATGTTTACATCAAATACACTTACCTCGTAAGCGTTGATAGAGTTAGATACCCGAAAGCCAGTTTTAAACGAAAGTAAGCTGGTATTACTTAATATAATGGTAAAACAGTTGAGGTCTTATACCAGCGGTTTTGACTATCCCGTTTGCCGCCATTTGAGTTGCCTATTCAAACAAAATGGACGGCAATCAGGGACAGCTTGTATATGCAACTCCTGCTGTATTTGTTATCGATTTAGATAAGGAACAAGAAGTTCCTTATTGCTATAGGGCTGTATATCATAATTTCCTATTAATTAAAAATGATTGAATTCCTATTATGAGTATTTTTCCGCTTTTTTTTGAGTAAATATTTCCGAATTTTGATAAAGCCTGTTATTTTGGGAAGTTTTTAAGCGTCTTGCTGAACCTCTAAATATAAATAGAATTTAAATGTCTGAAAATCTTTGACACATTCTTTTATAATTTAGGACATTGTTGTTTTTTACAATAACCTTCAAATGTGAAAGGATGAATATTTTCACAAGTTCCAATTGGTGTGAATGGCGAATATAAAATATTCTAATTATAAGCAAGCTGAAATATGTGGTTGACAAGAATGTAATTAGAGCTCAATGTCATTCACAAGATAAGGTTAACGTTGGCCTCGAATGACCTCCGAGCTCCAACCTTGCAATAGCTTGAATTGATTCAGATAGAACCAGAAATCACAACGTTGCAAATCTTATACCCCAAATTAGGTGTAGACAAAAATTTTAATCAGAGTAATTATTGAAATTACCGAAAAAATTAAAAGGTAAAGACCTTCTTTTCTTAGTTTACCAGTGATTTCATCTGATGTAAAAAAACCAGCTCATGGTGAATTCTTTCCTTCCTTTAAATTTTAAAAGTTCTACAATTCAAACAGCAATCAAGCACACGCGCTAATTCACATAATATTCACAGAATGACATATCATTACGCCTCCCCGGCATCTGCTATTTATGAGGACTGTGGAAAACCTGGACAAAATCTCTGTCAGGGAGGACTGTCCTGGCGGGATTCGAAACCCAGACATCCCGCTCACGAATCCGCGGCTTTACGACCTCGGCCATTCTGGCGGTGAAATTGAAAGAGCTATTTAGATATGCGAAAAAAAAAAAATAGTTTCTATGGCCATAGTAACATATGACAATAAGAGTTGGGGTGCTGCGTATAAGTAGTCAAAAATATTATCAGTCTGGGGAAGGAAGTTTCTGACGAGAATATATGGATCACCTTTTGAAAATGGGCAAATTAAATGTAGAAATTGTTTTAAGAACCAAATATATCGAATAAAAGAGGTAGATTAATAAGGTTAGGACACAAAGAGCATATGGTAAAAACAGCGTACCTAAAAGGGCAGTGTATGGACATTCTAGGAGAACAAAAAGGAGAGAAAAATCCAGAATTTGATGGCTCCAAGTTGAGGACGACGACCTGAGGAAAATTGGTGCGAGAATTGAGCAGAGCGGGCACAAGCTAGAAATGAGTGGTTTAAATGAATTCAATCAAAATAGAACGTTAATAGGGAAAAGCGAGAAAGTAAACCAGGCTTACAACCAATTTCCCTGAGTCCTTTTCCACTTCTGCAGCCAAAACGTTGGTGTTATGTTTGTATCTGGTGTTTATAACATTTAGCGATACTGTGGACTGGTCTTCCTACATTAGTCTAAGTCAGTATTTCACTGTCTTTGTTTTACTGTTAACCGTATCTTCATAACAACCCACCTGCCTCATGACCCCCACAGTTTGACGTTCCGTTGGAGAGCCCTAGAACTCTTTTACAAAAATCGACTTGAATTTTATTTACATGTTTAGCTCTCCCCCACCCTCATATTCACTTCCATATAACAGAATCATAGTATTGTAAATCCTGTCTAGTGTATCTACTGGTATATCTGGAACGTGAGTTAGAACACGTAGTAACTATTTAGTTGACCTCGTGCTTTATAATTAGTAACAGACAAGTGCTTATTCCATTTACCACGGATACCCCTAAATAACAAAACATTTTAACATTTTGCATTTCTTGTCCACTACAGTGCCATTTTTGGCCATTTTTAAAAGTCATTGCAATGGATTTGTTAGCATTCGCTACCATACTCCATTTCAGGCTAGGATGTGATGGCCGAGAAATATGACATATAGGAGTAGCTTTTAAGAGAGTCCTTTGGACCTGGCTGTTGTACAGACTTCTAGAGAATCTAGAGTTACAAACAGAAAATCCCGTGAATTTTGATGTTATCCTAAAAGGTCCATACATAATGCAAGAGAATGTATTCCCAAAAGAGAAATATAAGGGAACCATTAAACACCTTTATATTGTGACCACCACGGGTGGCCGAGGTTGTTAAGGCGCAGACTCGTCTGGGGCTCGAATCCCGCCAGGACCGTCCTCTGACTGAATGATTTTTCAGGTTTTCCTCAGTCCTCATAAATGGCAAATGCCGGGAAGATACCCCAAACTTAGTCCTGGAACCTTCGTTAAAAATATCCTTTCCAAATTTATCATTTCATCTCATGTATCACGAGTGTCCACCGCCTGTGGTGCCTCAGTAGTAAAAACGGACGTTAAACACCATTCCACATTCATATTGTTATCTAAGAATATGACAATTAATAAACTATTTCTATTTCTTTGCGTTCTCAGGGCAGTGGAAGCAGAGCCGTTTCTACACGAAGCTGTACCCAAAATTGCAGCACCTGTAAATGGGCACGGATTGGATAATGGCACAACAAAAGATAGAAAAAATCACGAAGAAAAGAAGCGCTCTTCAACCCGAGGTATTTGTGCCCAGGTAAGTGACTATCAAGGATACAATACGCAGGAAAGATAGTTTAATTGTATATGCTGTAAATTCGTTGCTCCCAGCCTGCTAGCCGATCTAATTCCTATAGCATAAAACATCTTTGGGTGTAAGGTTTAGAGGCAGAGAGAGCGCTCACACAAAGACAACCGATGCATTCGATGAATTAAAAGCTGAAATGGCCGATAAATTTTGCTCAGAGGTCTCTTCTTTCAAGCTTGAGGCTCTTTATCGTGCCGTAAATGTACGGCACGTGACCCACGGCTTTACTTCCCTTCCGATGGAAGCCCTACTTAGGATTTTTACGCCCTAAAAAAATCCAACTATCTTGGCCGGGATCGAACCCGCGATCTTGGGTTTAGGAAGCAAGTATGGTTACCACTAGGACCGACAATGTGCAGTGATTTGTTCACTGCGACTTTCATTTAATCGTTTTTCAAATCGTTGGTCCCCGAGATGCTTCTTGAGTTTGGTATAAAGATGGATGTCACTTGAGGCAAGAATCCAACGATCATGGCCGGGTTTTGAGCCGAGAGAGAGAGAACGGATATGCTACTCAAGTTTCTTATTATACTTTCCCCGTATTCAAGAATATCTATTAACAATGTAATCCCATCACAGCGTTCAAGTCCCAGTAGTTTCGATATCTGGGATACTTAAAAGTCACTTAGAAAGATGTGATAAGCAAATAGTTTGCCATTCTAAAAGTTATAAATAATCATTAGTCATTTCTCAAAACTGTCAAAAAGGAAAGTGTATATCATCATTACTGCTACGTATTCTGCCATCTCCAATTTCATTACCTATTTCTGTTGTTTCTTATTTCAACATTTTCAACTCCTCTGGCTTTTTTCTCCTTTTTCATTTCAATAGTTAGCATTACTTTTGGAATTTGGTTTACACAAATTTGTATCTACAGGACTCAAATTCATTTCTCTTCAATTTTCCATTTACTACACGAAATAATTTACCAGTACTTCTTTCTCGATTTCATTTCTTATATAGTCTCATCTATACAAAATTATTAAAACTTTCGTTAATGTACAGAGGATGCAAAAAAATGTATACACACTTTAAGCAAAGAAAAAACTGTGTTAAAATGACAAAACTGAATTCACACAAACAAAAAATGATGAGCACTAATCATCTTAGACTTTTACAGTTACAACAGTTGCTTAAAATGCCCATCATCGGCATCGATACACTTCTGAGTACGTTGAACTACTGATTGAGCAACGTTTGGAAAGTGTCCTCAACGATTGCAGCACATGCCGTTTCAATTTCTTCCCGAAGTGCTGCCAGCGTAGCTCTGGTTTTCTACGGTATACAACATCCTTAAGAGTTCCCCATAGCTAGAAGTCAAACGGAGTTTGATCCGAAGAACGCGGTGGAAACTCAATCGGAGCTGTTCGTCCTATCCAGTGCCTTGGAAGATTGTCATCAAGGCACGCATGTACATCTCGGTGATAAAGTGGTGATGCACCAGCCTGTTGGAAATAAAATTCATCATTTCCATAGTGCATGAATGGCGGGTAGGTAAGACGAATGTGCGATCATGTTCATTGTTGATTTACCTGTCACGTAGCAACGCTATCATAATGTATGCGAGAAACATCTGATTACAGAACATCATACTACATACTACTGTTGTTTTTCGGTCCACTTTGAAATATATTAAATAGATATTAACTGTGAAAGTGTGCATATATTTTTGGCACCCTCGGTATATGCATGCAACTTGCATATTATCACAATAAATCATAATTTGATTTAATATATTTAATAATTACAAACTTAATGGAAAGTTTCCCTTTATTAGTGAACTGTGAACGATATTAATTTGCTGTGTGTTCGAGGGCTATACTTTTTCACACCAGAATAAAGAGTTCCTTTTATCACTGTTATTATTATGAAACATATTTTTTTAGCCACAAAACCAATCCATTCCTATATATGAAACCCACTGTAAAACAAAAGTGAGCTGTCATGATGAAAAATGGTGATAATTAAGTTGAATAATGGATTACAATAAGTTTTATTTATATAGATTATTAATGTAATATTGATTTTGAAGGTGGATTTAATTGTAATTTTATGAAGATTATTAAAATGATTAATCTCTATAATATATACACATCGCCCGTGTAGAATTTTCGTCCATGTCACAAAATGTAAGCTATACTTAAATAAATTTAAAAAGGTTTATTTTTGTAGCAAATTCATTTTATAAATCAGAACTTGAAATTGATATAAAACTACCCTAAAGAACACTTGACAAGAGGATAGATAAAACACTGAAAAAGTACATATTTTTTAAACTGAAAACTGAATATATGTTGCCGCGTGTAGATCTACAAACTGAGTGCTTCAGTTGGCTACGAGATGCCAAAAGGCACACGCAATCTTTGCGCTTATCTTTAAAAGTTCACACATACATTCTCCATTGGCTGGTTCAAATTCACATACTACACCTGTCATTGCTATTTTTTAAAAGTTTTAAAATATTTTGAGAGCATTGACTGGTATTGGTTATTTTTAAAGGGATAACAATACGACAGCCGATCAAAGACCCAAACGGTTTAAAGGTCCGCCAGTTTATTAACTCTGCAGTAACTGTCCTAAAAAGAAAAATGGGCTTCGGAGTCATTCTCCCTATTGTAAAGATTATATGGCCCTTTCGGCCTCCAAGCTACTGTAGGCACTTAACACCAGAGGAATTTTCTTTTTTTTACATTCCTTATGTCGAAGTTAAAGCTTGTGACACATGTATATACAAATAATAATAATAATAATAATAATAATAATAATGATGATGATAATAATAATAGTATAAATAATAATACCAAAATATAATGATTGGGCTTGCATAGATATACGTTATAATTATATTTCAGTGGCGGTGAGCTGTAAGGATTGTTTCATGCATAAGATTACATAAATTTATGTTTTAATGATATACAACATTTCACTGCTGTATATTTTTCTTAATTCAATGAAACTGCCACGGGTGGCCGAGGTCGTTGAGGCACTGACTCGTGGGCGGGAGGTCTGGGGTTCGAATCCCACCAGGACTGTCCTCTCTGACTGAGGTTTTTCCAGGTTTTACTATAAATGGCAAATGCCGGGGAGGTATCCTGAACTTAGGCCTGGAACGTTTCCTTCCTTAAAAAAAATCCTTTCCCAATATATCATTTCATCTCATGTATTATCTGTGTCCACCGCCTATGGTGCCTCAGTAGTAAAAACGGGCGTTAAACACTATTAAAAATGTCAATATATAATATGCATTCCCATTTGATCATAATGATACAATGATTTTTTTTTTTTGATGGATTTATTTATGGACGCTGTTTAACATCTCAGGTCATCAGCGTCCCATTCAACTCAGGGCGTGAAACGGCCGACAAATTTTGCTCAGAGCTCTCTCTTTCAGGCTTGAGGTTCTTTTTCGTGCCGTAAATGTACGACACGGGACCCACGGCTTTACTTCCCTTCCGAAGGTAGCCATACTGACGATTTTTACGCCCGAAAAAATCCATCGGGTTCGAACCCGCAATCTTGGGTTTAGCAGGCAAGTATGGTAACCACTACACCACCAGGACCGACAATGATACAATGAAATAGCTTTTACTTCAAAATAACTCCTTTGCTATATATCTTGTATAACGCTGTATTTCCCCGCTGCATTAGGGCTATACTTTAGGTTGACATTAACATTGTAAAGCGTCCTTTTGCGCGCTAATAACGTTCGTGTGACAGACGCGGTGTACTGAGAAACAATTTCAAGCACGGCATCTATATACGGCACATTTCATTCACTTCCTTAATTTTAAATTGCTTATCGTCATAAAGGCTTACGTAACGCAATATCAACCACCATAAAGCAATTTGGTATCGGCACTTTGCTATTTTGAAGGGTGTACAGAACTTCAGAGACCAGAACAGATTAGAGAAAACTTGTAATTGCAATATGAAATCATATACTGTGAAACTTCCAATGATTAAAAATATAAACTTTCCTAAATAATCCACAAAGAAAAATAGTATATTATTTACTTATAGTAAACACGTAGTTATTGTGTTAGGTTAGAGCATACACTACACATACACTGAAATGCTTTCACTAGAGATGTGGGCTTACCTGATTTGGTCTTATACTTACGTTTTCTTTCCCATAAGCAAGATATTGTCACTTTAAGACTCCTAATAAACAAGCATCTGTGAACAATAAATAAATAGTAATAGTAATCTGTTTCTTATGATTGTGCATCTGAATTCTTAAGCACTAGCATCAAGTTAGGTGCAATCAAACCATAGGTCAACACGAAAAAGTAAGAACTGATGATTTAGTGTTGAACTCCTCCGCCCGTTTATATCATCCAGAATGAAGCAGAGTGAAATTATGTTAGTACTAAATTGAATAGCTCTTCAGGCTTAAGGGGAAAGTGTAGTTTATAATTCGTGATCTATTGTACCCCTACCAGCTGTGTACACTAGTGTGGCTTGTTCTGATTTCTGTGAACTTCTGCGCAGTTGTTTCAATTTAAATTTGGATGAATAGTGCATTTGTTGAGCGTTGCCCTGTTTCACATCAAGAGAAAATATCTTTCAATCTAGCCAGAGGGGATAGATGTTTCTCTTTCCTTTTAGTCTATAATTCAATAATATTTTGGGAATTCTGTCATGTGTCATTCTTTGTAATATGTATAATATGTTCAAATTATTAAGTTAAATATACATAAAGTTTCTGCGATATTTACACTTCGTTCCGAAGTAAAGATTCATATGGGGGAGGAGACGATAAACCTGTCAGGTCGAACCACAGGAAAGGAAAGTAAGTTTGCCGAGTGGGAAGAGATTGTTAATTCAACAGAATTCTTAATGCAGCTCAATGATGTTGTATAGGCAATTAGCGTGGTGGCTGACACTCAAGCTTCTTTGTTACCGGAACTGGTACTTGGTACTTAAGTTGCTCTTCCACTCACAGTTGCTCTCCGAGCGGCGGCAGCCACACCGGAAAATTCTGAGACTGCGCCACTTTTGGGTCTAATCTATCCCTTTTATACTCAATATAAAGTGACGCTATCCACGGACAGGGGCGCAAATATTCCCGCCAGTTTCGTGTTAACGTCACTCATAGGTCAGTCTTATCTCTCTGAATTTCATTTCTATTCGCTGGACAATTTTGATCAAGCCAAATGCATCGCTACTCGTCAATAAGATAAATTTAAACAGATTTCATACGTTACTGTCAATGACTCTTTTAGTCGAACACCTGCAACTTTGCCACCGAATAGGCCGGTGTCTTTGCCTAAGGCGGGGGCATTTCCAACCCTAGCTGCAGACCAGAAGGGATTAACTTGCATTGTCTGACTTTTGCCAAGTCTTTCTGTGTTCCGAGAAAGTTTTACCTTAATATATTATTACATGTTATTTCTTAAATATTACCAAAAAAAAATACACTTTATGAAGGCATTTAAATACTATACAATCTATTTCATTAAAGTTCCTCCAATGAAAGAAAGTGCACAGCATACTTGCACATAATTATTGAGTTGCTAATTCTAAAATTACAAATATTAATTAATTCGATTACTTTGTAATCGACGATGAGCATGGGACACTTCAGCTCTTTATTTAAAATGATCATTTATACAATACTCGCTTCTTCGATTCTTCTGTTATCGGACCGTTTTACTTTCCATTGCCATAAGCAGCATGGGAACAGCCATTATCTTATAAAAGCTTATTTGTGTGCCTCTTTTGTTTTATCTTTGTATATATATCCTAAGTAATTATAATTACCAACTCGTTCTATAATTTGTCCATTTATTACAATTTTGCATCTTAAGTGATATTTTCCCCAAAATGCATTTCTTTTTGGTTTTGTTGTGTTAATTCCTATGTTAATAGGGCAGCAGTTTCTTTAGAGTTGTTGCTGTAGTTTGCAATTGATCTCCGGTCTCCCCGAACAAGATCTGATCGTTTCAAACAAAACAGTCATACATTTACTACTTAAAAATGTTTAGTCACACTGTCTTGTCTTTGCAGAATGGCATCGTCAATTTATTAAAGTATTAAAGAGTGTAGGAGACAAGGGACATACTAGTTTAACCTATTGGTTTATTCCAATCATATTTCTATCGAGTATTACTCCTTTGTGACACATGCTTGGTCTAGTGGTTAGCTGAAAGGCCCGGGTTCGATTCCCGTATCTACTTAGGAACCTTTATAAGCTATGGAGGTCTGAAACGGGGTCCACCCAGTCTTGTGAGAACAACTGGGAAGCTGACTGATGCATGCTGATCACATGTCCCCCCCCCCTGCCTTTCTATCAATGAAGTCGTAAGGCGGAGGTAGAGGATGCAGAGGTCCTGCGGCATGTCAATACTCGCCCCTGGCTGTAGCGCCAAATGAGAAGAAGAAAATTCCTCCTTTGTCAATGGTAATGCTAGTTCTAAAGTCAAAGTTATCAACAGTTCGTGTGTGAAATGTTCCGGTGTGCCTCTTTTTGTCACATTGTTCCACAGGTTAGTTCATAACACTCTATCGAAAGCCTTTTCGATATCAATAAATAAAATACATGTAGGTAGATTATATTCTGACCGTTTGTGTATTTGTTGTTTCATAGCAAGGATTCCAACTGAACACGAACGACTTTTTCGAAATCCACATTGTTCTTCGGTTAACAGGGACTCACTTATTGTACTGTTTATTTATTTATTTTTTGAACGGTGTTTAACGCCCGTTTTTACCATTGAGGCACAACAGACATAAGATGAAATTATATAATGAGAAATGATTTTTTTTTAAAGAAGGTAACATTCCAGGCCTAAGTTTAGGGTACCTTCCCGGCAATTGCCATTTATGAGGACTGAGGAAAACGTGGAAAAAAACTTCAAGGGAATTCCAACACCAGACCTCTAGCTCATGGTCCGCACCTTAACGACCTTGGCCTCCCGTGGCAGTATCTTTTTTTTTTTAAATAGTGTTTAACGCCGTTTTTTACTACAGAGGCACCACAGGCAGTGAACACTGATGTATACATGAGATGAAATGATAAATTGGGAAAGAATTTTTTAAGGAAGGAAATGTTCCAGGCCTAAGTTTAGGGTACCTCCCCGGCATTTGCCAGTTATGAGGACTGAGGGAAACCTGGAAAAAACCTCAGTTAGGGAGGACGGTCCTGACGGGATTCGAACCTGAGACCTCCCGCTCACGAGTCGGCGCCTTAACAAACTCGGCCATTCGTGGCGGTAATATTATCAATGATTGCTATTACTTCTGGAATATGGTATCAATTTCTTCAGTATTTGTCCATATATTCTTATAATGACTTTGTTGAGCTGTTTTGCCCCCCCCCCAAAAAAAAACAAAGTCCTTTTCAAAGAATTTTAAAAATCTTAAAACAAGATCGACAAATAATAGCAGAATAAAGGAAACCGGAATCCCTGAAAATATACAAGAGAGTAAGTTAATACTAATTAAATTTGACACTGATTAATTTAATACTAATAAAATTTAACGGAAAGATATGTGAGTAGTTAATGAAAATGTGCCAAGAATGAACAATACATAAGAAGTTTACATTTAGTCAAAAGTGAGAGAGTATTTGATTATTAAATTAACATCAACAGTGACTGGAGTGTGTTTTAGGAGAGCAGTGTTTTTGTATTGATTAAACATTTAGAAGTTTAAGAGAATATCGGTAAAAGTTCGATGCCTCATAATTTGATAGGTAACAGCATTACCGCTGAGAATTGTTACGGAGCAGGTGCTAATCTCTGCTTTAAAGAATCCGGAGTGCTAGCTTTTCTAGCATCCTCCTTTGCCAAGCTCATTACGAACGTGTTGCCAAGTGAAAATGAAATGAAGAGAATATCTCTGCGCTCAAACAAAGCCCATAAATATAATGACAAATGGCAAGAGGAGTCAAGGAGATTTACTCCTAGCCTTGATGCTGGCTGACAGAGTGTTGGAGTGTTTTTCATTTTATTTTTGCGACGCGTAAACTTGCCACACGATGAATGGCATGTGTTCAGAAAGTTCAATAAAGATTGGTTACGTAGATGATGGTTCTTAGGCAGGTTTAAGCCATGCACAAGTGTTTTTTGTTTTCTTAATCCACTTCAGTACATTTAAGTGATAGATTTGGATAAGACGGGCATGTTGTATATACTTAGTACCAAAAAATTAAAAAGTAATAGGATTATGGGAGAAATGAGATGAGAGATGTAATTGAAGTAATAGTTCTGAAAAGGTTTAAGTTTCTTTTCCAGGTTTTCCCCTGTCCTCATTGGTGGTAAATGCTGGGGACACTTTGTTTCCCGCAAAAGAGTTGCTTTTCCAATTTATAATTTCATTTCATTACATTTCATATAGCATTAGGGTTCACCTTACATTGCCTCTGAAGAGAGAATCGACATAAAAAACTATGCCCAAAAATACATATATAACGTGTTGATTTCGTTGTAGCACCAGTAGTATTAGTAGCAGCTGCACAGCAGCAGCAGCAGCAGCAGCAGCAGCAGTAGTAGTAGTAGTAGTAGTAGTAGTAGTAGTAGTAGTGGTAGTAGTAGTAGTAGTAGTGGTAGTAGTAATAGTAGTAGTAATAGTAGTAGTAATAGTAACAGTAGTAGTAGTAATAGTAGTAGCAGCAGAGGCAGTAGAGTAGTAGTAGAAGTAGTAGTAGTAGTAGTAGTAGTAATAATAATAATAGTAGTAATAGTAACAGTAGTAGTAGTAGTAGTAATAGTAGTAGTGGTAGTAGTAGCAATAGTAACAGTAGTAATAGTAGTAGTAGTAATAGTAGTAGTAATAGTAGTAGTAGTTGTAGTAGTAGTAATAGTAGTAGCAGCAGAGGCAGTAGTAGTAATAGTAGTAGTAATAGTAGTAGTAATAGTAGTAGTAATAGTAGTAGTAGTTGTAGTAGTAGTAATAGTAGTAGCAGCAGAGGCAGTAGTAGTAATAGTAGTAGCAGTAGTAGTAATAGTAGTAGTAGTAATAATAGTAATAGTAGTAGTAATAGTAGTAGAAGTAATAATAGTAGTAGTAATAGTAATAGTAGTAGTAGTAATAATAGTAGTAGTAATAGTAATAGTAGTAGTGGTGGTAGTAGTAATAGTAGTAGTAGTAATAATGATGATGATGATGATGATGATGATGATAATAATAATAATAATAATAATAATAATAATAATAATAATAATAATAATAATAATAATAATAAGTTTTCAGGAAGTTTATACACTCCCGTACTTCAACCATAGGCTTTTTATGCTACTCCAAAGCACAGCAGTTCAAACTCCTTGTCCTTCATAAGGTCCAGAGCCTTTACTCTGTAAGGCGATGGTCCATATTTTAGTATGTTGCGGACCGAAGAGTTGATATCTCCTTCTCTCCAGAACATCACACTCAAAGAGTATGTGCTTGGCAGTTTACAAAGTCTGCAAACGGGTTCTTCCTGAAAGAGCTCCACTTTTTACAGATGTTTCCTAAAATTACCACTCGTTTTAACTTCGTCCTCCTCCAACTTCAAGAACGATTTCGATATAAGTTGTCTCTTTGTTCCTTCTGGTGTTCTATTCCTGCTGCAGATTATAGGGATATCGTAATGTGTCAAAATGATCTCCAGAGCGTAATTTTTATTGTCCAGAGATTGTTCATTTTTTTTATAACAGGCAGCTTTTTTTAAGAGATTTTAAAGAGCTCAGATTGAAAGTATAATAATAATAATAATAATAATAATAATAATAATAATAATAATAATAATAATAATAATATAATTAAATTAGATCCTCGATACAATTCTAAGCTTGTAGTTTTAATTTCTCTTTATGATTTTAGTCATTCCATTCAATGAATTGTTACCAAGGACTCTTCAACACACAAGTTCCCACATAACTGGTGCTCCAGTTGTTTCCAGAGGTATATAGTTATTGGAAATGTCTGGTGATGTGTGTGCGAACTTGTGGCGCAGCAAGTTTCATTCATTCTTAAACTCGAGGACACAATATAGGGTGCTTCAAAGGTTGCTCTCATTTGTCCTCGTTCCGTTCCAATTCTGTTCTTGTACTAAAATAATATATTTTATACAATCTTTGCAAACACTGATCCCAATTCCAGTAAGTATCTCATCCTTTAAGGTATATTATGGAGAAACTGCGTCATCTTAAAACATTTTCAAAAATATCAAATTCTGAGAATAAAATTAGTTATAAAAAGAATTAAAATCGGTTACAATATATACTATGTGCGCTCTAATTTTTCAAAAACTAAATTTATACATATACACATATAGAACATATGCAAAGATAAGTTCTACGCAATACTAGTGAGCCTAAACTACAAGAACAATATGCATTTTAAAGGTGAATACGATTATGTGCCTAGCAACATTTATAAAAAATGGCGAGAATAATTTTTTCAGTCTTCATTTTGTTTGTGGAACATCAAACTTCATCAGAATAAATTCAATCATAGAATATGTTAGATAGTGAAAATGTTATAAATTCTATAAAACTAATTAAATATTATATAATAAAAGGGAAGTAAAATGCATCAAAGAAGGAAATAAAATGGAGGAAAAATAATGAAATAACTATCAGGGGATCTGTTAACGCCAGTATTATAATACACAACTTAATGTATTTATATTCTGCACAACACCCCATGTGGGATTAAATCTTACCGCACGGTCTTCTGCCTCTCATACGAGGGTAGGTCCATAAGTTTCCGGCCTCGCCAAATGAAATGAATGAATAGTGTGTAACGCCCGTTTTTTGCTACAGAGGCACCACAGGCGGTGGGCACTGATGATACATGAGATGAAATGATAAATTGGCAAAGGATTTATTTTTAAGAATGGTATCGTACCAGGCCTAAGTTTGGGGTACCTCTCCGGCATTTGTCATTTATGAGAACTGAGGAAAACCTGGAAAAAACCTCAGTGAGAGAGGACGATACTGGCGAGATTCGAACCCCAGACCTCCCTCTTAAGAGTCCTTAACGACCTCAGCGATGCCTCGGCGTCGCCGATAAGGACTAACGCCTTCACAACACCCTTATTTGGTGTCATACCTTATCTGTTAAGTAAATAATTACAACTGTAACTTCCTCTCCGCTATGTTCAGTTGTTCAGATATAGTTGCATAAAGAAGGCTAAGTGTAGAAGATTGTGGAATTCTCAAAATGGGGTGTCGAGCTGTTATTAAGTTGTTCATAAAAGAAGGACTCAGTCCAAATAAAATTAAACAGCGATTGGACGGTGTATATGGGGAAGCATCCGCCTCATATTCTACCGTAAAAGAATGGGCCGAGGTCAGAACTGCGATCAGCGCATATACTCCTATCAGCTGCTTGTATGCATCTTTCAAGAATTAATTAAGTAATGAGGTAATAACCGAGGTGAGGATGAAGATAGAACAGAGGAATGAAATTGCAGGGGAAACTCAGAACCCCGAAAAAATCTGCCCAAAAGCCGCTTCACTTCGCATACCACGAATACAACAGTAGCTGGGGATCGAACTCAGGTTGCTTTCGTGGGGGGCAGGCAGGCAGTTTAACCACGGTGCCACCAATAAATATATCTTCAATTATATGTTATATAGTCATTTATTTTTTGAATTTATCATAGCTATCAATGCAAAAGCATATTGTGTAAATAAATAGTGCAATAAGTAAAATTTTTAAGAATAAAATGATAAACACGATGGTCGTAGCAATGGCAGCTTAAAAACGTAAACATTGAAATAGATAGCTAGAGAAAATATATGTTGCTTTCCTTATGAATCAGAAAAGATATATATTGAAGTTAAATATGCAATTTGATATTGGAAAGAAAATTTGAGGAAAACTATAGACCCAAAGTGAGTAGAAAAAAGTAGTAGCCAAATGATGGGAATGAGCCAATCTAAGTGAACTGAAAAAATAAATATATTCACTTTTCAAAGTTAAGAAAACTATTTACATAATTAATTTGCCTTCTTAATGCAATAGAAAAGATTAAGTAAATTATTTTATTCTATTTCGTTTACTGGTGAATAAATGCAAATGTCAGAAATTAATATGCTCTGAACCTTTAGTGAGAACAGGAAGAATTATGAAGGAAAAACCATTTAAAGAGCTAGCAATATTCGGAATGTTGCTCCAATAGTAACCTTGCAAACGGTTCCGCAAAACTGGATAATTGCTAAGTTTGCCTTGTCAATTGGAAAGAGGTTACATGACAGTTCCAGAGCATACAAGGTATGCGGAAAGAGGTCTTGTTATTTGAGAGTTGTTTCCACAAAAGAGCACGGATTGGTTATAGGACTCATGTAGAAAAACATCTGAAGACACGCCCGTAGTTAGGCCTGTCTTCGGCTTATTGTGACATATGGCAGAATACGGTAGCTCAATAGTGAAAACTTAACAAAATAAAATTAGGGACAAAATCTCTGTAAAGTTTCCAAGACTTCGGCCGTTGCTCTTCAGATGCTCCCGGTGCGGGCTCTGCGGACCCTGAGTACCCATGAGGTACTTCTGACGTTACTAGAAGCAGCCGAGCTGGACTTATTCGAGCCCCTCCCTGCGGGGAGTGTCCGGATTGGGTTATACTCGGCTTGGCAGCGGTACCGGAGCTCACGGGAAATGAAGGACCCACATGGGCGGCGTGTCTTAAGGGAGTGCCTTAGGCGTGTACCTTGGGGGGCAGGAGGTTTCCTGAATCATGTTATCTTGAGGGGGGTGGTGGCTACCTTAATGCTGGGGAAACTCACCTCTTAAATTGAGTAGGTCTATGCTATCAGGTCACCTATCTACCAGTGAGAACCTGGTTCGCTTAGTGCGCTTGGGCGACGATATCGTCTACGGCCTAAAGGCGGGTGGATTTAGACTCTGGGTACCCTACTTAATGTAAAAACCTCTGGGCTGCACAGACCTCTGTGTATATTCCCCAGGTACGGGGAGGAATACCCAACCCCACATCTCCTAAGACTCAAATGGATTTCAGACTCGTGGTAGTAGCCGGGAAGAGCATGGCAGCCAATATGGGTCGTGCATCTACACGGAAAGCCGAAGATCTCAAATTTCTCTCCTCTATAACTGTCATTTCAAGTAAACTGTTGCTTATCTGTCTGTTACAGGATATCTTTGGCTACTTTGTAGCAACATGTACTTTCTTCAAATGTTCCCACGAGTGTTCTATCGGCGCTTAGAGCTATAATTCATTCAATTAAAAATTATAAGACTGTTAAATTCTACAAAATATTTTAGAACTTGCGGCCAATCTGGAAATAATAGTTAATACATCCCACTAATGGCGGAGGTTACTCTGTAACGGCATGAAAGAAATGCTCTATGTCGTAACACTTGCCTCAGCCTGGTCTATGGGCTTGTGGAAGCCTTAATCCGATTAGTAAACATTACATAGATGGGGAAGTCAAACAGAAACAAATTGAATTTATGACGGACTCGAAAGTTTATACTGTAAACTCCACAGATTCTACACAATTGGCCGAGACATCGAAAGAATGTTTAATTTTGACGAGTTAGCTAATTCAGACACGATATTGTCAGATAAATGCTTGAAAAGTTCGCTTTCCTTTTCTTTCATTGTGAGCCGCGCAGTCAAGGAACAACTAATTAGTAACGCGCAAATAAAAAATAGATAGCTGATTTGCTGCAACTCACGGATTATTAAGTTCCTTTTTTGTTTTTTATGAAAGGAATTTTCCTGTTTCTGATGCTTATTTCCAGTGTATAAGTGTTTTATAAGGATAGGGATCTTTTTGTTTTAGTTTACAATGCCATAATATGTAAGAGTTTATATTTTGAAAATGTACTATATAGTGAATCATGAGTTGTATTTTCATTATAGAGAGAGCAATGAAGTGTTGGTATCCTCAAATTAGCTCATATATATTAAAGGAATGTTTGAAATATCAAAAAGAGGTTTTGGGAGGGAAGATTTGGCATGGGGAGGTGGGGAAGGTGCTAGAAGAAATCTAGAAGAAATAGGTTTGGGGAATATATGAAGAGTAGATGAAAGTAATGTTAATAGATTTTGCAAGATATACAGAGAATAGAAGATATTGAAAAGCATGAGATTTGAGCCAGTTTAGATGATAAAAGTTCCTTGGTCGTATATAAAAGAATGAAACAGAATTGGGAACGAGAGAAATATATTGAAATTTGTGATTAAATGGGTAGAATGGGTTGGGCGTGGATGTGTACAGGAGTAACACCATGAAAGGATGTAGAGGAGATGTATGGTGGGGGAGAAGTCAGTGTGTCCCATTGTTTATTGGAATGCGAGAAAGTCATATGGCGGCGGGGAAAAGTTTGAAACAATTTACAGAAGGATTTAATGTTAAATAAAGTGTTAAATAACAAGAGTGTAAAACCATCCAGAAAATGCGAGAGTTTTTACGTAAAGTTAAAGAGAAGTGGGAACGAAACAGGTAGAAAGTAAAAGGAGGCTGCTTACAGTCAGACAACCACGTGGTTAACGAGGTAGGAAACTGTATTTTGGGGGATGCTGCTAGGATCTAGAGATTATTTTTATTCTTTTCAAAAAAAGTTCATTTAAATCGTAATATGTAGTGATAGGTCAGAGAGGAATTATTACCATGGCAAGCTTTTACTCTACACTCAATTTTATGTCCCTTATAATATTCCATAGTCTTGCCAACTATTTTTGATCAAGTCCCTAGAAGCAGGTGCCCCTATTTCTTACAAAAAAAATCCCTGCGGGAAATTTTAATTCAAATATTAAAAATGAAAGTTCATGCATTACAAATTAAATTCAAATAATAATTTCTACATATACATTGTATAATGCAATTTTTGGTGTTTTCACTCACTTCAAACATTCTACAGTCGTTTTCTTGTACCTTCAGAGAGAAAGTTGTAATTAAAAGTGAATTAATAAAATCTGGTCTCATTTTGATTCTCTCTCTCTCTCTCTCTCTCTCTCTCTCTGGGTAGTTTGTTACACAAGGTATCAAGTGGGAGTATTTTTTTTTTTTTTTAGCTGTTCCTATTCTTTCTTATTAAAATATCTTGGCAAAATTCTCAGTGATTCATTATTTAGAAGTGAATGGGAATATTTTGGCATGAGAAGATTAAGAGAAGGAAGTCTATGGATAGGATAACTTGCATTTCCGATAGCATTTTTGGACATCGAAGTCCGAAATTATGTACATTTGTTTTTTTTTTTTGTTTTTTTTTTCTTTCTTCTTCTGGTTACACTTTGCCAACAGCTCACATTCCGCACTAAGAAACATTTTTTCTAGTAACATTGCTGTTACTTGAATCAGAAAGGTGACTTATATGACCTTACTTTCATGAAATTCTGGCACAGTGTTTCTACCAATCTTTCGCTTTCAGTTTGTAACTGACCAACTAAATTACCTTCCCTTTGGAAAAGAGCATGAACAGAATTGAATTAGCCAGGTACAAATTTCATGGGCTCTATAAAAATTGTTTAATTCGTGACTAAAAGTTCTGCAGTTCCAGTTGGACTTCCAGAATGAATGTTGCAATGCCAACCATCTAAAAATAGATGAAAACTACAGTGGAACAATGAGAATAGCATTGCCAGGGCGAAACAGGACTTGAATATGGCATTGTTTTCTTAGCGAAGAAACCTGATTATTACCTCCTGTTTGCCTCCAAATATCCTGATCTATTTCCGGTAGAAAACAGTCTGTTAATAGGGTTAAAACCCAATAAACTGGTTATGAAATTGGACAGAGATGAAGAACATAATCGAAATTATAATTCCTTACAAATGAAAAGATATTCATTCCACACAAAAATTAAATTCGATGCAATATTAATACCTTGCAGATTAAGCATTTTATCACCTACAAAAATTACGAAGATAGCAAAAAATGTTTCTATATAGCTCTAAAACCCTTTGCCAAAGTGAATGACATTTTGTACAGATAATCTTTAGGAGATATCAAATAATATATAGGCTATCTTAATATTTAGACAGCCTCCCCTCCCATAATTCTATCCCCCTCGACACATATAAAGTTTGCAGCAGTTTTTATACGAGGGTGTAATAAGATTGTGGAAGGATAAAATTAATTATTTTGATTGCGTTCTCAGGGATGATTTTCCGCTGTCTTACAGTTGCTACCACTAGGTCTTATTTTCTTTTCTGGAAGTTTTGTGATCCCGAGACCACAGGGGAAGGAGTCAAGGATTGACAAAATTGTTCATATTTAGAGACGAAACACAATTTATTGTCCAGAGTCTGTTCTACTTTAAGAGGCACCGTTACTCCTTGGAGAGTTAAACTACTAGATGTGCCACTTTTGCACTAACTATGACAATCATATACTGACGCCCTGGTGCGTTTTGACAACTCCGAAACTTCCTACCGTTAACTCAATAAAACTGTTACAACTGACGCAACGCTATCCTGATAGATTTACAAAAGATTTCTGACTCTCTAATCCAACTGAGAACTGAAAACTGAGCAGAACTGTTCACTGATAACTCAGAAATGATGCAACAAGTGAACCGAACTGCCCCTAGTTTGCAAAATTCCAAGCCTAAATACAAAAACCAGTCCGTCAGTCTCCCGAAGTGTCTTTATTCTTTCAAAATATTATTTTGGAACCATTTTTTCGCATCTATGAATATCTGTTGGATGCTGAACTCACATAATGTCCTTCTAATCTTTCTCATTGGCTAACATGTCTACGTGACTCTCAGGATGTCACACACATATGCAGTTAGCTCAGGCATCGAGAGGTTATTGTCTTGTCTTTTCACTGCCATAGCTGGAAGATGTTTATTACACTTATCCTTACCTAATGTAATAAAAGCAAAGCTCTCTGTCTAACAAGACACAAAGTATCTTCACAAGATCCTGCTTTAGAATTCTCCAAGTAATAGCGGTTTGCTTGCTTCATATATAAGAACATTGTTTACAATAGGCAGCAGGTTTCCCTGCCCAAAATTCCAGGTCAGTTTTTATGTCTAGGGTGGATTTCTGCACACTGGTGCGAGAAAATAGCACTATATACACAATACTTCAACACATACACATAGATAAAAGTGACACTACAATCATTATTAAAATAGAAAAGTTACATAAATTAATTAATATGTTGATTATAATTTATATGGGGGGTGGCAGGTAATTAATTCCACCTCAAGTCCTGTGCTTCGAGTGCTCAATCAATCAAAATGAAATTTTAAAAAACTGCTCTTAAAGGATATTTGGTCACATTGTCTAACCCATATTATTTTATGATCTAATTTTTAAAGTCCATTAAGAGCTGTGGTGCCTGTCGATTGCTGTTTATTTACTTCTAGCAGTCTTTTATCACAAAGTTTTTAAGTACTTATTTAATACTTTTTTTCACAGCAAACCATTGTTAGCTAACTCTTACCTTTTCCTAACATGGTATACTTTTGGGGTGTGGCCTAGCTAAATTCTTTTAACAAACAAACTACATGTTTGTCCTTCAATTGCAAGACGTAACCGCAACATTTAGTGACTGAGCACCTGGTTAGGCTTAACCCTTCAGTGGTGGCACATAGCGCGAATGCTCCAAGTCAATCAGCGTTTTGTTATTATATTCGATTTTTTTTTAACTGCACAGCATTCTTGGAATTTTAGTCCACAATAAACCTAATATAACAAAGAATATTCCCATTTCTGAGGTGATTTTAAATAAATAGCAGTAATCATTAAACTTTTACACGAAATATGACAAAACACATTTGTAATGTTAAGTTACAATAATATTTTGAATATGCTTTGACTGGCTAAAACAATGCAATAGAATATGCTTTCAGTTTTAAATTATAACAAAGCACATCTGTCATTTCACATCAAAGCATATATTAAAAGAGGAACTAAAATAGTTTTAGTGAGAGAGTGACAAACATATTTCTTTCAACGAGGAAATATACTGCCTAAGAAATTCATGTAACCATTAACAGAATTAATAAAAACAATCATGTGCATATTTTAATTTTAGGAATTATTAAACTGCTGAAATTATTTTCTAATTATTCCAATTCACACAAAGTAATGAAAATTCTACATTCAAGGTTTTATATCCACCTAAAAGCACGTGCACTCATTTAGATACAATATATGAAAAACAAAAATATCTTTTGTGGCAGAGAAAACCTAATGCAGTCACAAAAAGGTACTTGACAATCACAGTTAGCTGTAGGTAAATATCTTGCATGGTCAAGACAAATCTCTTTATAGCAGTCGTTACAGCATCTTCTGCTCCTGCCACATAGCCCGTGAGCTCCTATTAACGTGTTAGCAAAGGCAAAGACATTCTACAATAGGTTCGAGATCATTATTGTCTTCTTCACTCTCACTTCCTTTTTTGTTTTCCTCCTCTTCTTCTATTTCTTTAAGCCAATTCAGGGGCTGGTTTGGATTATTAGATGCTCAAGACATAGTACCAAAGAAACGGTCATAAACTTCACTTACACCAATTAATGTGCAACAGTACCTACCAGGGTAGGCCCATAAGTTTCCGGCCTAACTATTTTCTAGGTGTGATAAAGACAAAAACTATATTTTACTTTTCAATATAGTTACTCTTTATTGCAATGCACTTCTCACATCTTTGAATTAATATTTAACCCCTCCCCAAATAGTCAGAAGTCTTGTCTGCAAAATGGGCATAAACAGCATCTATCACTTCTTCATCACACTTACATTTCCTTCTTGAGTTTTGAGAAGAGAAAATAGTCATCTCCTTGAAGCCACAATTCTTCATAGCTTCCTTTGTAACAAGAGCTGTGTACACAGGCGCGTTGTCGTGAAGAAGGCGCACACCACCACTCAGCTTTCCTCACCTTTTCTCTTTGATGGAAGCACGTAGTCTGTGCAGTAGACCAGCATAGTACTCCCCATTTACTGTGGTGTTCCTCTCCTTGAAGTCAATGAAGAGTATTCCTTCACAGTCACAAAAGATTGCGGCCATGATCTTCTTGGTTGACTGAGTGACCTTGGTCTTTAGAGGCGGTGCTTCGCCAGGTTTACATCACTGTATTGATTCTCTTTTAGACAAGGGATCATAATAGAGGTCCACAGTTTCATCTCCTGTAACAATGGTTTGCAGAACATCTCGCTCATTGCCACTGCAGAGCTTCAAAAATCTAACAACAGATGACTCGTTGCTGCTTTTGAACTAAGGAAAGAAGTCTAGGCAGTCATCTTACACTAACCTAATTCATGTTTAAATGTTCATGAATAATTCGAAGGACTGTTGTTTTAGAAAGACCCAATCTTGTTGCTATTTCTGTAACTTTGAGCCGTCGGTCTTTCATAATTTCTCCTTCCACAAGAGCGATGTTTTCAGGAGTGAGTACCTCCAAGGGTGGATCTGCACGCTCTTCGTCTTCAATGCTTTCTTGACCCATTCGAAAAAGTTTGGCCCATTCTTTTACGGTAGAATATGAGGGGGATACTTCCCCATATACTCCGTCCAATGGCTGTTTAATTTCATTTGGAGTAAGTACTTCTTTTGTGAAGAACTTTATAACAGCTCGCCACTCCATTTTGAACATGTCACAATCTTCTACACATAGCCATGTTTATGCAACTATATCTGAACACAGAGCAGCGGAAGTTATAGCTGCATTTATTCACTTAACAGATAATATATGATACCACATAAAGATTTTGTGAAAGCGATAATCCTTATCGTGAGGCCGGAAACTTATGGGCCTGCCTACGTAGATGAATGGATGGACGGATGAACAGATAAAAACTGAAAAAATCGGTTGCACATTTCTTGGGATATTTTCAAAGGAAAAGTAAGATTTTTTTTCTAATTATCAGTGGCGATTTCTGCATGGAACAGAGGAAACAGGCTGTTTCCCTAGCTTTCTGCCTTCCTATTGTCACATTATATTTTATTCTAAAGCAGATGTTTTGCTGAGGAAGATAGCCACAGTGTGCGTCTTTTATTCTCTTGATCTTGTATATATTATGTAATATGAGTACACTTCTACCTGCTAAAAATAAAGGTAATATGGCTGCCGAAACAATATAACCAAGTCATCTATGTAATTAAAATTTAATTAATATTTAAAAAAAAAATTTGTGTATTTTGGTCTGTTTCAACTGTGAGTTAATCTGGCTTATAAATAAATTTGTCACATTTGCAATGTTGTTTTTTTGATTTTTTTTTTCCTTCGGAGGTATTACATTGCAAATTTTAAACTCGTTACTTCTTTGCAAGTCATCTAACTAGCCTACCTGTATATAATGGCATTCCTACTTGTCAATATAAATATAAAAATAAGAAGAGAAGAAAGAAAAAGATATTAAAAGCAAATGATCGGGCTGATTTCTTTTCTTCGTTTATCAAATTATCACTACCAATGGCCTACGTCAATTATAGGAACTTCTAAACTAGAAAACATGCATTAGTATGAAGCGCTAATAATATTCTCTTATTATGAACTTTCAATTATTGTATCTGCCATTTACTATAACTAATACATTCCAGTCTCTACGATGGATTAAGGTCTAAGCAACAGATCTACCGAATGCTGCCATGGTTTCGGTTGTTTAAGAATGAATCTCAAAGCAAGCAACAGTGGAGGTGTTTTCCTGCCTGTGCTGACCCTGTCACGCATGGAGTCTTCTTGGGCCAGGCCCCGCAATCTTCCCCATTCATTTGCTTGTTTCACCTGTCCGTCTTCCATGCGCTGCACTCAAAAGTATAGTTCAAGCTTCGCCCCTGAACAGATTTTTCTTTCCTTCTTCACTACTTCCTGGACACAGTTCGTTGCGTACCGGTGCATTTGAAGCGTAAAAAAATTATAGCATAACTGTTGAGTGAGCGTTGTAGATTCGCTTTAAGGTGCGTTACATCTTGGGAGGGATCCTTGTACTATACCACACTCCTCTTCTATTGAATAACGTTTCTCTTGTGTGTGTGGGCGGGGGGCTTTTCTCCTCGGATGAAATATAACAGATAGTAAAATAAGCTATTTTACTTTGTCCTATATTGTTTCTAAAAAAATTGCCCAAAATAGTAAGTAACCTGATTAGGGCTAGTTCTGATGTATGCATTGCACATAATTAATAAAGACTATTGTTTTCTCACCATTTTCCAGCCTTTTACTGCATACAGAGGGTGCCAAAAATGTATACACACTTTCACAATAGATATCTATTTAATATATTTCAAAGTTGGACCGAAAAACAACAGTAATGTGTAGTATGATGTTCTGTGAACAGATGTGACTCACATACATTATGATAGCGTTGCTACGTAACAGGTAAATCAACAATGAACAAATGAAGTCAAGATTATCGTATGATGTTCTGTAAACAGATGTGATTCACATTACGTTATGCTAGCGTTGCTGCAACAAAATAGAACCATGATTATCGTTTGGACAGCGGAAAGAAATTTTGAAGTGGTAATGGAAAACCGAGAATGTTGTTGAAGTTCAAAGGCAATGGAGACGTGTGCACAGAACAGAACCGCAAACGCGAGTAACAATTGCACACATTCGAGACAAATTTGAGACTCATGGTACCGTATGCGATGTTCATACGGGCAGATCTGGCAGATCACCATATTACCACCGAGATGAACGTGCGTACCTTGATGACAATTTTCCAAAGCACTGGATAGGACACAGAGGTCCAATTGAGTTTCCACCGCGTTCTCTGGATCTAACTCCGTTGAACTTCTACCTATGGGGAACTCTTAAGAATGTTGTATACCGTAGAAAAACCAGCTACACTGACAGCACTTCGGGAAGAAATTGAAACGACATGTGCTGCAATCGCTGAGGACACTTTCGCAAACGTTACTCATTCAGTAGTGTATCGTACTCAGAAGTGTATCGACGCCGATGGTGGGCATTTTGGTCAACTGTTGTAATTGTAAAAGTCCAAGGTGATTAGTGCTCATCATTTTCTGTTTGTGTGAATT
Source organism: Metallyticus violacea (assembly GCA_030762175.1). Lineage (NCBI taxonomy): Eukaryota > Metazoa > Arthropoda > Insecta > Mantodea > Metallyticidae > Metallyticus > Metallyticus violacea. Next base: position 118,948,200 of record CM060842.1, on the reverse strand, counting down.
CAGTTTTGAATTCATATTTATTCCGTTACCGAAATACTAAAAATTACAATGAAGGATGCAACCTTGCAAATAATTATAACAAATAGCTAACAATACATTGTTGTATCTAAATGCGCCATACGCCTGTTGCATGCAATGCAAAACCAGCGGTTCTGCTGCCCCCTCCTCCTTAAGCAAAATTCTCTAGAAGAAAAAAAAGTGTTGTCAGTTCCAGTGTACGATTCGCTAACACAGAACTAACAAATAAGAGTGACAACCATGCAATATATGATACCAAGGAACTGCACAGCAATAGAAAATTATACAAATAAGAAGTCAATACACTTCAAAAGTCATGAAAACGCTCCTAAGATTAAAAAAGGAACGATAATATGTCTACTTAAAAGCACATTGTAATATCATCCTGAATTAGGAAAAGTCGAATCAGTAAGCAAAGAATTCCATAGCATTGTAAAACTTGCTGTATGCCAAACTCGAGAGTTTTTGCAGGGAAAGATACAAAGACATGAATTCAAATATTTTTACTCTTTAATATACAAAGATGTATAATTTCTGTTCTTCACATTTAAAAGAAGCGATCTTCTTTGAAGCATGAAAATTCAAATGCGGTTTTGATACATGCACGGAACTCAGTACTGTATTGTCGTCAATGCCAGCGATTTCACAAAATTCTACAAAGGCTTCCTGCTGTAAAGAGGACAAGGTCGTTCAGCTCTCTTTCGACACATGTATGCCACATACCTCTGCTTCTACTATGTGGCTATACGATTACGATATAAAAAAAATAATAATAAGTACTTCTACGCGAGCTGCTGCAGTGATTGGGTGATTTGTATCACTATCTTACCCGCCACGTGGAACTGTCATTTCAATGTTCATAACTTTTGCACATGACTTGAGGAATACCTAGACTTGGAAGAAGTGACGATTATCTCTTTCTCTGCCAGCTGATATCTCAATCCTGCCCATGACTTTAGTGAGCCAAGTTAATTTTATTTATTTATTTATTGTTCATTAAATACGTAACTTAACTGTGATTTATAGACATTATAGATTATAAGCTGCTTTATATTGGATCCATTTCATGGTCACGTGTGTTACACTGGGGCTGTATTGTGAACCCTCTAATAACGTGAAAATGATAGGGGAGTAAAGACAGACATGGATTAACAAACAATTACATTTGTTCTCTGTACAGAATTTAAGACCACCCTTTAATATAAAATAAATTACAATAATATCTTTGCATAACTGGGTGTCGCGTGCGTTACAAAAAAAATAATGCGCTTTTACATGCAATCTCTTGAACATATAAATTTCTGTGAATACTGCGAAGGATATTTTTTTTTTCAACCTCCGATGGGGCATAACAAAAAGATAAATGTGAATTACAAAATGGTTTTATTACCAGGAGTCATAGTTACTTTTCCACATAGTCGCCGAGAAGATTAAGACATTTGTCATGTCGATAGACGAGCTTTCCAATACCCTCTTCATAGAAGGTTGCCACCAGCGTCCTCAGGACGTCTTGAAGTTCTCTGTTGGTGCGGAAATGCTGTCCCTCCAGACTTTTTTCAGCTGCCGAAAAAGATGAAAGTCACTCGGCGCTAGATCTGGGCTGTATGGCGGGTGATCGAACACTTCCCAATAAAAGCGAGTAAGCAGCAGTTAGGTTGCCGCAGTAGTATACGGTTTTGCGTTGTCGTGAATCAAAACAATTCTAAATGACAGCATATATCTTGTTTTTTTTAATGACTCTGTGCAGGCGATACAGTGTATGACAGTAGTGCACTTGTGTGCATTGATCGTAGTCCCTGGCTCCATAAACTCCTACGTAGTCTTCCTGTTGCTGAGAACTTGTTTGAATTTTTGGGATTTGTTCGGGGAATGTGTGTGAATTCATTGTTTGGATTGTTCTTTTGATTCTGGATTGTCATGATGAATCCACGTTTCATCCCCTGTCACAATGGAGTACAAAAATTCTTCCCTATCATTAGCGTAACGTATGAGAAAGGATAAGGCTTATGCCACGCCCGCGCTTTGTGTTCCTCAGACAGCTCTTTGGGAATCCAGCAAGCACAAAGTTTTCGGTATCCTCTGTGTTCTGTAACAATCGTGTACAGAACTGCCTTGAAATGCCCGGAAATTTCGCAGAGAATTCATTGATGGTCTGTCTCTCTGGAATCAACTTGCTGAACAAGGTCTTAAACTTGGGACAGACCCGCATCTTTGTCCATCAGCTTGAATATCAGATCGGCCTTCTTTAAATTTCCTACATCATTCACGCACAACACCCTCACTCATACAGTATGCACCATAAACACGGCTCATTCTGCTGCCCTATTCCTTTCTGCCTATAGAAAACGAATCACACTTCTCAACTCGCACTTGGCGGGAGAATCAATTATACCGGCCATGTTGAAGTGCCTGTAGTTCAGTTCCAACTGATGTATCGAACTTGGCCTTGGCGGACGTTAAGATGGGGTAGCAGCACAGTGCGCAGATCCGCCTACTTATGCTTGTCTGGCCACGTAGCAGAGCGATCGGAGGTTGGGGGAAAATATCAATATTTATTTTGACAATGTCAAAGATAGTCTGCTTTAAGCTGATATTATGCTCTGATACCAAATTAAAATCATTTCTTCATGTTATGTATGTTACACCATGCAAATGAAGAGACTTAACCAAACATTACATATAATGGGGTCACATTTAAAGTATGAAGCTAAGGAAAACTAATGCTAGTCCGATAATCTAATGCTAGTCTAAATGTCTTAGGTTTTTCTCATCTGAATAAACATTCTGAAACGTAAACGTGTTTTTTCTCTGCAATTCACTTGCTCATCCAATAATGCAGGCAGATTGGACATCTCCTTTGAAATAATGCTTATTAAGGAGCCTCGGATTTGACTCAATGTTTAACGACCTCGCACTGAAAACTTGCTTAGTGACCGTAATAGAATCTCTTTCTACTTTTAGTTCTTTCAACAAAAGTAATTTCTTTAGCCTAACTGCAGAAGTCTTCTGCAAATTTTATGTTTATTTTCCATGACTTTAATGCAGTTCACTCGTCATTTAACCATGCCTCCAATTCTATTATCCTCTTGACGTGTGATGTTTAAAAAAAAACAACCATTCGGTCTTCTATGTGTTAAAATGTTATTTCACACTTAAGATTAGACAAAGTATATTGATTCTTACACCGCGCAGCGCAACCATCAATGAACTCAAGTTTGGAAATTTCAGAATGATTTATTTATTCATTAAGCCCAGTCAAATCATTTAGTGTGTGAGGGATTATCATTGACTACGACGAAGGAACAGAGAACGGAGAGTATTTTGCAACACAAGCGAAGAAATTTATTTGATCATAACTCCATCTCCAATGAACTGCTTGAATTTCATCCTATACTATAAGCACAAACTATTCTGCATAGAGGTATTTGCATTATAATCTCACTGTCACTTTTATTTCTTCAAACGTTCAGGAGTGCACCTTCTTCACAAAGCAAGGAATCTTGAATTTAGGATACTTCCAGCTCATTAACCATCTTCAACTTCAACAATCAAGCAGTTTGGGACGGCCTACGTATTCCACAGCTTCCAAACTAAAATATTAACAAGATTATCATCGGAGGAAGAAGAAACGATTCGATACTCTTGCACTATTGCAAAAACTAGTCATACACATTTTATTTTTAGCACCACAGAAAACGTTTATAAGTAGTTGCAGCGAATGAACCATGAAATTAAAAATTGCATAGCTATCTCATAAACACATACATACATTATAGAGTGTTTGCGATAATAGGACAACGTTCAGAGTATGTCTTTCCGCTTATTTTTCCAGCGAAGGAAGTCCCTTTAAAAAGAAGATGGTGAGACAGTATTTATGAGCTGCAACCTCCATATTTAATTAGAGTAATTGTAGCATGTAATTTTATATAACTTTCTTATTGTAGTCATGAGTGTAATGTCATTTTAATTCCTGTACAAGTGTTGAATTATTGTGTGTAAAATGTTATTTTCTTGCCAGCTACCCCCGCCATAAAATCTGACCTGGGAATTTATGTTGCCTATTGTATCAATATTTGTAAAGATGACCTACGTAATCCGAAGTTTTCTGGAGAACTTTCTGAAGTAAAATTCTTCAGTAAGTTGTTTATTTGTATACTGTTAGGGAATTGTAAGGCAGGTGGGCATAATAAAATATATGGCAACTACAGGGATGAAAATAAAGGCTGATAACCTTTTCAATGGAAGAAGCTAGCAGCTTGAGTTGATATCTGCATGTAAAAAGTCACGCAGGCCATTTTATTTAGTCTTGTAATTTTGGGGCCCGCGGTCAGTTTTGCAAGAGCATTCAGCGGGACATTATCAGTGGAAAGGCTTTCTCAGTTCAGTTAGAGGAAAGCTGCAGTCAGGTTTGGAAGAGTATTCAGTGTGGGGTATTATCATTGTGGAAGATAGGCACGGTCAGTTCAGTTCCGTTCAGTGGAAGAATATTAAATGGGAGAGTTTTATTAGCAGAGTTCAGTTGCGTCTCAGGTTTAGGATATCAGGATCAGTATTAATCAAATTAATAAACGTCAAAGGAATCGTCATATTTAATGCGAAAGTTGCACATATTCTCCAGGAAATAACGGCAGTACATTTTATGTGGAATAGTTTATGAACAATAAATTATATTTCGTCTCCTATAACGAGAAATCTTATATACTCCTTCCCTTATGATCACAGGACCATAAAAGTATCCGGCAACAGAGTCTCAACAGCCATGGCAAAATATAAGTCAGTGGACATATCGGAGTGGAGAGAAGGATATCAACATTTACCCCTGAGATATACAATTCTTAATCTAAACAATTAATGTAATCCAATTAGCTAAAACGTACCCTCCAATCTACATATTTAATTAACACACCCTCTTTTTATTTAAAACTACTGCAAGGGACTGCGAACACGTTCAATTTTTAATTAGATTTATGGTTTTATTGTCATGTTGATTTTGCAAACTATTGCAACGGAAAAACACCCAAGACCTTCTCTATTTCCAATTCTTATGTTGGATTTATAGCTTATGACACAAACATACATAATAATTATAGTATTAATTTCAACGCCAAGGTATGATGACTGGGCTTGGACAAACTGTTTTTTACGGGATATTATTTATCTGTTATACTAAATTTTTTATTCTCTTCCATTTTCCCCAGTTTCGAAGCAGCCGCATGCTATTGTTATTTTGTTCATGTAGTTTGATTATCTCTTTCTTTACACATCAGTTTATTGCAATATCCCTGGCTGAGTAATAAAATTGGTTACTTAAAACTTACAGCACTGTAACTTCAAATCAAACAACCAGACGCCTATGTCAGTTGTTATTTGCCTGGAAATCATTAAGTTACGCAGTTGCTTTCTCATTCAACGGACGTAAACTGCGAACTACCAGTTGGAACCTGAAAATAACCTGACTGACGTCATTTCTGACATTTCGTTTATCTTCAGAACATTAAACGCAGTATCAGCTGATGCTGGATATACACCTGCTCTGTCCATCCACAGATGGCTGGCAGTTGGCCTTGACCGCCAATAGAGATATACTGAAACATGAATGCAATGCTTCGAAAGTTTAACAAAGAACTACTTCTGACAGTGTCCCACCCGATACACCATGGTGCTTCTAGATTATTTATTTTAGAATTCTAAATCAGACTTTGTGAATATCATGACTAAGGGGCCTATTTATGTAATAAAAACGATAAAATAAGTATTTAAAAACCGGACTTGCACTTGAAATGGCAACATATACACTATGGTTCAATGCTAACCGTATAATTCCCTACATTGGCGAAAGACTATAATAAATGTCGGTCTGGTGGTATAGTGGTAACCATACGCCTGCTAAACCCAAGATCGCGGGTTCAATCCCGGCCAGGATCGATAGCTTTCCCCCCCCCCCCTAAATATGGCTTCTTTCGGAAGTGTGGCTCCCGTTTCGTACATTTACGGTACGATAAAGAACCTCAAGCCTGAAAGAAGAGGCCTCTGAGCAAAATTTGTCCGCTGTTTCACGCCTGGGTTTGAATGGGGCGCTAATAACCTGAGATGCTAAAGAGCGTCCGTAAATAATACCTATAATAAACACGTGGACTATGTAGATAAGGCAGATATGAATGAATGTATTCGTACAAATTAACATACTAATAACTTTACCCGTTTTTCGCACGGGTCCACAGATCATGGGCTTTAGATGGATTTGTTACAGCCGCAGCAATACGAACATTAGCTTCTAAGTTATTATTATACATATAGATTGTGTTGTTTCTTGTGTAGTGCCTTAAACTACTATAGTTCACCTTTATGCAGGTATGCCAGAGGGAGGTAAAAAAAATAATAAGAACCCAAATATTTAAATAATACAACACCTATTGTAGAGCTAAATATTTATCCTCTACGAGAGTACGTCCATAAATTTCCGGCCTCGCCGATCAGTATTATCCCCTTCACAATATCCTCATCCGGTGATATAACATATCTGTTAAGTAAATAATTGCAGCTGTTACTTGCGCTCCGCTGTGTTCAGTTGTTCAGATATAGTTGCATAAAGATGGCTATGCGTAGAATATTGTAATATGTTCAAAATGGAGTATTGAGCTCTTATTAAGTTCTTCACCACAGAAGGACTTACTTCAAATTAAATTAAACAGCGATTGGATGATGTATACGGGGAAGCATTCCCCTCATATTCTATCGTAAAAGAATGGGACAAATTTTTTTGGAATGGGTTCAGAAAGCATTGAAGACAAAGAGCGTGCAGGTGGGCCCTTGGAGGTGTTCACTTCTGAAAACATCGCTCTTGTGGAAGGGGAAATTATGGAAGAGCAGCTGCTCAAAGTTACAGAAATAGCAACAAGGTTGAGCCTTTCTAAAACAACAGTCCTTCGAATTATTCATGAACATTTAAACATGAATAAGGTTAGTGCAAGATGGGTGCCTAGACTTATTTCCTCAGTCCAAAAGCAGTAACGAGTCATCTGTTGTCAGACACTTTTGGAACGCTGCCGTGGCAACAAGAGAGAGGTTCTGTAAACTATTGTTACAGGAGATGAAACTATGATCCCTTGTCCAAAAGGAAATTAATGGAGTGACGTAAACCTGGCGAAGCACCGCCTCTAAAGGTCAAGGTCACTCAGTCAACCAAGAATACCATGGCCACAATCTTTAGAAGGAATATTCTGCATTGACTTCAAGGAGAGGAACACCACAGTAAATGGGGAGTACTATGCTGGCCTACTGCACAGACTACGTGCTTCCATCAAAGAGAAAAGGCGAGGAAAGTTGAGTGGTGACGAAGAAGTGATGGGTGTTGTTTATGCCCATTTTGCAGACAAGACTTCTGATTATTTTTTAATTAATTTTGGATGCTCTTTAACATCACAGACCATCAGCGTACCATTCTATTGAGGGCGTGAAACGGCGACAAATTTTGCTCAGAGGTCTCTTCTTTCAGGCTTGAGGTTCTTTTTTGTGCCGTAAATGTACGACACGGGTCCCATGGCTTTACTTCTCTTCCGAAGGAAGTCATACTTAGGATTTGTACACCCGAAAAAATCCATCGGTCCTGGCCGGGTTCGAACCCGTGATCTTGGGTTTAGAAGGGAAGTATGGTTACCACTACACCACCAGGACCGACATACAAGACTTTTGACTCTTCTTTGGAGGGGGGGGTGGAAATGTTAATTCAAAGATGTGAGAAGTGTATTGCAAAAAGGATAACTATAGTGAAAAGTGAAATATAATTTTTGTCTTTATTATACCTAAAAATGGTTAAGCCGGAAACTTATGGATCTACCCTCGTATATATCCTACCTTGTATTTATCTTTATGAATAAACCAGTTACTTTCCGTTGTAGTAAACTTCAATATTTTGGACAACAATTATTAAATTATATTGCTCTATTCCTGCATGACTACTAATAGAACTAAGAAGTGTTATTATTTTGGCAGACCTTGGTAGCTGGAGCGGTGTTTCTTCTCACCACTTGCAATGGAGTTCACTTTGGCTATTCCGCCATTTTGGTGCCGCAGTTACAAACGGGCAACAGCACGCTATCCACAGACATGGAAATGGGATCTTGGATAGGTAAGCAAACTAAACTAGTTTCAAGTTTTATGGGATGAAGACACAAAACATTTTAGAAAGCAGTGAGCGTAAATGATAGTTAAATACGTTCTTAATTTGGAGAAAGTATTTTGTTTTGATCTTACTTATATTTAATATGCCTTGTAATCGTGAGGTGGGTGTTGTTTCCCCCTTATGTTTCTTTGCTTTGTATGTTTAACTTTGACATACCTGTGCTGCAGCGGAGAGAAAACATTAGAATGCAAGAAATAAAACAGCAACGTTCTATTTAGTTCTGCTCCGTAGCTTGTTTGTAAGTCTACATTTCTGAGGAAAATACTTTAGAGTCAAAATGTAATTTGAATTGTTGGACATGAATATGTTTGCAAAATTAAACAATAATAAGGAAGAGAATATCAGTATATCTGTGTTCAGCTAGATTTTGTAGCCACTTCCAGTTAGTTTTTTCACAAACTATTAGTTTGGCTTATTCATAATTATGAAAGTTTATTTTATGAATTCTAATATGCGCAAATCGAATTTAACGTTTATGTGTATTCATTCCTCACGTCGCATCTAAGCACGACTTGTACAAGAGTATATTTGAATATACAGAGAGTACCAAAAAATGTATGCACACTTTCAGAGCAGATATCTATTTAATATATTTCAAAGTTGGACCGAAAAACAACAGTAATGTGTAGTATGCTGTTCTGTAAACAGATGTGACTCACATACATTATGATAGCTTTGTTACGTGACAGGCAAATCAACAATGAACAACAGAAACCAAGTTTATCATATGATGTTCTGTAAACAGATGTGACTGACATACATTATGATAGCGTTGCTACGTGACAGGTAAATCAACAATGAACAAGAGACCAAGATTATCATATGATGTTCTGTAAACAGATGTGACTCACATACATTATGATAGCGTTGCAAAGTGACAGGCAAATCAACAATGAATAAATGAAGGCAAGATCATCGTAAATCAACAATGAACAAATGAAACCAAGATTATCTATGATTTCTGTAAACAGATGTTACCCACATTACGTTATGATAGCGTTGCTACAACAAAATGGAGCCAAGATTATCGTTTGAATAGCGAAAAGCAATTTTGAAGTGGTATTGGAAAACCGAGAAGTTCAAAGGCAATGGAGAACAGAACCACTAACACGAGTAACAATTGAACGCATTCGAGACAAATTTGAGACTCATGGTACCGTATGTGATGTTCACAGGGGCAGATCTGGGAGACTTCGCATAGCAACAAGCCCCGCGTCCTCGGCTATGGTTTTGGAACGTTTTGAACACTCACCGCAGAAATCTACAAAGCAATGCGCACATGAGACTGAAGATTAGCAGAACCAGCGTACGTCGTATTATTAAAACAGCAAAGTTGAAAGTTTTCATCCAAAAACTTTTGCATGCATTAAAATAAAGATGACCCTGATCGGAGACTGCAGTACTGTGAGTGGTTTCGGAACATGGTGCAAGAGGATGAGGCCATCATAGGGAAAGTTGTTTGGTCCGATGAGACACAATTTAAGTTGAACGGAACTGTTAACCGGCATAACTGTGTCTATGGTGTGCAAACAATCCACATATTATTTTGGAAAAGGTTGTTAATTTACCTGCAATTAATGTTTGGTGTTGGTGTCATCTAGGAATCTAATTGTGCCATTCTTTTTTGAAAGAATAGTAACTGGTTCAGTGTACCTGAACATGATACATTCGTCTTACCCGCCATTCATTCATTCTATGGAAATAAGGAATTTTTACTTCCAATAGGATGGTGCACAACCATATTACGTGCCACCATAGATGTACGTGCGCACCTTGATGACAATCCTCCAAGGCACTGGATAGGACGAACAGGTCCAATTGAGTTTCCACCGCGGTCTCCAGATCTAACTCCGTTGGACTTCTACCTATGGGGAACTCTTAAGGATGTTGTATACCGTAGAAAACCAGCTACACTAGCAGCACTTCGGGAAGAAATTGAAACGGCGTGTGCTGCAAACGCTGAGGACACTTTCGCAAACGTTGCTCAATCAGTAGTTCAACGTACTCAGAAGTGTATCGAAGCCGATGGTGGGCATTTTGAGCAACTGTTGTAACTGTAAACGTCTAAGATGATTAGTGCTCATCATTTTCTGTTTGTGTGAATTTAATTTTGTTATGTTAACACAGTTTTTTCTTTGCTTGAAATGTGTATACATTTTTGGCACCCTCTCTATATATATATCCTTTATGATTTCAGCTAGCGTGCAGTCCGTTGCCAGTCCCATTGGAGCCTTGTTGAGTGGTCTTGTGATGGACAAATGGGGCCGACGTATTGCTCTCATCCTCAGCTCCATTCCATTCACCATTAGCTGGATGATTATGCCCTTCGCCTCAAATCATGCCGTCATTCTTTCAGCCCGTGCCGTTGCAGGTTTAGCCTCAGGACTTGCAATTCCGCCAACACAGGTACAAGCATGCAATTTGACAAGGTAATTTATGTTAAAGCACTGAGAGAACATCAGGGCGGATGAAGTACCTACCTCAATGTAAGTCTTTGGGCGCTAATGACCACAGCAGTGTGAATTTTAGCATTGTCTTACTGAAGTAAAACATAAATTCATTTTTTTCCAGTTAATTTTGGAAAAATTAGCCCCAAAACTAAGACTATGTATCCATCAGTATTTAATGTATTATAGTTAAAATTTGGGGGTCAATGCTCAATTTACACTTGTTATACACCACACACTGACCTTATATTCATGTTATGCATTTTCATTTATGCATGGCTTTTCTCTTAACCTGCACGTTATTTTGACTGCCAATTCATCATGCAATTGAAACATGTCTCTCTCTTGTGTACATATACAGAGAGTTAAAATATATATACACTTCAAGCAAAGAAAAAACTATGTTAACATAACAAAAACTGAATTCACACAAACAGAAAATGATGAGCACTAATCATCTTAGACTTTTACAGTTACAACAGTTGCTCAAAATGCCCACCATCGGCGTCGATATACTTCGGAGTACGTTTGCGAAAATGTCCTCAGTAATTATAGCACAAGCCGTTTCAATCTCTTCCTGAAGTACTGCCATTGTAGCTAGTGGTACCACGAGTCTCAAATTAATCTCGAATGCGCGCAATTGTTACTCGCGTTCGCAGTTCTGTTCTGTACACACGTTTCCATTGCCTTTGAACTTCAACAACATTCTCGGTTTTCCAATACCACTTCAAAATTGCTTTCCTCTGTTCAAAGGATAATCTTGGGTCCATTTTATTGTAGCAACGCTAGCATAACGTAATAGAGTCATATCTGTTTACAAAATATCATACGATAATCTTGACTTCATTTGTTCATTGTTGATTTACCTGTCACGTAGCAACGCTATCATAATACATACAGCACATTACTGTTGTTTTTCGGTTCAACTTTGAAATACATTAAATAGATATCTACTGTGAAATTATGTATACATTTTTGGCACACTCTGTGTGCATTTATATGATTTCACATTATTTATTCGAAATCATTGATTTACTCTTTTAATTTTTATTAGGAAAAATTAATACTTTGAGCCCATAATATTCTCTTTAAAGAAAAGATATTTATTTTCTGCAGAATAATAATAAAACAATTATAAAATGTTATTGTAGTTATTCAAAGAAGATTTTAAAAAAACACTTTAATTGAAAAAAAATTTAATTAGTTGTATTCAACAAGTATTAAAATCTAAGGTTATCACTTTTTGTAATGTCTGACTCGACATATGGGCCAATCGGTGAGCGAGACTGATTTTCAGAAACTTTTTGTTTCTTTTTATCTTGAAATTCTTAAATCACTGTTTCGTTCGCATTTACTTCTTTCACTGCGGCTGCAGTGTTTTCATCAATATGCTGTAACATGTGCTAAACCAGAAAGTTCCTGAAATTCTCCATAAAATTAGTATTTATTTTCTTTTTCGTCTAATAAAGTCGGAAACTAAAATCCTTATTTACATAATACACGCAAAAGAGCGAAATTGGACACTACACGCGATAGCACTGCACGATTTAACAACCTTACTTCTGTATTGTTTTCGTGCCTTGAGCTGGCCTCTCGCAATTACCCAATGCTGACAAGCAATACGTAGCGAGCAATACCTCTAGCTGACGTCATTGATAATCTGAACAGTTAATCTAATATTAGCTTGTGTACAAATTTCTACCCCCACTTTTGTATACTGTTATGTAGTATGTAAGGTAATTAATATTATTTACTACAATCGTATTTTTCAAACGAAGTACATTTGTCAGGAAGGAAAGATGAACTAAATCCATCGTTTTGTAAAAAGTAATAGCCAAAGAACCAGAACAAGCGATTAAGCTAAGATTTTACCATGCAGTAGATGAAAATCCATACAAGAGACTGTTGGGGAAGATTAATGTCATGTTGCCTAGGTATTTTCAGCTTTAATTATCATCTCATTATGCATTTTGTGTGCGCAGTGTTTGGGAATATAATTTGATTACACTTCCAATTTGCATAACTGTTGGAAGACTCGTGGAATTCCAGTGAAAACGTGTAACACTAAGTGGTTTAGTAGACTCCGAATACGTGTCGTAGGTTGGGTACCAATTTTGAAGCGATTTGTTGTCGACGTCGAGTGACCTCACGTTGTGATGCCAGTTTTGAAGTGTTTGGTATATTGGTCGCTTCGGTGTTGTTACCCACGCTTCAATGATAACAATTTCTGAGGGTGAATTCTGTTACTTTGTTGATTCGTACTCAACAGGACTGGGAGAGGAGTTCATTAGTGTAAATAAGCACGCTATGCTACATAATATATATATATATATATATATATATATATATATAATACACACACATACACACACACATATATATATATATTAGTGCTTTATTATGTTCAAAATCTGTTGCGTCCTCTGGTGTTTTGTGTACGATAGACTTAGCTACGTCGAATTCAAACTTAGCTGTCGAGAGTGAAACCTACAAGTGAAACTAAGTACTGCATATGTCGCGGTATATCTTAAACTAAGTGCCTGCATTCGGAATAACAAGAACCTTTGGCCGCGTGTGAAACTTACAGATGAGTGCCGCGGCGTGTGAAACTGAAAACTACTTAACTAATGACTGCGTGCGTCAAGTGAGAACTGAGAACTGCGTGCGTCGTATTGGAACTCAGTAACTAAACTGCATACTTCAGCCGAGCATATGCTTTGTTATATTTTAAATACAAATCAAGTAATCGTTGGCTTAACGACGCCACGGGGTCACACAGGTACGCCCAGGTTTCGCGCCTATCTTTAAAAGTTCAAACATACATTTAACATTTTCGGGTTTTAATTCACCTACCACACGTATCATTCGCTATTTTTTTGAAAGTTTTAAAACTCTTGACGTTGATTAGTTTAAAGCTAGCTGTAAGGCTGCCTGTCAGATTCAAAGCCCCAACGGATTTAAAAGTCCTTCATTTTGTTAACCCTCATACGGGAGTTTTTTTAACAGCGACTTCACACTCGATCCTCGGGTTTCTTTTCCCTTTGCGTATAGTTTTATGACTCTCTTGGCTTTCCAAGCTACCGTAATAGAAAAAAACCTTAGAACTTTCTCTTCTGTGGACATTCAATTCACATTTTAACGTTATACATATATACACACATGATATCTACACTATTAATTACAATACATTAAATATTATGATAATTAGGTTTGTAAATTACATATTATATTATATTTATATTTCGGTGGTAGTGGGTTGTAGGACCGTTTCAAAAGTTTAAACTGTTTTTTTTTCTTTATCCTCTGCAAGTATTTAAATTCTTATGTTGTGCATTATTTCGCTATGCAGTCGTAGCTTGTATCTTTGCATACAAAGTCACTCAGCTATTGCATTTTCATTCACCGCGCATTATTGCTTCCCTCGGCAGATGGTAAGGCTTTACGCAGTACCTTCCAGTATCAAAGCAATATCCAAATGCTTAGAGAAATGAGGACTCTGTATTCGAAGTATTGGTAGGATCTTCGAGGTAATGGCTGAAATTAATTAACTAATGGTGACACATTTGAGCCATGATTTCAGTACAGTTGCCTTGCATTTGGGCGATTCCGAATGAAATCGGACGGAAAAACAGATAAATTGCCCTTTAACATTTTAATTTTTACTACATATTTATAATGCTACAAAACCTAAAGAGGGATGTTTCTGTGAGATTTGGAATACATAAACCTGACCTTTTTCTTTATCGTCGGGCTTGATCTGCTGTTATTTACAGTTTGTAACGGAGGTTTTTGTGTACATCATTATGAACCATAATGTAGGGAATCTAGAGTTGGAAACTATTTTTTTATTTTATTTTTATTGGACTTCTTAATTGAATTGATTTATTTATGGACGCACTCTAACAACTCAGGTCATCGTCGTCCCATTCAATTCAGGGCGTGAAACGGCCGACAAATTTTGCTCAGAGGCCTCTTCTTTCAGGCTTGAGGTTCTTTATCGTGCCGTAAATGTACGACACGGGACCCACGGCTTTACCTCCCTTCCGAAGGAAGTCATACTTAGGTTTTTTACGTCCGAAAAATGCGTTACCAGGACCGACATGTATATTAAATGAGTTGAATGTTTATCTGTAGACATTTTTTCTTGGCATGCTTGCTTTATATCGCAGGTCAATGTTACCTTATTACTCGGAACGGAGTCGTGTCTTTGAACACTGCATTCTCCACGAAATCAGCGCTGTACATACTTCACAAATGATGTTTCTGCTACTCAAAGAACATACGAATTTTTCTGCTCAGTTGTCCACATAACTTTACGGAACGAACAGTGTCTTATTATTTATCCATTTATCAATCTCAAACTCTATGACAACCATTGCAAGACCCACTCTACCAAATCTAACACCATTTTTTTTTTTTTTTTTTTTTTTTTTGCGTCTTGGTGTTTTAAGTGGAACATCTTGCATTTCAAAACAGGTTAGTATTATAAACTTCTACTAATAATTTGGTAGCTAATGTCAACTTTCAACCTATACTGGAGAATCATTAGAGATCAGGGGCTCGATTCCCGTCTAACTGAGTTTTTTTTTAATGGTTTTCCTCAGTTCTCCTAAATAGTAAATGCCGGGTGAGGTACCTTAAACTTAGGCCTGGAACGTTTTTTCCCCCCTTAAAAGCCTTTCTCGATTTATCATTTCTTCTCATGTATCATCAAGGTCCACTGCCTTCGATATCTCAGCAGTGAAAGGTCGTTAAACTTTGCTAAAAAAATACACCGGGTGTTCACGAGGGAAAATATCTTCTCCATGTTATCATTATGACAGGGAATGAAGAAATAAAACTCTGCTAATTTCAGTAGTTGTGAAAATATACAAGAGATTTGAATGATTGCACAAACAACACATCCTTTGCATAGCTTGCTTATTTTTGTAACAGCCATTTTCCTCACAATGTAACATTTTCCGCTCATTGTTTCAAGTATAATGATTGGTCAAATAATAAAGAACCATTTAACTTGATTTCCTGTATTACGAATAAATTCCACAGACTTATCAATGTTTTCCACTGAGTGATCTCATCTAAAAGCATCGAATTCAAACTATTTAAATCGTCAATATATGCCCCTCCCATTTTTAACAAATGCATAGCATAATACACAGCTATTATATAATTATGTATATTGTACTGTGTATTTTGTTATTTGTCTGAAAGATAATGCCCTCCCCCCAATTGCCTTAACTCTTGCCAGGATAAATAAAACGTATGAAAACATAAATTATAAACCTTTGTTGTTTCTTTCTTAAAAGAGCTTACTTCACAGTCTAACAAATTATTTAAAACACTTTTGACCTTAATGTTTAAAAAATTAGCAACACTTCTTAATCTAAGCTGGTTATCAGCATCTCTAATATAACTGATACTTTTCAAACGGATATTTTTCCTTTGTTTAATATACGAGGTGCACTCAACCTACAACACCTACACTTTTTTTCTCAGAGCTGGAAACAGATAGCATCATGCGATTTGTTTTAAAATATGCGGGAACTCATTGTCAATCCGTGACAGAGACGGCAGCACTGTATGGCACACAGAACTCTAGCGGCAGCGGCGAGAGTGAGGGCTGTTTTTGATACTTCAAAATGGCGACGTTTTCATTACAAGAATAGCGTGTAATCATTCGTTTTCTCCATGTACGTAGTTTGACACCGATTGAAATTCATCGCCAGTTGTGTGAGACATGTGGTGATGGTGTCACGTATGTGTCTTGGGTTCATGGGTGCGACAGTTCAAGAGAGGCAGATCGTTGTGTGACAACAAACCAAGGCAACCACGGCCTCGCACAAGCCGGCCTGGCGACATGATCGAGGAGTGGAGATAGTTGTTTTGGAGGTTCGCCGAATGAATGTGGAACACATCGCCTCCAAAGTTG
Source organism: Metallyticus violacea (assembly GCA_030762175.1). Lineage (NCBI taxonomy): Eukaryota > Metazoa > Arthropoda > Insecta > Mantodea > Metallyticidae > Metallyticus > Metallyticus violacea. Next base: position 118,931,624 of record CM060842.1, on the reverse strand, counting down.
GTTGGCATTTCTGTGGGATCTGTGCACACAATCCTGCATGAAGACCTGAAAATGCGAAAAGTGTCCTCCAGATGGGTGCCACGACCACAAGGCTGCGCGCGTGACATGTTGCCAGGAAATGTTGCCGCGTGATGACGGCAGGAATTCATCGACTGTGACAATATATGACATATGGATGTCGTTTTTCAATCCTGAAATGAAGCGCCAGTCTGCTCAATGGAAGCTCACATTCACTTAGATTTTCCAATGGTCAAAAAAGACTCCTACAGAATGATTAGTTAGTGAGAAAAAAATCGGAGGTGTTATAACTTGAATGCACCTCATAGATGACTTAAAACGCTCATTTCAGAGTGGGAAAAAAAAAATAGGTTCCTGTCTTTGGGTTTTCAAAAATAAACCATTCAGTATCTTCGGACAAATTTTTAAGGACATAAAGGAAGAATTTAATGAATAAAATATCAATAAGATTCATACAACACATGGTAAGAGGTTTGATCAGTGATTTTGAATAGATTTAGCAGTTCATAAAATATTACGTTTACAAAACGTAACATTATTTTAACTCATTTACTCTTACAGTATATATAGGCAAATAATTTAATATTTTCATAATAATTAGCTACACTCAACGCTTTAAGAATCAACTGTTGCGGAGCTCATGTGCAGGACACATGATGCTGACTAAATCTGAAACATTAGGAAGCGAGTTTTTATATTACTGTCCTTTGATTTTACTCCTCCAAAATTAGAATTCGTGTTATTCCCACAAATTCAATTATTAAACATTTTAATAAGTAACTGTAGCAGAAGTTATATTAATTAGAAGATCAGTTAAATTAGTTTATATTTTACACCCAAGTATTTATCAAAGTAGTGGATTAAAATTAGAAAATATTTATATTTTGTTGCTAGCATCACTGTTTACATTTATAATTTGTCACATTGCAGCTAGGTCATAATTGCGACGGTAAAGTTACAGAAATTGTCTACTAATTAGAAGGAATCTTTATTTGTAAACATAAATGTAAATTGTAAAATATAATAACGTATCGTTTTTATAGATTTCTGTCGAGACAATCTCGGTACCCACTTTTACTGTAAAACTCTACCCATTTCTGATCAGTACTTAAGACGCCATGTCTAGTACAGTAGATTCATTGTATAGCTCATCATCATCTACTGTTAGTTTATTTACTTCCACAACATTTCTGATGCATTTAAATGTTACTGGTTTCTCTAAACTTAAGTTTGAAAGAAAAGAAAGCAAATCCGAACTACTTTTCCAAATTAGCTAAACTTCTCCGATAAACATTTACACTATCATTCTTTCATTCGCTTATTTGGAGTCCAAAAGCTTACCCCGAATTCTGAATTATAAATTATCCATAATTTAGTTGATATTTTATACACACCTGTTGATTGTGTCGAATAATTTTCCAGTTATGAACTTGTTTTGTTACAACTCTCATGTAGTTATGTAAGAAACACGAAAAATAAAATTTGGAAAGTGTTAGTAGATTATCAGTTAAGTTCTTCCGAACCTAAATAAAACACAAAATTATAGAATTAGTTTTTCTCTTCTTTAAAAAAGAAAATAAGATCTGCTAAAAAGCTTACATTTTGTTTAAGCGATCAACAGCAGAAAAAAAGGTGCAACAAATGAATTGACACGTGTCTCAAAGGAGAACTATATTCCTAATCAAGAAATTTAAAACAATTTTTAGTTCATAAAGTCTTTAGATGATAAGGAAAATTCATTAAATACTTTTAACACTCAAGTTTCTGCATACTAAGCAACTTGCAAGAATTCTGTCATATTATGTACCATTAAAAATATTTTTAACAATATTCAGAGAGAGAGAGAGTTGTAGACAGAATAATTTTTCTTATAAACAAATTAAAGATTCTTCTCACAAAAAAACAGAGATATTACAATATTTCAAATTATATTCATGTAAAGGAGTTGTTGCACTTTATTAAATATAGCAATAGCAGTTTAATCAAAGTCTTCATTTGCAATTGATAAGGAAGCTTAAATCCTTCAGTAACATTTCAATCGAATGTGGAGCTAAAACATTCTGCCTATGTATTTCACTTCTGGTGTAATGAAATGTAATGTAATTTTTAACTTACAAGGGCAGATCCATAAATTTCCGGCCTAACCATTTTCTAGGTATGACAAAGACAAAAACTATATTTCACTATTGAATACAGTTACTCTTTATTGCAATGTACTTCTCTCATCTTTGAATTAACATTTCAGTCCCCCCGACCAAAAATTAAGTCAGAAATCCTGTCTACAAAATTAGCCACTAGAATATTGATCTGGGCTGTAGGGTGCACAGTCGATCTTCTTGAAGTCATATTTCTTCACAGCTTCCTTTGCAACAAGAGCCGTATGCACAGGCGCGTTGTCGTGAAGAAATGCACACCACCACTCAACTATCCTCGCCTTTTCTTTTTGATGGAAGCACGTAGTCTGTGCAATAGGCCAGCATCGTACTCCCCATTTGTTGTGGTGTTGCTCTTCTTGAAGTCAATGAAGAGTATTCCTTCACAATCCCAAAAGATTGTGGCCATGATCTTCTTGGTTGACCTTGTCCTTTAGAGGTGCAATGGATCATAGGAGAGGATCAAAGTTTTTCATCTCCTGTAACAATGGTTGGCAAAACTCTCTAATCGTTGCCACTGCACAGCTCCATATGTGCCTGACAACAGATGACTCGTTGCTGCTTTTGAACTGAGAAAAGGAGTCTAGGGACCCATCTTGTACTAACCTATTCATGTTTAAATGTTTATGAATAATTCGAGTTGCTGTTATTTCTGTAACTTTGAGCAGCCGGTCTTCCATAATTTCTCCTTCCGCAAGAGCGATGTTTTCAGGAGTGAGCACCTTCAAGGGCCGACCTGCACGATCTTCGTCTTCAATGCTTTCTCGATCCATTCGAAAAAGTTTGGTCCATTCTTTTACGGTAGAATATGAGGGGGATGCTTCCCCATATACACGCTGTTTAATTTCATTTGGAGTGAGTTCTTCTTTTGTGAAGAACTTAATAAGAGCCCTCGATACTCTATTTTGAAGATGTCACAATCTTCTACACATAGCCTTCTTTATGCAACTATATCAAAACAACTGAACACAGTGGAGCGGAAGTTACAGGTACAATTAGTTGCTTAACAGATAAGGATTATATCAGATGATATTAGATAAAGGTTTTGTGAATGCGATAACCCTTATCGGCGAGGCCGGAAACTTATGGATCTACCCTGGAATTTAGAATCTTTATACACTGAACTCATCTGCTTTATTCCACAATCTATAGAATGATGACTTATTGTAGATAAACGATGCTAGTTTAGCAGCTGCAGCACTGTTTTATACATACAAAACTTTTACATTAAAAGTACTAATTGATATACTTTTGTTATGTCCAACCACTCCATCTTGTTTTTTTCTCGCTGCGTGTTTTCTAATGGTAGCAATTCTTTCACCTTTAAAGGGAAAAACTGCTGGACAGAGAACATATTTGCCATACAAATATCATCTCACTTTGTTAGGCAGTTTTTAAAATTTATATTGTCATAGACATTGTTCTTCTAGTTCATTCGCTTTAGTTCATTTTGAATGGATGTTTCTTTTTCACTGCCATAATCACTTTATCTGGTGGGTATCATTCTGCATTTTGTTCTCTTGTATTGGCTGTAAATACATGAAAATAATGCATACAATTACCAATACACTCGTTACTTTTATCGCATTTTAACTCCGGCACATTGTACTTATATATCAGATCAGTGGCTGCGCTGAGAGCACAAATACAATACAGCTTTGAGTAATTTTATTGAGCCATTGCATCACGAAAGCGCAAACGGTATTTCTTGGCCTACTGCGCGAATGTGTTATAAAGAATATGAAAATATATGGGCATTTTAGCATCATATCTGGATTTAGGCAATCTTTAATAAAATCTGCACACCCAAAAGGATGGGAATACTATCAGTAACGCTGTTTTAAATCGCGGTAAAACACAATATTTTCTTTTATTCTCTCTTCCTGTTTTAGCGAAAGAAAAAAATGTGTTAGATTCTAGTAAATCTTTTAAAAAAATAATTTAATTTTATTCAGTTTTAGCACTGCTAATTTAAATCCAACGAATATATACTTTTTTAATTTTCATTTCAATTTTCAGTATACTGACAAATAAAGATGCTTATAAATGTTAGTCCTGTATTTGCTTTTTAGAAAGCGCTAGTAGAAATGGGAAAACAATTAAACAATTCCGATTTCTTTTTCCTTGGAGTACATACTTTGCTTTTATTGAACAAATTCAACACAAAATAATTAATAATAATGGTGTTAATATTCCAAAAGCTAAGCAAGATGGCTTGTGCGCAGTGTAGCTAAGAAAGTGATTATAAATTACATAAGATTGAAATGACTTGCAGACAAAGAGCCTTGATGATATGTTCGCAACTGCGGTTAATTGCCTTTCTTTTTGTTTTACATTCCTTTCGGATAGCATTATGCGCATTAGCGGTCCAGAGTTATCAAATAAAAGAAACAGAAAGTGGAGCACAATTAAACCAGCGCGGCGGTAAATAAAAATAATACGACTATATATTTTTTTACCCTTGCTCAGTTTATTTTGTTTTGAATTGTAGACCTCACCTGTTGATTCTGCTTACCTATTTAATTTAAAGATATAAATATATCGTGCAAGTATCTTCCTATAGTAATATATTTATTTATTTATATTATACTGAGCTTGATCCCAGTAGTAGATGGACTTTGCCCTCGCTCTAATGCACTGTGTTAAGGTACTTCTTTACATAATGTTCAGTAGAATTGCAACAATAAATAAATAAATAAATAAATAAATGCCCTTTTAAAAATATGCAGCTGGAAAATCTTTCACAGTTATCTTCTTTTCATTATTTCTCTTATCGATTCACATTTTAGATTGAGGTTTAAAATAGCATGACGTTAGTCAATATTGTTTTTAGGGAAGTTGCAAATATGAAACATTTAATTATTATACAGGATGTAACAAAAACACTTGCGTAGAGTTCCTCACATCGAAACAATAAAAAGTACCATAAATATATATCCGAAAACGCCTGGTTTGTGAGATAACTTTTCGAGGTATCATCCAACAACAAAAACAATAATGTTATCGACGCTGATGTACCTTGTGATATGTTCCCATGGAGACTTGTTTACATTTATCATTTGTGTACATTCGTGATCAGTCAGTTTTTTATATTTGGCTTGAGCTGCAGCTCAGCTACGAGGGTAGATCCATAAGTTTCCGACCTCCCGGCAGGACTGAGGAGAACGTGGAAAAATCTTCATCCAGGGAGGATGGTCCTGGAGGGAATCGAACCCCAGACCTTCCGCTCACAAGTCTCAACAACCCCTGGTGGTCCACTTTGTATTTCGAGAAATAATTACATTTTCATGTCAATAAATGTAAAAAGAAAAAGTCGTGTCTATGCATATGGGATGTAAAAGTAAACTAATGGTGCATATTTTTGTGAGGTACTGATGCACGTGAGAACAATGCTTTATTTTAAAAGTATTTACAAAATTGGTCTCATAAATAGTCAAAATAATTCTGAAATAATTAGCCGTTAAACTTACATTGCTGACTTGTTGCATGAGTCATGATATGGTGACTATGTTCAGGGCTAATCTAGACTAATTTTGTGCTGTTAATTTTTTCGGTACCTCAGAGTTCACGTGTGAGAAACCAGAGGCCAGGAAATGCAGAACGCTTGGGGAACAAAAGACATGCATAAATGGAACTCATATTATAAAAAGGAACCAATCCAGAGTGCCTAATAGAGAAAATCGATGTTAAAACTAAACATATATTAACATTTTGGGAATGAGTGTAATAAATCACCCACAGTAAATTCTTTTTAGAAATAAAAATATTCTTGAATTTAATTAATTATCGATATAATACCTACACATCTATCTTTGCCACTGCGGCATATAAAGCGTCATATACCCTCTTGTTAAATCTAACCGCTTGAGCCTGTATAGAGAGAAAGCTTCTGGGAACAAGACGGAAAAAAATTCTAGTTCTTTACCTAGATCAGTTGGCGTGGCCTGCTTTATACTTGCTACGGGTCATGACTACTTGTCACCTGTATAGAACTGGACTGACTGAAACAGATGCATGCCCTCTTTGTGACCATGGCGTATCCATGACGGAAGGGCGCCTCAGCATTTAACCTGCTGTTCTCAACTGTTTCTCTTTGTATGTTATTGACAATGCCTTTGGTGATTATTTTTATCGTTCTTCTTTGTACTGGGCTGATCGTCGACAGACACAGAATAAAAATAAAAAATATATCTCTGTGGTTAGGTTTCATTCTGCAGAATGTGAGTCAAATTTGGTAAATCTTAGAGACGAATTGCAAGTCACTTGAGGACAGGTAGAACAAAACCTGGCCAATAATATGTAATCATAGTCCCAGAACCAAGAGTAACAGCATTTAGTGAAGATATAGCAGTATTATGTTTAAAAATAATAAACAATAAGCAAAATTATTCAGAATAAGGCAAATAATTGTCAAATTTGTTAGAGGTGTGTGAATGTATGTTAAATAAATGTTCGTGGAACCTTGTACAGCAATTTATGTCTTCATACCCTGGAAAAAATTCTAGATTAGGTGCACAATATTAGTGGAAGGGTGTATAGTACTTCTTATCATAAAGATCCACACATAATCCACAAGTTCTTTATTCATCTCCTTGAAATGAAAATAGGAGTATATAGCAAGTACTGGTAAAGATATAATGATAGTATGTACAAGATACCTAGAGCAATTAGAATGCGGATAAGCATAATAAGAAATATTAAGAGGATATGACACACGCGCGCATCTTGAGAGGTAACGCAACCCGGAAAGGGTTTCAAACAATTCCTTTAACACTAGTAGCGCTATGATGACTAGGCAAGAACGAATTATCTATTAAACTTACACACTGTGTGACAATAACATTTGATGTTGCTGTCACACGTGGTAAAATAATTACGTTGCATAATGATCATAGCTTGTGTGTGTGTGCAGCGTGAGGGGAACACCTTTAAAAACATTAGATGCAAACTCTGCCCATTGTTTCAGGCTAGCGTATAGTATGTAAAGGCCTCCTAAAATAAGGAAGGCAGGAGACGAGAGATACTGCTAACAAAAGCCATGCTGGTTGTAGCTGGCTCTGGAACTTTAACAATAAAGACTTATATTATTCTTCATCAGAGTTGATTGAATTGTAATTAGAGGCCCGGGGCACCTCGTCTTTCCTGGAGAACATGACTTAGTTCTGTCTCCGAACCTCGTCTACTATCCTAAAGAATTTCTCTGTTCAGTCTTAACCTGCCTAAGACTGAGTAGGGATTAATTGTAACCAAGCCTCGACGGGACGATCATCTCTCTACTGGCGGGTCTGATGGCGGACGCCACAGCCTGATCTCCGTCAAACCAACACCCTAGTGGCTGCAGATGCAAGGAACACAAGAGAACACGATTATACCACATTGAATCTTAATTTTATTGAGTCTATTTATCTTATTTATAGAATACATTTAAAGGGCTCTTACTAGGGAACACAATCGCACCATAAAATAATTTCAAGGAGAGATTTGTGGAACAGCAGAACCTATTCAAGCTCTGCAAAAATTGCAGAAAGTAGGATTTCACGGCCAGGGTTATTTATGTAAACTAAGTCTTCCGGAGGCCGTGGTCCAATGGGATTCTTCCCCTTCCCAAAAATTCTCTGAAAACCAAAGAGGTTCAGAATTCAATGGGAATAACGCTTCTAAATAAAACAAAACCTTTATGCCTTAGCTTAATTCCTTCACACATTTTACATGTTGTAATATTTTTGTGCAATTCTAGTTTGCTTATTGAATTGGACGTTGATACATTGTTTGTAAGTAAAGAAATGTCCTCTGCCTGCAGGTGCTAATAGGAGAGATAGCAGAGCCCAGAATACGAGGAATATTGACGGGCACTAACTTTCTCAGTCACTCCCTGGGAATCCTGTTGGTGTACGTGCTTGGCGCCATGCTGGAGTGGAACACAGTCGCAGGAATCAGCGCTGTCCTACCGTTTCTGTCCTGTGTCTGCTTCATCTTTCTACCTGAGAGTCCGGTGTGGCTGGTGAGGAAAGGGCAACTACAACGTGCAAACCGCGCTCTCCTGTGGCTCCGGGGAGGCCAAGCTGCCAAAGAAGAGGTTAAGTGTTCATTTTTACCTTTTAGCAATACCTTTATTATATCCCCCCCCCTTTTGTTCTCATTCTTGGCATTCTTGTGCTTTTAACATACAAAACCATTCTTTTTCTTTTCTTTCATGTCATTATAAAATCAGGTCTGTCACAATTTTTTCTGAGGATCATTTTACGTGCATTTGATACATGTTAATAATGTTAATTTGCACGCGGTGCATTTGCTTTCCCCCCTACTCTCAGTTGTAAAGATAATATTACTTATTTTAAGCATATTAAAGGCATTTCCACTATCGTTTATAAAATAAAGAATACTCATTCAAAAATAAATACACAGTACATAATTACACTTTTATCAATCGCAGTTGTAATGCATTATTCCATTTTGCAGACTTACAGACTGTGGTAGAATCGGTGAAAACTGGAAAGGTCAATATCGTTATTTATGTATTTATTTACTCATTTTCAAATATGTACTTATACTTATGAGGGTAGGTCCATAAGTTTCCGGCCTCGCCGATAAGGATTACCGCCTCCGAAAAAAATCCATATCTAGTATAATATATTATTTTTAAGTAAACAATTGCAGCTGTAACTTTCGCTTCGCTGTGTTCCGTTGTTCAGAAATATTTGCATAAAGAAGGTTATATGTAAAAGATCTTGATATGTGCAAAATGGAGTATCGAGCAGTTATTAAGTTCTTCACATAAGAAGGAGTTACTCCAAATGAAATTAAACAGCGATTGAACGATGTACATGGGGAAGCATCCTCCTCATATTCTACCGTAAAAGAATGGGCCAAACTTTTTCGAATGGGTCGAGAAAGCATTGAAGACAAAGAGCGTGCAGGTCAGCCCTTGGTGGTGCTCACTTCAGGAAACATCGCTTTTGTAGAAGGAGAAATTATGGAAGACCGGAGGATCAAAGTTACAGAAATAGCAGCAAGGTTGGGCTTTTCTAAAACAACAGTCCTTCGAATTATTCATGAACATTTAAACATGAATAAGGTTAGAGCAAGATGGGTGCCTAGACTTCTTTCCTCAGTACAAAAGCAGCAATGAGTCATCTGTTGTCAGGCATTTTTGGAGCTATGTCGTGGACTTGAGAGAGAAGCTATGCAAACCAGGGGACGAATCCATGGCTCTCTACTATGATCCGTGTCCAAAAGAGAATCAATGGAGTGGCAGGCGTAAACCTGGCGAAGCACCACCTCTAAAGGCCAAGGTCATTCAGTCAACCATCAAGATCATGGCCACAATCTTTTGGGACTGTGAAGGAATACTCTTCATTGACTTCAAGGAGAGGAACACGACAGTTAATGGGGAGTACTATGCTGGCCTACTGCACGGACTACGTGTTTCCATCAAAGAGAAAAGGCGAGGAAAGTTGAGTGGTGGTGTGAGCTTTCTTCACAACAATGCGCCTGTGCACACAGCTCTTGTTGCAAAGGAAGCTGTGGAGAAATGTGGCATCAAGGATATCGACCATCCACCCTCCGCCCATGTTCACAAGGATTATTTCCACTTCTCAAAACTCAAGCACCTCCGAGGAAGGAAATTTAAGCGTGACGAAGAAGTGATGGATACTGTTTATGCCCATGTTGCAAACAAGACTTCTGATTATTTTGGGGGAGGAGTTGAAAGGTTGATTCAAAGATGTGAGAAGCGTATTGCAATAAAGAGTAACTATATTGCAAAGTAGAATATAGTTTTAGCTTTATCACACCTAGAAAATGGTTAGGTCGGAATCTTATGGACCTATCGTCGTATGTTGAGCAGCTCAGTATTGTCCCAGACCGCCGCCCAGAGCGCCCTACTACACCTTGGTGGTATGCGGTTACTTACACATGCATTTACTAAGAGCATAATTTTTTAAAGCGTTGATCTCCAGGGTATTTAATTACACGTTCTAAAAACTTGACGTGATATGTAGTTCATGCTTTTATGCTCTGGTTGCACACTAGCGCTATACCATTTAATTACTGCATTATAAATTTAGCATTCTTTACTAGTTCCCTGAGGTGAATAAAGCAAATTAATGCATGACAAAAGATACCCCTTAAGTTGCCACATATTCACCTTTTCAGACGAAGGCAAGGTCTGGAATAAGGTTTCTTTTATATAACTTATCTCAAATTATTTTTTCTTCTTATTGTTCCCTTTTTTCTCTTGAAGAGAGGGAGATAAAAGGATGGATACTAAAGAACGGACACAGCAGCATAGAAAAAAGAAGGCTGCAGGCTTTTAGCCTTTCTTTATTATTTTATTCAATGCAGTGATCTACTTTTAGATGGAGATATGAATAGAGAAATATATTTTCTTTCTTTTTTATGAAAGGAAAAAGAAACTGAGTACAAAACGGATATAGAATGAGCAGAAGAAAAATAATGATAGTTCTTTTCAGCCGTTTTCCTTTGTTTATATTTATTTTTGTTTAACAAATAAAAATTCTTATTAAGAAATGTGGAATAAGAAAAGAAATTTTCTTTTCTTTTGTTTTTTCTTTGTCTGTTTAATTGATACATTTAATGCATTTCAGACAAAAGACATTCTTTTTCTCTTCTGTTTTATGGTCTTCTGTTAATAATTTTAAATGCTTTATTTATTGTCGCTATGACTGCATTGATCTTCTCGCTTCCTAAACCCAAGATCGCGGGTTCGATCCCGGCCAGGACCGAAAGGATTTTTTCCGGCGTAAAAATCCTAAGTATGGCTTCCTTCGGAAGGGAAGTAAAGCTGAGGGTCCCGTGTCGTACATTTACAGCATGATAAAGAACCTCAAGCCTGAAGGCCTCTGAGCAAAATTTACCGGTCGTTTCACGCTCTCAATTGAATGGGACGCTGATGACCTGAGATGTTAAAGACGTCCGTAAATAAACCGAAAAAAAAAAAAATTCTCGCGACGTCTGTAGAATGAACGTGAATATTGTAGGTGTAAGTCTGTAAGGATGAATGAAATGAAATGAATTAATAATGGTGTAAATGAGCTCTGAGTCCTTGGAGCCTTAAAGCTACTTGGCATTCGCCTTCTCAAGATAAGAAAAAAGTTAAAAAAAAGACTTATCTCGACAGCTTGACCTGACGAAGATTCGAACCCCATATTTCCGGTTTAACAATCAAAAACCCTACCTCTAGACCACGGAAAGTTGTAGTTTTATTCTTCTTTCACTCAAACCCATCAGTTAACAATTTGCTGATATATGATTTCAGTTGTAAAGTTGGCATCTTATACCATCTACTTTATTTATGTTTGCTTTTAACTGTAGAATGGTTTTGGGGGAGTGCCAACTTTGCGCACGAGAATGGTTATCAATATCTCCGTCGATTCACGGTCTCCAGGAATAAGAGCCTAAGAAAGGGAATTGGTATTTTGAATTCACTTTCATAAATATTATTGTTATCTACTTAGCAACCATTTTTAGTGTTATTAATAAAAATCCTTGAACATTTTATTTTTATAAAATGTTTAATTTTATATTTTAAAGAAAAATTTATGTCTGAAAATGTTATGAACACACCTAAATTTTCTCGATTGCTGCAAGGCCATAAAACTGAGCTCGGGATATCCGGAACCGTGCTCTATCCTTCACCACGTAGGAAGAAGACCTTCAATTTTAGAACAGCAGTAAAATGAAATAATGTGGAAACTACACAAACAGGGTCGACTTTTCACGTGCAGCAAGTACCCATTCTTTTAGTAATTATTACATTCATGGTTTTCCATTTTAACACAAATTTAAACAATTTATAAGTGCTGACATACAGATATATAGGTAACAGCGTGCTGCTTTGGCATGGTTCTTACACCTGCATCATCTGGTGCAGCCCAATTCCATCAGAACGAATTTGGCACCGCTTGCGACTTGTTTCACAGCGGTTGTCATGGTATCAGTAGACGCTTGCTTTATGTTCTGGGATAGTAAGTAGAGCGAAAACTGAGAATCAAACAGTTACAGCATCTAGGACGGTTGTATTTAAGCTGGCTGTCCCGTTTCCACAGCAATTTAGCAGGACACTTTAGTCAACGTGCATTGCCAACTGGCCAAATATACTTCGTTTAGTCACAACAATTTTTAAATTTAACAATTACTGTTATAGCGATTTAATCACTTGTTTTACAGTCTGTAGCTTGAAAAATAAACCTTTTGGGATTTTTAACGAATTACCTTAATTGCTATTACATTTAACTCTAGCTGTATTGAAGTGATTGGTACGGTACTAATGTTTGTAACTTTTCTATGGTGCCATTGGTGAACACTGATGATACATGAAACGAAATAATATATTGAGAAAGGGTTTTTTTTTAAGAAATGAAACGTTCCAGCCTAAGTTTAGGGTACCTCCCCAGCATTTGCCATTTATGAGGACTGAGGAAAACTTGGAAAAAACCTCAGTCAGGGAGGACGATTCTGGCGGGATTGGAACCCCAAACCTCCTGCTCGCAAGTCCACACCTTAACGACCTCGACCACCGTGGAGGTATTCTTTGTATGATTAGATATATGGTGCACATTAATATACCAGTATTTTATACTCAAACTGTATAGTAGACACTGACTATTATTTTCAAATTTAACTCCCTTGTGTAGGTAGGGGCTACACTAACTTTTTATTTTTACGAGCCGCCACTGAACAACAATTCTGTAGCGTTGAGGTCAGTGAATAGTTGGCTCATCCCTGTTCATTAGCAGTCTATCATATGCTTCTGAGCCGAATAGAGTTGTAGTAACAAACAATGTATTATTACCGACACGTGTGGCCGAGGTCGTTAAGGCGCGGACTCTTGATCGGGAGGTCTGGGATTCGAATCCCGCCAGGACTGTCCTCTCCCTGACTGAGGTTTCTTTTCCAGGTTTTCCTCAGTTCTCATAATAGTAAATGCCGGAGAGGTATCCTAAACTTAGGCCTGGAACGTTTCCTTCCTTAAAAATAAATCCTTTCCCAATATATAATTTCATCTGATGTATTATCAGTGTACTCGCCTGTGGTGCCTCTGTAGCAAAAACGGGCGTTAAACACCATTCATATATACACTTTAGATCACGCAATGAAGTCTTTGGATTCTCATAAATCATTCAGTATGTCATCATTTCACAGCTGTTTCGTCTCTTCTAAGACACTATGGGTCTAATCTAGTATAATCAGCTGTTCTTTCGGTACAGATATAACATATTTTTTCTCTCACTTATTCTGTAAGAAACAAAACATTTAGCAAAGTCAATATACCCGTAACGTTTTCTGTTCATTCTGTTGATGGTGGAATCTGAGCTCTGATTTGCAATAAAGTTTTACTGCTAGCACACCAGCAGATCACATGCTTATGGTTTAATGTAACCCTTCTCTGGGAGTGTGTTAGTAGGCAGATTCTATGCAACTTCATAACATAAATAATGTAGATAATTATCTGCCTATTAAAGTTGTGAAAGTAGACCTTGAATAAAAGATGGCGCATGTACAGAAAGCCCGTAAAGTCAGCTGATGTGCGTAAGAAAATGACCTTGTATTGCACTCTACTTGAGTTACATTTCCTGACAAGATTGCGTGCTAGATAATGACTCTTAACAATAAAAACTTGCCTTTGTTTTGACTGGTTTTTATACTCGATGTAAAGAAACACGAAAAACGAAGTAGGCATCTGGACATGTGCACTTGTAATTTACCTTTCGGTCGCGTTTATACACAGCATTGTTGCTGCAGCAAAGCGGAGACTTGGGTAGCATGATGCGGAAATACAGGGTAATTATAAAGTCTCGATCCATTTTCGAGAAAGCACCTGTTTCTTTAATGGATGGTCTGAAAACTTCTATTCACTAAGAAAGAATAGCTGGACGTGTGCATGTTTGAGATTTACTTACCAGAAGATTCGTGAACTTTGAACGAAACTTCCATAAATTCGCTCCCACCAGGGCAAATATCACACTCAGAGATTCAAGTGTCAGGATTTGAAATGTACCGGTAGGCACAGTGTGCCAGCTGAAACTGTGCAAAATGTAGAGAATGTAATTAGCGAAGCCCAAAAGTATCAACCAGGAGACTAAGCCGGGAGTTGGGTGTACCACAACCGACAGAGTGAAATATTCTCTACTACATATTGAAAAAAAAATGATCAAATCGCTTCCAAATCCGCCATAGGCGGAAACGGAAGCTATGCTGGTCGCGAAGCAACGTGTGCTGACCTGTTGTAGGCAGTCAAAGGGGATAATTTGCCGCAAAATTTGCTCTTTAGCGATGAAGCCACCTTCCACACGAGTGGCATGGTCAACCGACACAACTGCAGAGTGTGGACAGATGAACAAACAAAGGAGATCCTCGAATGGGAACGAAACACACCAAAAGTCATTGTGTGGCTGGTGATCACAAAGTCTAAGGTATATGGGCCAGTCTTCTACACAGTGACAGACATTTTGTATCTCGAAATACTGCAGCTTTCCCTTCAACTATAATTGCAGCAGGTTGGCATCTTGTAAACGCTGGTTTTGCAACAGGATGGAGCACCACCTCATTTCGCACAGGTCGTTCACGAGTACCTGGATGCCATATTTCCACGTAAGTACATTTTAGCTTTACACGACTTTTGGGTTCCATGTTCTCCTTTTGCATGAAGATACGTAAAAGCACAAGTGTATAAAGTCAAAATCAACTTTATGGAGCATTTAAAGGAGCGTATCTGGCATATGGTGATCAAATCACACCTGTGATACTAAAAAGATGTTTCGTGAAGCGGTGCTTTGCTGGGAGTTACGAGTGTAGGTCCATAAGTTTCCGGCCTCGCCAATAAGGATTATCGCCATCACAAAATCCTTATCTGGTGTCATATCTTATCTGTTAAGTAAATAATTGCAGCTGTAACTTCCGCCCCGCTGTTCATTTATTCATATATAGTTGCATAAAGAAGGCTATGTGTAGAAGATTGTTCAAAATGGACTATCGAGCTGTATTACGTTCTTCAGAAAAGGACACCAAATGAAATTAAACAGCAATTGGACGGCGTATCCCCCTCATATTCTACCGTAAAAGAATGGGCCAAACTTTTTCGAATGGGATGGGTCGAGAAAGCATTGAAGACGAAGAGCATGCAGGTCGGCCCTTGAAGTGCTCACTCCTGAAAACATCGCTCTTGTGGAAGAAGAAATTATAGAAGACCGCGGCTCAAAGTTACAGAAATTGCAGCAAGGCTCGGCCTCCAAAAACAACAGTTCTTCGAATTATTCATGAACATTTAAACATGAATAAGGTTAGTGCAAGATGGATGCCTAGACTTCTTTCATCAGTCCAAAAGCAGCAACGAGTCATCTGTTGTCAGGCACTTTTGGAGCTCTGCATTGGCAACGAGAAGGAAATGAACTACAGAAGATGAAACTATGGTCCTCTGCTATGATCCCTTGTCCAAAAGAGAATCAATGGAGTGGTGTAAACCTAGCGAAGCACCGCCTCTGACGGTCAAGTTGACTCAGTGAACCAAGAAGTTCATGGCCAATGTCTTTTGGGATTGTGAAGGAATACTCTTCATTCGCTTCAAGGAGAGGAACACCACGGTACTATGTTGGCCAAATTTAGCTTCTAGTGACTGTTTCCTTTTCTCTAAACTCAAGAAGGACCTTCGAGGAAGGAAACTTAAGTGCGAGGAAGAAGTGATGGATGCAGTTTATGCCCATTTTGCACACAAGATTTCTGACTATTTGGGGGGGGGGGTCATTGAAATCTTAATTAAAAGATGTGAGACGTGTATTTCAATAAAGAGTAACTATATTGAAAAGTGAAAGTGAATCTAATATCTGTTTTCCCCAAAAATGGATCGAAACTTTATAATTAGCCTATATTCGTACATTTCAAATAATATAACACGGACCGAAAAACAGCAAAAAATATGTACATTATGTGTAGCAAAAGACATATTTAAAATATCTTATAATGTTTAATTTTGTGTAAAAAGTGCATACTTAATGGATTGTGAAAAAACTGGCCAAACTTATTTCACATGTGTAAAGTTTACATTTTAGGTAGTTAATATTCTGTCATTAAGAAGGTTCAATCTCGCACACACAATTCAAAGGACAATAATTGCTAAGTGTTTGTCATGTGTTTAGGTTAAGGAAGAGCTGAATCTTTTGGTGTTACAACATGAAGCTGAGAAGGCAATGGAGTTACGACGGAGAGAGAGAAACAAGAATAACGGACACTGCACTGAATTCTGTCAACCTCACATTCTTAAACCTTTCATCATCGTCTGCATGTTCTACGTCACACAGGTTCTTTCTGGAACGTTCATCGTTATATTCTACGCTGTGGAGATCATTGCCCAAGCTGAGAGAAAGTCTGGTCTGGGAATTGATAGGTAAGATGTTTGTGCATTCTTAGCAGAAATTAAGTGATAAAACACCTTTGGCAGTCTGTTAATAGGCTTGAAATCTTGTCACCATTAAACATATAAACGGGGGTGGGGACTACATAAAATATTTCAGGGTGAACAACATGAAGGCTTCTTTCTTTGCCAAAACGTTTCAGAATGCCATTTTGCACGCTGTACCAATTTCTTTCCCTAGAATTAACGGACACTAGGAGTGAATTTTCGACGTTCCACATTTTTGTATGGATTTTTCGTTAAATAATATTTATATCAAAGTTAAACCAAATTAGGTAAATACTCTTGTGAGCTATAAATTATTTCATGAATTTTATTGTTTAAATATGTCCCATAATTAAAATGTTCCAGGGTCTCATGAGTTGAGAAAGTTGGTTGCATTTTTACAATTGGAGCTTTCAACACATATAAAAATTCAAAGATTGTACCAATATATATTTAATAAATTTAATGAGTGAACAGCGATTTTCTATAAACGTTAGAAATTATAATCTTTAAAATTAACTATTATTTCACAGATTTTTTTTTAAATTACTTTGGTGTTAGCATGTATTTTGTCATAGAATATTACAACGAGTATTTCTGTACAACCAGGAAAATTTTAATTGAATTTGAACAAAAACTGAGACGTGTGGGACGTTTTGAATGTGCTGGGAAACAGTGTATGTGCGCTATACACCCTCCCGATTTATAGTTACGTGTGTCTGTACTTCCCATTTTGTCCTTCTGTGCTACTTTTGCCACCTGCAGGTTCTTTCCTTCTTGTGGCAGCTGTCCTCCAGCTCTGGTAGAGTCGTATCTCGAGTCTTACTGATCTTTGAAGCATCTGCCGAACATTTTTCACCTCTTACCACGGATCTCGTCATTTAATGCCCCTAAAATCTAGCCTTTTCTTAGAACTAAGAATTTATTTGGCACAGTTTTTCCAAATGAGTAGATGAACATTTCATTTTAATTTTGTGCCCCTCCACGAGCACAGCATGCCATTAGCTCAGTGCAAGCTAGTCTTGGTAGATGGGCAGAATTTTCCTAATCATACTGAACAGCAGGCTCCGCAGAGTCTCGCCGAGAACTATGCTCCTATCATAGAAACACCGAGAGCCTGACTTCTGGTCTGTTGATAAAAATTGTGTGGCATATATGACATTTTTCATGGCAGATGCTTTTGGATTGCTGGCCAGTCTGTTGGTTAGTTTTTTTAAAGTTTCTAATTTCAGCTTACCAGTGCCCCCCCTCCCCCAATCTAGTGCTAGTGGTGTTTTTCTTTAGCTTGAGCTCTTTGCTACATGATTGACACATTCTTCCTTCACTGTTTCCACATCAGCATCGTATACCGCCACTTCTTTAGGTGCTGGTGAATGTTAATGTATCAGTTGTGGAGCTCATTCCAAACTTCTGTGCTGAGGGAATGTGGTAGGCTGAAAAAGCACACGCGGAGCTCTTTAAATGGCTGTACAGCAGGAAGAGAGGGGGAAGGGACATGAAAGTGTTGATTCTATCCGCCCAATGGATTAAGGAACCATTTGAGCAAAAAAGATTTTCGATTTTTTGCCAGTGTCTCTTAAGATAGCAAACATATAATATTGAATAATAGCTACTTGCATACGAGGATCCTATATTGGCGTCAATCTCACGTATGCAAGACTATTTTTATATCAGATACTTAAATATAAAAAAATTAATTCTGAAATTCTTAAATGGTCTTGTCTAATTTTACATCTGTGTACACAATGCATTGACAAGTATTGCTATTCATCATGACTAATGTATCAAGAGATGTTATCATTTAGTTTTTTTCTCTTATCTTTTTAGCCCTTCCAGGGTCAGGATCAATATGTTTTAGTTATTTGCACTTTATGTTATTTTTATAATTGTGTGGACACTTGTATAGACAAGTCAAACATTTGTAGTAAAAAGTGGCCACACTCTTTCTGGGATATCTATAAGTAAATGTTATCACAAACTTTTATAGTAGATTCTCTTTGCTAGTATCCTTGAGTCTTATCTTTAACATTTCCTTTTCTGTAAATTTATTCCCCTTATTATGTGAAATTTTGATTGTGGAGAATCGATATTCTGTTCCTCTTTTGGTTATTTCATATTTCACTAAGAAGGAACGAAAGTCCTACGACCTTCGGCTAGTCCTGGGTTCAACTCCCTTTGGGACGACCATCCTACTTTTTGTTTTTACATATTCCCTTGGTCACTTCAGCGAAAAATTCATTCCAAGAATTTTACACTCTCCCATTTCATTCCGTTAGCTCTGTTAGCTCTGTTTCCCTACATGCTGCCAGGATATGCCTCCAGGTATCACTTTCTCTACACAACAGACAAAGAATTTTACACGAAAATATTAAATATTTTATTTCCTTTCCAATCCCCTAATCTAATCCGTGCTATATCATTTGTTTGTTTTTTTTCCCCACAGACATCTAAGTAATACGCCTCCTCTATACATGACCTATTTGAGTCTGTAGGCTAAGCGGTACCTCTTCTGCGCATTGTGCCTCAGTATTGTCTATCTATATCCTTCAAACGTCTGTTAACTATCTTCCAGTTATTGCGCGTTCTGCCCCCTTAACCAAATGTAACTTAGTTCAATTTTTCCTACGTCATTTTTAATACATCATCCTTCCTAATTTGCTCCCTCAGAAACACTGCTCAAATAGTGCTCGATCACCTAGTTTTATTGTTAACCAATACTTAATTGTTCTTAATCTTAAATTTATCTTTCGTTATAGATACCAAACGCTTTAAGAATCCCTTCCTATATATAGCATTCATTTCAGGAAATTCGTTTATGCCTGATTCAGTTCCTCAGTGTTTTTCCACCCCCAAATTTTGGCCCCGTACATCATAATTGACCTATCAACCGCCCTGTACATCATTTCCCAAAATCTTTAATGTGCCTATATTTTGCGTTTTGTGATGTCTATATATTTTGTTCATAGCTAAAATAGAATGAAACTGGAATGTTCGTCCATAACATTTCTTAGAACTGGAAGAAATAAATTAAATGTATTTCACATTCATGGAGTTGTTTAGGATTTTGCCTTCTCTTGTCTGAAAGTGTAAAAGAGCACAAGCATTTTAAAGCCGATAAAGTATTTTCTCTTCAGTATTTGGAAATATTCACATATTGAGTTTTATACTTATTTTAATTTTATAAATATTTTTCATGGCCATTAGAGGACAGCTCGCACTTCATAAAGTGTGAACAAATTTGACTGGCATTCGGAATTAGCTGCAGCATATGAGATGTTTGTTTTCATTGCGAAAATAGCATTACGTGCGTTATGGTGACCCTGCCTTATGTCATTTCATGTAGAGTTTCATAATATTTAGTCCATAATTTTTGCTTAAAGCTTTATAAAATATATACGGTTTTAATTATTAAATTTCGTAGTTTGAATAGCTATTTATTTAACCTGAAGTTAATTTGAAACAAAAAGCACACGATCTTACATATAGAGAAGTAAGTTTAATATAAACAATGATTACATTTTAGGACCCCCACACCCGTTACGCCCACTTTGAAATTTCAAAAATCATCGCTTCATTTTTTGCTTAACTTTTAGCGAGGATGCAATTGTCATTTTTTTTTTCGTTGCCTAACAATTATTATTATTATTATTATTATTATTATTATTATTATTATTGTTGTTGTTGTTTGAATTCGCATAGAATACTGCTAAAAACTACTGAGAACTTAATGTAGTAGTGAGTGATCTGGTAATAAATTCTTTCAAAGTGCCTACAAGAAATAACGGAATGTCAGGAGTACTGAAGTAGGCTGTGTTACTCTAATATTAATAATTGTAATTTTATCTATAGTAATTTTATTTCATTCTACCATTAATTGACCTAATTCTTATTCTCTCCAAATTCAAATTATAGTAACAAAATATGTTCATTTAGTCAATATTTGTTTTAAATTTCTCCTTTAATTTCTAAATGTATGTCTTTATTGTTTAAATTAAAATTTTAAACAGGTAGTTATTTAAGCTGGCATGTTATAACATTAAATGCACAATTTTAAATTCACAAATATTAAAATACAAATCTTAACAAAAGCAATCAGCTATTAACTGTCAAATGTCTTATTATACCGTATATTAATATTATTTGTGTCTTTGCTCATTGAAGGGCTTTCCCCTTTAGAGAATAGAGCATCAGAATTAAACACCTATTTGTTTTACAGCTCAAAAGGTTGGAAGAAAAATATAAATCTGCTTCTGTAAATTGCAGTGTTTAACGCCCGCTTTTACTACTGAGGCACCTGTACACTGGTGATACATGAAATGGAATGATATATTGGGAAAGGATTTTTTTTTTAAGGAAGAACACGTTTCAGGGCTAAGTTTAGGGTACCTCCCCGGCATTTGCCATTTATGAGGACTGAGGAAAACTTGGAAAAAACCTCAGTCAGGGAGGACGGTCTTGGCGGATTCGAACCCCAGACCTCTCGCTCGTTAGTCCGAGCCTTAACGACCTCGACCACCCGTGGCAGTGCAGGTAATCTAATTGAAAACTGCTCATATACATAGGGTAGCAAACAGGTTTCACCATATTCTTTAACAGGTTTATTTCTAAAGCGTTTCATTATGTTAAAACATGACACATGATATAGCTTTTAGCCTACTTCATATAATTAAAAGACTTATTCCTATCCGTCATTGATGGGTAAGGTTATGATTGGATTATTTGTTTGTTAGATGTGTTATTGTTACAAGCCCGCCATTTGCTGCGGGCAAGAGGGGACTGTATCACAAAGTATGTAACTCTTTCAGTATAAAGCAGCATATACAAGTAATATGCAGTATTACAGTGCGGGACTGTGCAACCATATCCTAGCTTCCTTTATTTGTATTCATATTTTTTCACACTCCTACGCATTAGACAGCCTTTCAATTTTACAAAGCTGATCTTAGAGCCTGGCTGCTTCCAGGTATATGTCAGTAGTACTCACAGGAGTGACAAGACTGGGATTCAACTTGCTGGCCTGTTTTCTGCTACTGTGGATAGGGAGGCGACCTCTGGCTATCATGTCGGGCTTTCTACAAGCACTAGGGGCTTTCAGTTTCGGTTGCTTTCTCTACCTCAAGAACGTCATCAACCTAACGGACTACGAGTTTCCTACCCAGGGAGGCATCATTCTTGGCAGTCTGCTCTTCTTTGTTGCAGCCAACACCTGCGGATATTTCACCCTACCAGGTACAGTTTAAGCCAATACGTAACTGTATTACCTTGAATCAAGAATCCTGTTATCCACACCCGATCGGTGAAATAAAGGAGCAGGGCCCCATTCACAACGAAAATTAAACGTAAACATAATTAAATAGGACGTAACACATTAGCTTAAGTATGTAGGCGTTCACAATGAAAGACGCAAACGTACGTATTAGCCAATCAAAAATAAGAACAAGAGAATATCAACTAACAGCTGATTGAAAATGGCTGCTTCTGAGCAGACGGCGGTAGCGTTTATGCATATGCAAAGTGCAGTGACTGATTTGCTTGGAGTAATATGAGCAAGGATAGCTTTCTTATAATACAATTAATATTTTGTCCATTGACGCCATTCTGTCTACAGAGTCACTGATCTTCAGCGCTCTGTACTTAATGTGCCCTTACACGGAGCACGGAAATTAAATGCAACTCCTGCTGCTAGATACTGCAAGTCCCAAGTGACAGCGGAGAGAGACGAACTACTTTGTAGTATAGCCGTAATGTAAATGTTGCATATATTATTTTTTTTGTTAAACATAACTTATAACTTATGCGTTGTCCTTTGTAACTTTTAAATATAAATTGATATGGGATTGTTAGGCGGTTAAAATATTGTAACGATGGCAAATTTGCTCTTATTGGAATTAGTAATTAATTCATATATAACACTAACCTAACCTAACCTTGGGTAAATCCTAGAAATCGGTGGACCCAGTAGTTTTTCGTGAATATAAATTGATAGGGGCGGGTAAATCACTGTAATGGTGGAAACTTTACTTTGATTGCAGCAGAAAAAAAAAAAAAACATCGATATATAGCGCATTCTGTGCATGGAATTATTCGCTTGAAAGCCTTATTATCTATCTGTGGAAGTCACTACCTTCGGCTCTCTCCGCCGTCGCTCGGGACTTCCAGCAGCAAGCAGCAAGAGTTGCATTTGATTTCCGTGCTCCGTGTATGGATAAATTATACCATAGAGCTCTACAAACAGAGTAGCTGTGTTCTGATTGACTGATTTCTTAAGTCTAAGTTAGAGGTAGACGCAAAATCTTGGACTTGGCAAGCTTAAAGTTTACATCTAATTGTTTATTTATTGTTTATTTTTATATTTACGTGATTCATTGTGAATGGTTCCATTACAATACATAGCATCTAGCTTTTACGTTTAAGTTTACGTCACGTTTAATTTTCATTGTGAATGGGGTCTAATGCCAGTTAATTCCAACCACAGAAGGAAAAAAGAAAAAGTTTATCCTTTGGGTCAAGCTATTGTACTTTTATTACTCTGTGACCATTTTAGACAAAGAGAACGACTTATTTGTATTGGAAGTTAGTAGTAATTCTTTCCTTGAAAAGCTTTTCGTTGGAAACATTTTGCCTCAGGTTTTATCAATATATCGGAACATCCAGTTATCTATTGACCGATGCGGCGGCAAGGGATTTCATCGACCAGTAAGCCATCGCACTAGGCCAACCGAACTACACGAGTAGGGGTGGGCGGCGAGGTTTATTGAACTCCTTCGTTGATCTCGAGTCGCACTTCTCTCAGTCAGTGTCTTTTGAACAAAGAAAGAAAAACGTGTCCATTCCTAAAGTAGTCTGCTAAGAATATTAAATGGAAAATAAAACGCCAAATTATTCTATTTCACAACCAGAATGTATTTAAGATTTTTATGTGCTACTGACTATGTGCAGCCAGAGGATTATTTGAAAAGTGATTCCCAGATTTTCAATTCGTAATGCAGTGCCTACATTCTTTACACTAAACTAAAGGATAGCATTCGTCAATTTAATTTCTGTAAGAAAATTAGGAACAGTAATGGTTAATTTTATAAACAGATGCTAGAAATGTATTGGAAATGAAAGCGGGCAGCTCCAGCATCTCCTTTAGTGGCTGGGCAAGTTTCTAAATGCATTTGAATTTATCACCACTCTTGTTCACCTGCCAGCTCTGATTTTAGTGTTGCCCGGCTGGCTATTAGGAATGACTTATCAGTCGATGCGATCCCACGCCGTTGCGTCGGTCATCAAATAATTGCATCACCCGAATTTTCTTATTAATTCTTAATAAATGGTGAGGACAGTAGTTAATATATATTTATATCAGGTACATATTTATCGCTACGGTTAATTGCTATTTACTATGTTAGATAATTTACTAACGAAATTTTCAAAATATTTTGCATATAATGTTAAATTTCTGAACATTTGTCCACTTGGCGTCGGCAAATGCTTGATCATTTTTCGACATGCGTAAATAGGAAGCTTTAACCTTTACAGTCCACCTCGTATATCCATGGCGGTTTCCATGAGGAGTTTATGGCTACGGACAGAGTGTCATTTAAACAAATACAAGAAGAAATTAACAGAAATGAACATAAGCAATTTGTCAATACCAAAAATTAGATTAATAATACAAAAGGTATAATTTTGTAGCATACCAGCATGCAAAATACACCCTAAATATATTTCATAGTAACGCCAGTGATTTAATTAAAAACTTACGAGCTAACTATATAACGCCAGTTTTTTGGTGATATTAGTTTAACAGAAGAATTCGGTGTCACATTGTTTGCATCTCAAATGCTGAAGCGGTTTCTTTAGGAGGCCCCCACACTGGGAGATGTGGGAGGGTGTTGGCGATGCCGCTGATTGCCTAAATTTTGATGCGGTTTTGTTGATTGTCTCGGTTGTTGCCTATACCTCAGCAACAACACCATCTCAGGGTATTTTGTTGAGCTGGTTGAGACGCAGAGCATAATTACGATTTGTCTTTGATCTTAAGGATTTTCGCTATTCCCGCGTTGGGGTCACCGGCCTGCTACTTTCCATATGTAAAATTTCCGCGTCTCACACGGTACTGGGAGTATTGATTTTCTATGCAAGCGAGCCATCAGCAAATTAATTTTTTAACCTAGAGATTCCTGCGCTACAAATGTATGTACTACTAGTAGATAACTTACTTTGCAATTGAAATTTATGCACCTATAGCCCTATTACTTCAACACAGATTCGTACGGCCGGAAGTAATAACCTCGACAATAAGGGACGTGCGTCCGTAGATCAAAAACTTCAGCAATGAAAATATAATTTTTACATAACTCCTATCCACGTGACTTACTAACGCCAATGGGGTTTACCAATGTAAGGACTGTTCAAAAATTCAAAATAAATATAAATGACTGACTCTTTTAAAACTAAATGGTGTCATACGGCACGAAAATTCGGCGTCCTGGAGCAACCAAAGCACCGGTGTTATATTAGCTATACATTGATTGTCTTTTATTTATAGTAAATACTTGTAAAAATAGACAGATGTTCTTGTATTAGCTCTTAACACTGCATTTGTATTTTCCTCAGGTGTCGCCATGGGTGAGCTATTGCCCGGATCCATACGTGGAAGAGCAGGCGGTTATATCCTCGCTGCCACGTACACGGGTTTCTTCATTACGACAAAAATATTCCCATGGTTGTGCTCGGTCTTTGGACTACATGGCCTTTTCGTCTTGTTTGGTATAATGTCTGTGATTGGGGCAATGTATCTGTATCTCTTTCTGCCTGAGAGCTCCGAGAGTTCTCTGGCCGAAATCGAGAAATACTTCTTCCAAAAAAACATCTTGTGGGTCGGTAGGAATGGCTGTCGCGGCAGACCCAACGCCACTGAACTGCCGGTGAAGACAGAAGACTACGAGTTGCAAATACGACGCTAAGGATGGGCAATGGAACACTTGCTTAGATTCACATACTGTTTGTGAATTGCATTTCACAATTTATTTCCTTCAGATTTCCGTGAAATCTTAGGAGGGAATTGTAGAGTTAATTGTGAGGAATTCATGAGGAACTGGTGTTTAAGGCGAAAAATAATTTGTATTAAAGCAATTTCATGTTTTTTTTATAAAAACATAAAAATAACTATAATTGAGCTATCAAAGGCATCAGGGGTATACAATTTCGTTTTCAAATATGTACATCGTTTCAATTTCCTTGCATCTAATGATAGAAGAAAAATGAACCCAAAGTTCTTGTTTCCAGAACAGTGTTATAAAATAATGTTTGATACTACTTGAGAAATAGGACACATATTGCTGTATACTTTCATATTTTGTATAAAAACGCTTATTCTGAAATAAAAACTCTCAAAGAAATTTCTACAGGTTACGAAATACTTGGATAGCAATGTTCTTAAGGTATTATTCGATTTTTAGAAGTTAATGTATTCTCAAAATACTACGATTAATTGTGTTTACATATCAGCAAAAATACAAAGACATTTTTATGGACAGTTACTAAATTATTGCGCAAGAACTAAAAGTTTTACTTCAGGAATAACATCTAAAATTAAAGTTTTTGACAAAATAAATGTAAAAGCAGGAATTATATTATACAATCAACTTTATTTAAGAATAGTGTTCCACTCTGAAGTCTTAAGTGTTTTTGGTAATCCTATGGAATATAAATGATAAATATGCAAGAACTAGTTTAGATTAGCATAGGAGGCTAAAGACAAGCGAAGTTCAATTCTTAAAAAGGCGATCGATATTAATGGAAAATACGGAATGTCTGGGAGACACAAAACAGAATTTCAAAGTCAGACTAATCGAAGATTAGGCTATGAAAATGAAACATTATTAGTAATGCTGTGTATCTGAAACATTGTTCCCCATAAAAAGATTACTAACGATGGAAAAGATTCAAATAAGCAATTTCTATGTTGATAAGTTCCTTGTAACATTTCAAAAGGTTAATTAAAATATAATATACATCATGAACTAATAGCATATTATGATATTACTTATAATGTTGCCCTTTATTGCAGGAGTAAATGTTTTAAAAATTAGCAAAGTCATTGTAGTAATTTTTATGAATGCAATAATTGTACAAAGTTATAAGTGAGTTTTGTACGCCTTTTGTATATCAGAATCATAAAAGAATAGTAATAAAATAAAATTAATATTATTGTAGATTTTCAAATTACAGTGCAGTTGCTTTTAGCTGAAACACGGAAAGCAGAAAGAGATAGCATTATATTCCGGAAGGGTGTAGGCAGTTCTTAACTGCCTAATCTAAAAATCATTAAACAACGTGTGCACTCTACACACAGCTTCTCTTGCATCTGTTTGCACAGGTTTTCCTCATTTCCCAATAATCGTTTGTAACATTACGAAAGCCAAAGAAATGAACATGGCTAAACATATCACACATTTCACCGCCAAAAGATACAACAATTGTCACTGAGAGACTATGCCGTGTAGGACGGCTGTGACAATGCTTCACAGCCCCTTTGACCGTCATTAGCACACCCTCCTCCAAGACAACTCAGATAGCAGCATAAATCGTCATGTTTCAACTTAAACCAAACAGCCCATAGTTACTGTGAGGTCATTGCCTTATATTATAATACTTATGACGTCATTGTATTGATTATTTAGTTCATTTGTCTGTTATAGTTTCCGAAGATGGGTTTACTGCAAAATATTTTAGTTTTAGCTGAAGAGGTTGAATTGTGATTAATACCATGAAGATTTTATAATACTTACCAGAAGCAGTACAACAAATTTATTAATTGGGTGAATTAGTTCAGAACAGGTCAATATTATCAAATTCAACTATTTCATTTGGTAGTTAATATCTTATTTACTTTCACATTCATATGCAGATCTATGAGAATTGTTATTAGCTTTGTAATTATGCTTTCTACAATGAACATGAATGCTTTATTCTGTTTTTAGTAATACATAGCGAGGGTGCCAAAAATGTATACAAACTTTCACAGTAGATATCTATTTAATATATTTCAAAGTTGAACCGAAAAACAACAATAACGTGCTGATGTTCTGTAAACAGATGTGACTCACATACATTATGATAGCGTTGCTACGTGACAGATAAATCAACAATGAACAAACGAAGCCAAGATTATCGAAAATCAACAATGAACGAAGGAAGCCAAGATTATCGTATGATGTTCTATAAACAGATGTGACTCACATTACGTTATGATAGCCTTGCTACAGCAAAATGGAGCGAAGCTTATCGTTTGAACAGAGAAAAGTAATTTTGAAGTGGTATTGAAAAATCGAGAATGCTGCTGAAGTTCAAAGGCAATGGAGACCTGTGTGTAGAACAGAACTGCCATCGCGAGTAACAATTCCGTCTTACCTGCCATTCATACACTCTATAGGAATGAGGAATTTTACTTCCTACAGGATGGTGTACCACCGAGATGTACGTGCGTACCTTGATGAAAATCTTCCAAGACACTGGATAGGACGAAGAGGTCCGATTGAGTTTCCACCGCGTTCTCCGGATCTAACTCCGTTTGGACTTGTACCTATAGGGAACTCTTAATAATGTTGTATACCATAGAAAACCCGCTACACCGACAGCACTTCGGGAATAAATTGAAACTGCATGTGTTGCAATCGCTGAGGACACTTTCGCAAACGTTACTCAATCAGTAGTTCAACGTACTCAGAAGTATGGTGGGCATTTTGAGCAACTGTTCTAACTGTAAAAGTCTAAGATGATTAGTGCTCATCGTTTTCTGTTTGTGTGAATTCAGTTTTGTTATTTTAACACTGCTTTTCTTTGCTTGAAGTGTGCATACTTTTTTTGGCAACCTTTAAATGTTGTTTCATTAATATTATAATGACATAACATTCAGCTGAAGATAGATTTTAGCAATGAAAAATATTTAATAACGTAACTGTTGCTTTATGCAACAATTGTCATAATGTATGCTTTTATTAAAGCTTTTGACCATTAATAAAATCTGTTTATAAATTCTGGTATACAAAAAAAATACTTTCCCTTTGTTTTATAAGCATATATTTACTTCAGCACTTTATTGAAGCAAAAAATAAGATGCCATTGGTATTTCTAAATCTGAAAATGAACTACTTTCAAAATGTCGGTGTTTGCAGTATTCAGATACGCTTGAATAGGGAGTTATATTTTTATCATATAACACATTCGCGGCTACAATACTCCAATCTTTAGAAGAAATTCATTTGCAAATATTTAAATTACCTTTACTGTATTATACAGGATGTTTCACTCGCTTTCCATCCCTAATATTTTTTTACAATTTTAAAATTCATGGACGAAATAAAACGGCACTTCTTAAAAATAACGCCTATTAAATGCTCCAGCCCTCACATACCCATCTGTGGACGGCTAAAGACGATTGACTTATTATTTATGCACGCTCTTTAACATCTCAGGTCATCAGCATCCCATTCAACTCAGGGTGTGAAACGGCCGACAAATTTTGCTTAGAGGCCTCTCTTTCAGGCTTGAGGTTCTTTTTCGTGCCGTAAATGTACGACACGGGACCCACGGCTTTACTTCCCTTCCGAAGGAAGCCATACTTAGGATTTTTACGCCCGAAAGGCTAAGGACGACGCAAAAAGGCTTTCATAATAAGTTTTCTGGAATAGCATGAATTTCACAGTTGATTTGCTGTCAGTTCCTTAAATTTCTGCAGAAAATAGTCAAAGACTTTACTCTTAGTGAAAATAGTTTGGAACTGTTAAATTTGGGGACGGGAGGGTTAGGTGTAAACGCCGAAGCGGAGATCAGACTATTTGGAACCAAACCTCAGTGAAAAATTGTACGTCTGCATGCAATATATGGCCTAGTACCTTAGAAGTCAGATGGTATTCAATGGCTTGCTTTAATTTTAACAGGACGTTGATCAGCATGGACGGTTCCAGCGCTGCACGACAGGCTCTAAATTCTCTGACGATCACTTCTACTTGCGGTTCTGAACACTACCAGCGACTCTGACTCCACCTTATACGTCATCCTGACATTACCTTCCTGTTTGAATGAATGTTTCTACTGCCACGATCGTGTTTGCCGTGTTTGAATTATTGTTTGTCTTTTAGCTGTCTACGCATGTGTTTGGATTCCGATAGGGCAAGAGGAATTGGTAGACACAAACATTGACGGTTTCATGGCAGAACTGCAAGATGCAAAGTACCGAAAATCATTACCAATATCATTTAACTATATTGCTTCCAAATTCTTCTTTTCTGATGCGCAACCAGGATTCGACCTGAGTCATCTTCTGAGTCCTATTTTGGCTTCCGAGTTTTACCTAATACTTTTTACTTTTTAACTGAATGTGGCTCACGATTGACTTGAAATCAAAACGTTTGCCGCGAATGTGCAGTGTGTAGAATTTTTAATGGCCCTTATATTATCAATATAAAATGAATTTTTAATTTAATTACTATAACAGCTCATTTCACATCATATATTGTATAAATGTTTATAAAAGAATTTAAAAACAGAACTAAATTTCTTTTTTTCATAAACTTCTTTTGTCTCAAGTTTCATAGAGAGAGATAAAATATAAAATTACTCCTTTTTCTTCCTAATTATTTACGAAGAAGAATTCGAAGTGGAAGAAAACCTTTATCAAATTCAGATTTGGTTTATAAATTCTGTGTTTTAAAACTAAGAGTAAACCGGTGCAGAAATTATGTGAATGGTTCAAATCATTAATGTCAGCAAGAAATAAGCAATAGTTACATAATTAGGAACACATATTCCATTTTGTACAATTTGTGACCGCGATTTACCTTTAAAGTTTAATAAAATAGTTTTATATTATTGCGGTTTCTCTGTATTAATACTATCCTCATCTCAAATTAGTTTATGATACAAAAAAGCAATATAATATATGCTGTTCATATCATATATACCTTAGGAAGTCAAAGTGTATAGCAAAAATTATTAAAGCGATACAATTTTATTTAGTGAAAACCTAAGAGATCATTCAAATTTATTATGTTGAACTATTAAAAAAAGTCTATCTTTTATACCTTAACTCAGATAAAAAGTACACTAAAATTTTCTGGAGCAATACATGTAAAGAATAATTAATGTCTTACATTAAATGCTATTTAAAGTATATGATTTAAATATGAAACCAATTAAATAAATAAGTGTATATTTTTTTAAGTAAAGCCAGCTTGCTTCAATATGTTCTGGCATAATGAAACACTTTTAACGTGCAAGAAATAAAAGCAAACAAGGGTTATTAAACTTTAGTTCTAAACATTTATATAGAAAAGATAATGAAACAAAATTTAAGCTTATAATGTTTATCTATATAATCACAAAAGACCAGTCAGAATGTCCAATGAATTAGTTTATGTTAAAATTCCAATTTTGTAACACGTATCTGCGCTTAAAGTAATAAAGGTTCATCAACCCATAATATCCCAGGAGTATTCAGAATCATTATTCAGTATATTAACTGATCAAGTACGCATTAAATGTACCTGTTAAATTTGTGTGCTGCTAGTTCATTTTGTTTATACATACAAGGGTAGGTCCATAAGTTTCCGGCCTCTCCTTCACAAAAGCCTTATCTGGTGCCATGCCTTATCTGTTAAGTAAGTAATTGCAGCTGCAACTTCCGTTCCGCTGTATTCAGTTCAGATATAGTTACTTAAAGAAGGCTATGTGTAGAACATTGTAACATGTTCAGAATGGAGTTTCGAGCTTTTGTTAAATTCTTCGCAAAAGAAGAACTTACTCCAAATGAAATTAAACAACGATTGGACGCTGTATATGGGGAAGCATCCCCCTCATATTTTACAGTTAAAGAATGGGCCAAACTTTTTCGAATGGGTCGAGAAAGCATTGAAGACGAAGAGCATGCAGGTCTGCCCTTGGAGGTGCTTACTCCTGAAAACATCGCCCTTGTGGAAGGAGAAATTATGGAAGACCGGCGGCTCAAAGTTAAGAAATAGCAGCAATTCAAATTATTCATGAACTTTTAAACATGAATAAGGTTAGTGCAAGATGGGTGCCCGGACTTCTTTCCTCAGTCCAAAAGCAGCAACGAGTCATCTGTTGTCAGGCATTTTGGAGCTCTGTCGTGGCAAAAAGAGAGAAGTTCTGCAAACCATTGTTAAAAGAGATGAAATATGGTTCTCTACTATTATTCCTTGTCCAAAAGAGTCAATGGAATGGTGTAAACCTGACGAAGCACCGCCTCTAAACGCCAAGGTCACTCAGTCAACCAAGAAGATCATGGCCGGAATCTTTTGGGACAATACTCTTCATTGACTTCAAGGAGAGGAACACCGCAGTAAATGGGGAGTACTATGCTGGCCTACTGCACAGACTACGTGCTTCCA
The DNA here is from genome assembly GCA_030762175.1 of Metallyticus violacea. Classification (NCBI taxonomy): domain Eukaryota; kingdom Metazoa; phylum Arthropoda; class Insecta; order Mantodea; family Metallyticidae; genus Metallyticus; species Metallyticus violacea. Next base: position 118,899,639 of record CM060842.1, on the reverse strand, counting down.
TCAAAGAGAAAAGACGAGGAAAGCTGAGTGGTTGTGTGCGCCTTCTTCGCGACAACGCGCCTGTACACACAGTTCTTGTGTGCAAAGGAAGCTGTGAAGAAACATGGCTTCAAGAAGATCGACCATCCACCCTACAGCCCAGATATAACTCCCAGGGACCATTTCCTCTTCTCATAACTCGAGAAGGACCTTCGAAAAAGGAAATATAAGTGTGACTAAAAAATGATGAATGTTGTTTATGCCCATTTTGTAGACAAGACTTCTGACTATTTTGGAGGCGGGGGTTGAAAATTTAATTTAAAGATGGGAAGTGTATTGCAATAAAGGGTAACTATATAGTATTTGTCTTTATCATACCTAGAAAATGGTTAGGCCGAAAACTTATGGACCATACTACTGAGGGGAAATAACGGCACATACAAAACCCTTAAGCCACTGGTGTTTTAAGATATTTGGCATTGAGAATAAGAAATGAGAAAGTAATTAAAGAAAACTTTCATCTGGGTTACTTGTCCCATTAGGTAGCGAATCCTTGAGAGCATAAGTTGTTATTCTCAGACTGCACATCACTAATGACAAGAGACTAAACCACAATATTGAGATTTAAAAATATCTTAAACGTTAATGAACTGCAACTTTTCTTATGTAAGAAGAACTTTTTTTTTTCAACAGCTTGGCACTTACTGGACTGCTTCTCCCTAGTGCTGGACAAGATTTCTGCACGTTTACTGGGTCGAGGCCGTAAGCATGTATTACTTCACTTTCTGCTGATCTGTTCCGTTATTGTGGCCAAGGCCATGGCCAAGGTGAGCTCTTCGCTGTCTTCCGCTAGACATGGAACTCCCACCTGCTCACAAAAGTAATGTTTATGTAAAGCTGTAATTTAAATACTACATAAAGTCTCGCCTTCTATTTAACATCAAATTAGAGGTTAATCCCTATCTGAAAGTCATCTTTATTTCAATCTGTATTAATAATGTAATACCTGCTGCCTAACTAAGAAAGTTAGTAGTAGTAATGGACGCTTTTAGGATACACTCAAATATATGCAACTGTCGCATAGGCCTTACGGCCGTACATGCTAATATCGTCCTTATAGTAATCAAAAGGGCAATATTCATACATACGTACATGCATATATATATATATATATATATATACACATCCATATATATACATACACACATACCTATCTACACACAAATCTACATGCATACATATACAAATATACAAATACTTCGATATATTTAAATTTTCTATTAATAATTTAAATATAAATACCTAAACATGAATGAAACCCTTGCTCTTGAGCCCCCTTCCCTTCACTCACACCCCCTCTCCATCTTCCCCCTCTTCATTATGGCCATTATCCTCCTTTGTCGGGTCTTCTCTAGAAATATTCCCAAATTGTGTGAGTATCTCGCATGCACCTACACTCCCCAGCAAATGTTCAAACTCCTATTTGAATTAAAAAATTGCGGTGATAAATGCTCGCTTCTTAAAATCTCCGTTTCCCTGCATTCTGCCAAAATATATCTCCAGATCTCGCTTTCTCCGCACAATGGGCAAATTCTTTCCCCAAGAGCATTAACTGTTTTGTTTCCTTTCCAAGCCCCTAATCTGAACCATGCGAGACCACTTCTTTCTTCTCTGCCACAGATCCCCCCCTCTCCCACACCTGCTGTATTCGAGCCTGTAGGTTAAACGATACTTTTTCTGCGCATTGAGACTCAATATTTTGTCTATCTATATCTCATAAACGTCTGTGAACTATTTTCCAACTATTTCGTGTAATGTCCTCTCCCCTTAACCAAATGTACCCCAATCCAATTTTGTCTAAACCTTTCCTTATGTTTGATGCCCATCCCGTAACCCACCCTTCCCTTATTTGCTCCCTTAGACAGACTGCTCGAAGAAGAGCTTGATCCCCCCGTACTATCCTTAACCAGTAATTAATTGTTCTTATTTTTAAATTTACACTTTCGTTAGAAATACCAAACTCTTTATGAACCCTACAATTAGGAAGTTAAAAGAATGTACATTATATGTTGGGCAATTAATTATTTTTTTCTCTCTGTCGTGGATAAGCAAAAATAAAATTATTTGTTTCACAGTATTGTGTCCGTTTTCAGAACATGTTTACATTAAATTGTTAAGTTTCAAGTTGAATTAAGTTTTCGAATAACAATTATCTTGTTTGAACTCGGCTCTGGATAATGGATGTTACAATATTGGTTGTCTCCCCAAGCAGTAATTAAATGTTAGATCAAAATGTATTTTATATAAAGTGAAAGTTGATAAACAATGGTTTTATTACATTTATTCGTCATAACAGTTTGTTCGTCATATAAAAGTATTATTTATAATACTTCTTATATAATTTATATGCATTTTCTAGTAGAATGCAAAGGAGAAAAGGAATATTTACGACCTCAGTGTCTGAATTCCAACAGAAGCATAAACGTCTGGCTGTAAGTGATTGTGCATTAGAGATATACATTTAAATTTGGAATATTTTTGCGAACATCCGAAAAAGGAAACTAATGACTATGGAGAACAGAGAGGAGGAAGGGTGAGTAAAAGAAAGGGGCTCAGGAGTAAGGCTTTGTTGATTTGGTTTATTTAGGGACGCTCTTTAACATCTCAGGTCATCAACGTCCCATTCAATTGAGGGCGTGAAACGGCCGATAAATTTTGCTCAGAGGTCTGTTCTTTCAGGCTTGAGGTTCTTTTATGTGCCGTAAATGTACGAGTCCCTTAATTTCCCTTCCGAAGGAAGCCATTCTTAGGAGTTTTACCCCCAAAATAATCCTGGCCGAAATTGAACCCGCGATATTGGGTTTAGGAGGCAATTGTGGTTACCACTACACCACCAGGATCGACGATTGCTGCAGCTAAAGATTCATCGCACAACATACCGGGTGTAACAATAAGAACGGCTAACTTCCCGGACACATTCCGCACAGGTAGAAGAAGAAAATATGTTATATGGACATGGGTCCGGAAACACTTTATTTCATGTTAGAACTCATTTATTACAACTCTTCATAGTACATTAATCATAGGGAATACACAGGAACAGAACGTACCAGCATACCATATGGAACTCTTTCTTGCACGAAATTCAATCACTTCCCAATTTCACATTCACCTATCGGGAATACCCTTTAAAGTGTAAGTTCTTACATTTATATGCCACACATTCTCTAAAAGTGTACCCACTAATTTTTGCTATATGGAAACAACTTAATGACAGGTTTTTCAGGCATTTTAAAACTCAATGACAAGCTTGAAAATACTATTTAATAGTTTCACTTAGCATCTGTATAAAACCGATAAAAAGAAACACGAATAATACCAGAATATTCTCTTCATATAGTTATTTTGCGAACTTTTCGCAGCTGATATATTATTGATGATGCTAAGGATAATGAAACATTTATACATTAGATCCGAGGTATATAGGACTCAGATGAGCGAGCTTCGCGGTCATGACCGGGCAGGGCACGGAAGTTCAGATGGGAGAGCATGGACACGGTGAGACGAATATCCACGTTTCCAGTCCCGGCCGTGACTTCTAATTCTCCTATCTATCCAAATCATAAAACAGGATTTTAAATATCAGATAAAATGTACATGTATGAAGAGATTTAAGGTATTAGCAATCTTCCATTATATCTATGGATGAGGAAAGTACTTTCTCCAGTATGAAATTGTTATCACAATATTTTACTTTATTTTGCGGCTGACTATCGTTGGTTATACATATAACTATAGCTAAAGTGCTTTAAATAATATTGTCGGTCCTGGCGGTGTACTTGCCTCGTAAACCCAAGATCGCGGGTTCGATCCCGGCCAGCATCGATGGAATTTTTCGGGCATAAAAATTCTAAGCATGGCTTCCTTCGGAAGAGAAGTAAAGCCGTGGGTCCCATGCCGTAGATTTACTGCACGAAAAAGAACCTGAAGAAGATGCCTCTGAGCAAAATTTGTCGGCCGTTTCACGTCCTAAATTGAATGGGACGCTGATGACCTGAGATGTTAAAGAGCGTCAGTAAAGAAAACAAATCAATCGGTTGATTAATGTTGTAATATTATTAATAATGACAGCTCTAATGGAGGGTACTTTCCCGCTAACGTGCCGAACTAAATGTATAAATACGTACTTATGCAAAATTCTGTTCAGTGACGTCAGTAAAGTGATTTCGCGAATATTATAGAGAATGATGGCTTTTCTAATGCTATATAGCATTATTAAATAAGACACAAATTCTTAATTGCAATGCTTATGTATATATCCATATACCTATATAGAGACAACGGTGTTATCTCAGTTTATAAGATATCCATCCCATGGGCCCAGAGACTACGGTATATGTGTCACTATATAACACCGGAGGACAATACGATAATAATATTTTTACAAAACTATTAACAGACAAATAATTTTATTATATGAAAACATTCCTTTTCTCTCACTTTCATATGTCTACTTCACAATTATACATTTTTTAAACACACACAACTTCTAATTAGGCGCAGTTTTCATAAAAACTCACCCAGATTTAATTTTTTTTTCTTACGCAAGCTAGTCCCAAACAAGCTAACCTGTCCCTATTCTAGTACACTTGGCTCCAAGGGTCACCCGCCAAAGTTCTATCAGTGCTTATAGCTAACACTAGCTCTGACTTCCTAAGGCTAACTAGTTTGTGTCTCTGCAATTCAGCATAAAATATTTAGAAACTGCAACAAAGCATCTAGCATAACATAGCCATGTTTGATGACAAATATTCTCAGAGTACAAATGGCCATAGTTTTGCTAGCTAAGCCCTTGCTAAAATGTCTAACAACTAAGCCTAACCATATAAGAAATCAAAATAGTCTTAACGTATAAAATTAAATAACATATTTACATATCACATCACCTGCTTGTATTGGCGCTATCTTGGATGATAAGACGCTGGCATGAATATTATGAAAAGTTGTATTACAGAATGTATAAATAATATGTTCTGGGATTTCAGGCCGCGATCTAGAGCTCACAAAATATTTAGGTCACGCATCATTAGAGGAAGGCACCTGTCTGTCTGCCTGACTCTCAACAACTGTTTGTTCTTGTAAGATATTGCTGCGAAACTTTGACATAAGAAGGAGAAGATGGGAGAAGAGTGCCAAGATTATATCGATATTCATCGTTGTTTGGAGTGATGACACCTTTGGCAAGTACTGTATTCATATCTCGATTTAGTTTGAATCCTATTATTATACTGATATTGTTAGATGTATATTTAGATACTTCTGATATATCCCTACGAAATCCCCTATAATAATGCTTACTGTAGACCAGGTAAAGCCATAGGTGTCTTCGTGAAGCACACAATGGTTATTCAAAATAATAGCAATATCAACAAAAACAGATCTTTTCATTTGTTCCACGTTTGAGACTCGCATATATATGTTGCGTGGTTTCCGTTGGTCACTTAGGCTAACACTGGAAACCAACAAGTTATTTACAAATCCATTTGTGTTCAAAGGAAAAATCATTCTGCCAAATATAACGTAGCATCGACGCTTTCCTGTCCATGACCAAGATAAGAACGTTGTTATCCCAGGCGTCCACAAAACTCCTTGCAATTGCAGGAAGGTATGCGTAGGAACTACGAAACGAATAACCAAGACTCATATTTCGAAATATAAATGCTATTGTCGCCTGGTACAAATAGAAAAATCTGCTGTTGTTGAATAAGCATTAGATAACTGGCATTGCGAAGTTATCAATGTCTAACCACTAATAAGAAAGAATTAAATCATAGGGAGGCAAATAATATTCAAATATGCTAATAATATCAATTAAAAAAAAACGCAAAGTAAATCGAGCGTGGGTTCCAGCATTTGCTAAACGTGGCATCTATTCAGCCGTCATCACCACGAACTCGTCAACGGGAGATCTACAGATCGATTCCCACCAGGACCATCCACCATCCTTCCAGGTTTCTCTCAATGCTCATAAATGACAAATGCCGGGGAGGTACTCTAAACTTTGGATTGGAACGTTTCTTTGATGATAAAAATCCAAATTTATGAATTCATCTTATGTATCACCCTGCCTGTGATACCTCAGCAGTAAAAAACGAACGAAAAAATATCCAGTCGACATTATAATGGCAGTGGCATTTCTCTTCTGCGCCACATCTACTGGTGACAGCGAAGAAACAGTCGAGAACAGGTACAGTAAATCCCATGCACGTTCTGTCACTTATTAATTGAGAAGTAAATGGCATGCATTTGATATTATTTGAATTTACTATCTCAATATATACTATTTATGTTGTCGAGCGACCTTCCACTTGAAGCGGTTTTAATATGGGATGTTGATGAATATTCACCCCAGGGTCCCGCTTCGTACCCCGGGTCTTTCAGGTACCCGAATTTGCTTTTTGTGCCCTCGTAGTCACGAGAAGAGGGAGATGAAAGGGAAGGGTTTAAATCACAAGACAATTTGTGTTATTAAACTGGAAGTGTTTGTTCACATGACTTTGTTGTCGACCACCTGGTCCGTTACCTCTTTGACGCTGCTTGAAATTGCCTCTACCGCCCTAACACTATTTTGTGTACCTCTTGTCTTTCACTCTCCTACTGTATCTGGGACTACGTCCTGGTAACTACTGTTCAGTACTGACCGGGGATGCCTTCTGGAGACTGCTCCCTACTGTTTGGAACTGCGATGATCACTGTCTGAACTGGGTACTTTTTTATGGTTGTTTCCACTTATATACAATTCAAAGTGTCCCTGCGTGGTCGTGAGAGCTCACGGGGTCCAAAGACTAGCGCCTACTGAGTCTGAACCTTCAAAATATTCAAATATTATTAGAGAGCTCTCGTGCTCCCAAACGCGCTTACTTTAAATCCATCAACTCTTTGACTCCTCACTGGCGAGCTCATTCGATGTAATGACATCATTGACAACACCTGTTCTCCTTCTAACATTAAAAGAATTTCGGAGCATCTCCAGCAACTAAAGATACAAAAGGACCTATTGTTCGGCTCATGCCGGACCTGCATGCACTTACTTTTGTACACAATAGAGACCCATTGCTCGACCCATTATCAGTGACAGCACAAAAGATTACAATAGGCAGCCTTTTCCTTCTCCTCAAGGAGTATACGTCCAGGGAGCCATGAATACATTTTTGTGATACATGAAATGGTCTTGCTTGTTACTACAGGCTATATAATATTTAACACTTATTACTATTTAAATTATATAAATACATTCACTCTCGGGTATGCGTTGGTGTGAGGACCTTCACAAACTTGACTTTCATTTGAAACTTTGTAGGTGTTCAATGCCTGGAGTACTAGCCCCAGTCGCTCGAGCTGCCAGAGTATAGAGATACCCTTAACGATTTTTTTTCCCACCGTTGGACATATTCTGAGAAAAATTCAGGGATCTTTAAAGTGGAAACACGGACACTGCTTGGTTGCAGGAGAGCTTGAGAAGGTTGTAGCCATGTGACATAGACAGGTTGAAGATTTACAATCTCATTTATTCTCACTGTTAAGAGAAAGTGTTGAGAAGGAAAGCATCAGTCAGTACAGTTCGTGTTGTTAACCTGTGCGGACTGTAAGTTACAATATAAAAGTAAATGCATTATATAAAATAGGAAATAGTCCTGTAGTGTTGAAGAAATGTGGTTCTTCAATTTATTGGTAACTTGTATAAGTATAGTGTTCGTGTTTTCATAATGTATGAGCATTTTACAAACTTAATTTTAACTAACGGTACAGAATTGCAGCAAAAGAACTAGGAACGCCAAGACCCATTTTAAATATACAACAGGAGTGTAATAATATAAAGAGAGCGTTAATGATATCTCAACAAATGGCTAAATGAAAAAATACGAATGGATTTATGACTGTGAAGTAAGTAATGTATTATTTTGATTCCCATGTGTACTGTTTGGAATCCTTAAGTTACCAAGTATGTCTTTTATTGTTTTAAATAATATAATGTAACTCTGAGAGATTTATATGAACTTTTTGAAAGTAATAAATATCATAATTAAACACAATGTGTTTTCCTAACCACAGCTCATGTTATTTGTACTCAGGTGTGTTTAATGTTCTTAAGTAACTTTGCTCCTGAGCCATAACCCTTTCTAGCTGCACAATTACACACCTTGTATCTAAACTTAAAACTTAAAAGCGAAACTTAAAGACAATATAAAAATGGCTTATAAGGAATCTGTTAAAGTTTGACTGTATGTTCTTGAATTGAGTTTTGCGTTTCGTAAAGGAACTCCCTATGAAAACAATTACAGATAAAATTTAAATGTTCAAACTGTTGTAGTTTCATGGCATGTTTACCGTAACTTTGGATCCTCTTTTCTTACTGTTGGCTTAGATTAGTGGCCGGCAGGTGTTATGCACTCCTGACGTCAGAGCAAGGTCAACCATTGTGAGATCACCAAGAGAAGGGCTGATTTCGCGCAATACAAGGAAAATGCACTTCAGTGGAAGAAGATCCAGTTAAGTATTCTTTTAGTTTACTACAATAGCTTTAAAATTTTTTGGCTTGTAACACTTGCTTCATACTGTGGAATATGCGACAGTGTAAATCAGAGATGCACAGAAAGTTACACCCACCAACATCGATAGATGCCTTTAGATAAATTTCGCGAAGGCTGAAGAAATGTTACAGCACTTGAGAATGTTCTCGGTTGCTCCTGAAGCTTAGCGGTAGATACAGATGATTAAACCTCATCTTCAATTTAGTTTACGTTAAAATGGGGGGAAGAAAAAATCATTCACTAATAGTGCAATATTGACTATCTTTGGCAGCTTGTTTTTTATTATGTGTTAAAACCGCAACGGGTGGCCGAGGTCGTTAAGACGGGGACTCATGAGGGGGGGGGGTGTCTGGGGTTCGATTCGTTATCTCTGTCTGAGGTTTCTCTCAGTCCTCATAACTGGCAAATGCCGGGGAGGTACCCTAAACTTAGGCCTGGGACGTTTCTTTTCTTAAAAAAATGTTTTTTCCTAATTTATCATTTTCTCTCACATATCACCAGTGTCCACCACCTATGATGCCTCAATAGTAAAAACAGGCGTTAAATACTATTAAAAAAAATACAAGTTAATAATTATTATCCATGTTTCTATCTTTTTTTTAATATGACGTGTAAAAGATCAAATTGCCAAAGTGAAGAATATTATATGAAAATATAACTAGGGAAATAGAACCATTGCCAGCTGCTGTGAAAAAATGTCACTTTGTTTTTATATCGAGGGAGCCAAAAATGTATACACACTTTCACAGTAGATATCTATGTAATATATTTCAAAGTTTTACCGAAAAACAACAGTAGTGTGTAATATGATCTTCTGTAAACAGATGTGACTTACATTACGTTATGATAGCGTTGCTACAACAAAATGGAGCAAAGATTATCGTTTGAACAGCGGAAAGAAATTTTGAAATGGTAATGGAAAACCCAGAATGTTGTTGAAGTCCAAAGGCAATGGAGACGTATGTATAGAACAGAACCATCGTTGAACTTCTACCTATGGGGAACTATTAAGGATGCTGTACACCGTAGAAAAACAGCTACACTGACAGCACTTCGGGAAGAAATTGAAACGGCATGTGCTGCAATCGCTGAACTTTCGTAAACGTTGCTCAATCAGCAGTTCAACGTACTCAGAAGTGTATCGACGCCGATGGTGGATATTTTGAGCAACTGTAGTAACTGTAAAGGTTTAAGATGATTTGTGTTCATCATTTTCTGTTTGTGAGAATTCAGTTTTATTATGTCAACACAGTTTTTTTCCTTGGTTGAAGTGTTTATACATTTTTGGCACCCTCTGTATTATGACTTTACATAAAAGGACACACCTACTGAGGGTGTTGCAGCGAATCTGCGGTTCCAAGCAAGTTGAATAAGATACATTTAAGACCAAACGCAGTAAATTTCAACAGGTAAGATGGTGGTTTGCTATCTTCTCAATTAAAGAAAGTCAAGTAAATTAACCAAATAACCACATTTCCATACAAGTACAAGTAGTTTCAAAGTTGCTAAAATAATTGCCATAAAATGCAGTAATACATTATAGGTAAATTTTCATTTACTTGATTGAAAAAAATCGGTGATTTCGCTGAGAAAAGATATCAATAGTACTTTTGTGAATTATGCTATTTTCCCCTACACAGAAGGCATGTTCTCCACCATAAAAACAACATGATGGCATAAAAAAAATAGTTCAAATCAACTGGACATGAAATGTTAAGAGTTAGACGAACATTCTCTGTTGAATAGTTCCGATCGCGCACGGAATTGTCTCTGACTTCAACTAGATTAGTTTCTATGACAGCTACATTATAAGAAAATGAACTATATTAGAAAAAGTGTATTTCAGCGTGTACTAATGCCGAACCAGTAATAAGTGATTGAAAAACACTTTTTTCTTATGTAGCGTCTACTCATTGTTTCCAACATTGAGAAATTGTGGTAGCAAAAACGACCGACCCAGTCCTAAGGAGGGTAATGAAATCATTAGTTGCAGCAATTAACACTTTAAAACTAGAGACCTGTTCTTTCACACAGATACTCGTTGATTGCTCAAAGGAAAAGCACTCTTTAGATTTTATGAACTAAGAACTTGCCACAGGGAAACTGGATTTTGTCAACTTCATTAAAGACAATATATGGAGTTCAAATATTGCACACTTGAATGATATTTTTGGTAATTTAAGCAGTGTTAATGTGAGCATACTAGCAAAGTTTTGGTATAAAAACTGCTGCTAAATGAATGATCAGGCCACTTAATGGAAACCAAATTAAAGGGGGGGGGGGAAACGATGAAAGAAATCCGATGTACAAAATCTGAAGCTGTAAAACGATACTAATATATTAAATATTTACGTACATGATACACAAATAAAACTTCGAAGACATTATGTGGTGTTAGGCAGATTTATGTAATACCACAAACTCTTCGTATCCTAGTTGGTCCGTCTGAACATTTGAAAAGAATTCATGAGAGAGAATAGGAGATGGTATCCACAATATTCGGGACTGGTGATGCCATCTCGATAGTAGCTGCAGTAGAGTTTTGTACCTCTAGGTGGCAACATTAGCACATCTGATGAGTGAGTGTTTAAAATTTCATGCAGCTGGGTAGATATGTTGAGATTCTATTGTACTTTTCATGATATTCTGTGTGTAGCGTGTGGCGATTTTACGATGGATCCAAGATTAGAACAAAGAGTGTGCATCAAAATCTGTGCAATTGTCGGGGAAAATGCTACGGAGACCCTCGCAATGTTTCAACAAGTATTTGGGACAAAGCATGAGCCGTTCACATGTGTTTGAGTGGCATGCTTGGTTCAGGACCGGCCATACAGCTATTGAAGACGATGTTCAGGCCGATAGGCCTGTCAGCTGCACAAAGCCTGACATTGTTGCCAAAGTTCAACACTTCTTTTTTGAGGATCGACGTCGAACCATTGAAGATCTTGCTCATGAAGTTCGAATTGGTTATGGGACATGCCAACGAATTTTAACTGATGAATTGGGCATGCATTGTGTCGCCGCAAAATTTGTACCAAGGATCCTGACTGCTCATCAGAAGGCGCAGCGTGTTGAAGTTTGTACGGAGCCTTCGTCAGGCCGTATCCGATGACCCAACCTTCTTGTCCAGGGGTCATCACCGGCGACGAGAGCTGCATGTACGGTTATGACCCTGAGACAAAACAACAATCCTCCCAGTGGAAGAGCCCGAACTCACCAAGACCAAAAAAGTGAGACAAGTGAAGAGTAAAGTCAAGAGCATGCTCCTCATTTTCTTTGATATCAAGGAGATTGTGCACAAAGAATTCGTCCCACCAAATCAAACAGTGAGTTCCACGTGCTACTGTGACGATTCGCGACGACTCCGTGAAAATGTGCGGAGACATGGCTCGAACTTTGGCGACCAGAGAACTGGCTGTTGCATCACGATAATGCGCCCTGTCACAATTCCTTGTTCACCAGGAGCTTTTTGACGGTTGTCCGCCACCCACCGTATTCACCTGATTTGGCACCCTGCGACTTCGCTCTATTCTCCAAACTGAAAATCAAGTTGAAAGGAAGTCAGTTCGACACAATTGAGAGGATTCAAGAAGAAACGCTGTCTGTGCTAAACACCCTCAAAGATCATCACTTCCAAGATGCACTTGGAAAATGGCAGAATCGCTGGGACCGGTGTATACTGTGGAAGGGAACTACTTAGGTCATTAGTCTCAAAGTATATTTTTGAACCTGGATATTCTGGATAGCATCTCGTATATCCAGGACATGAAGAAAAACTTTGGGACTTCATCTGACTTTGTTCAAAGTGAGCCCCAACGATTATCAAGTTAAGTCAATATCCAGCTTCCAAAGAAAACATTTATAAAAAGAAAATATCTACCTGCAGAATCGAAAACTTGAAAAGCTTTAAGCAACAGCGGGTAAGTACATCAAGATACTTGCATTGCAAGGCGAAAATGACTCAGCTATATGAATAATTGCGTATTTTGAATCAAGTTCACTCAGAAGTGTGGGTTGAATATTAAAACGGGAAATCAAATGCTAAAATGAGAGCACAGATCCACTCGTTCATCTCACTTGCTCTTGATCCGGAAGAGTACATTCAGCAATAATGTGATGACCTGCAAGGTAATGTCCTTCGGGTTTTATGACGTAGGAGACAACTACGTCAGAGAACCAAGGCTAAACATGTAGTCTTTCCACCCGAAACTTGGAACTGTTGTGGTCGTGTCCTTGAAAACTAGTCACGAACTATTAATAAATGCAACGATGTAGCACATGAGGTTAAACACCTTAAGGAAAAGTCGAACTATTCTCTGTGCTGAAGCAACTGCAGTTGGAATTTCTCCGAAACAAAGAGGAAATTTGTAATTGCCTCTTACAGAGTTTCAGGAGGCTTTGAAATCAACAAACGATTTCTCAATTTGCTCTCGATATATTATTAATGTAATTTAGGAATTAATAACACAGAAATAGTATGATAAATGATTGTACTTTTGACTGCGGGGTTGGCCATTGGAGTTCGGTGTTAATATTCAGTGATACGCATTGGAATTTTTAAGCACTAAAATCAGAACAAAGCGGAATGAAATTACGTTGATGTTGGACTGCAGACAACAAGAAATAGGAACAAGAGTTACAAACTACCCTCTTCCGATGCCTGTCAATTATCTGTTCTTATTTATCTTTCGGGCGGTGGTTCATAATTTGAATGCTTGCTTTGTTTGAGTGTATTTAACTTAATGCTACGTGCTTAAGAATTCCGAAACCTACCACTACAAATGTCATACATGGGGACTAAAGGATCATTCTATAAAGGAAAACAAGGCGGGAAAATGCGGTACTAAAACCACAGTGTTTTTTGGTCTAGAATAATGCCAAGAAAGGAGTGGATATTAATTCATATAACTTCCTAGCATTTTGTGGTAAGAACAGGTTTGAAGTTGTATAGAAAATTAATATTCGAAATAATTTTTTGAAATTAAAAATTTTGGGATGCTATACAATATGGTGAATGAGATTAGATTATAATTATAAATTTCAGAAAAATCCCTGCACAGAATTTAGGAACAAAACGCGGCCAATACGCCACCTCTAGTCAGTTCATTCCGTCATAAAACAAAGGCGGGGGAAGACAGAACAGAAAATAATGCAGTGAGACAAGGGAAAAAATTGAACAGAAAAACAAACAAAAAGGGCAATAAAGTTACCAGGTTCTATCAAGGGATGTAAAGGGAGGCCTGATTTTTCTTGCTCCGGTTTAAGAATATCATAAAGTGGCACAAAAACGAAAATACAGACTTTTTTTTATTAGTGCTTAACGCCCTTTTTTACTATTGAGGCACCACAGGCGGTGAACACTGATGATGCATGAAATGAAATGATAAATTGGGAAAGAATTTTTTTTTAAGGAAGGAAACGTTCCAGGCCTAAGGTTAGGGTACCTCCCCGGCATTTGCCATTTATGAGGATTGAGGAAAACCTGGAAAAACCCTCAGTCAGGGAGGACGGTCTTGGCAGGATTCGAACCCCAGACATCCCGTTAACGAGTTCGCACCTTAACGACCTCCGCCACCCGTGGCGGTAAACATGCAGACTGATATTACATCAAATGTCATACAATACTTTAAAAAAAGGTAACTGCTTCATTTTATGGGATTTTTAGTAAGAAATACAAGAAAATACAACGCTGTTAATGTTAATACTTTGATGTCTGAAAATAGTACGCCTCTTAGATACGGCATCCGACTTACGAGACTGACATTGCTTTTACAGAAGCTGCCACCTGTCCCAAAGATCAAACACTGACTGCAGAAAAATCGTTATAATAGTTATGCTCGCCGCTAGATTGCATCTTTTAGGTTAAGGCCAGGGAGATGCAATGGAGAGGCGGCCTTGGAGCCTCGTTTCATTCCAGAGTTGCTGCGCTCAGAGAGGTGAGAAGTAGACGGCACTGCGAGCGCAGCAGTTGTGGCAGAGCTGAGCTACTGAGATACGATAAGGGCCAATGAGACAACAGCACTGTAAATAGTTAATGGAAATTTTAAAGCCATGTCATCAAACGAAAAATAAACCTTTCCAATTTGTTATGCTAAAAATTTGCTTATAGATGTTCGTCACATATCAGAAAACCCAAAAACGTTTGCACAGAAAGTAAGCTTTCTTACGTTCATCATTGTAAAAATTTGGATGGTGTATTATCATAAAGTTCCACGCGGCATAAGCCGCGACACATTTCGTCCGCGAAAGCATGTCATAAGTGTCTTACGTTCAAACTGATTACTTGCAATATACAGAAATTTGCGTTTATTGTGCAATGCGTTTGCAGAAAATGCTGTCCTAAATTGCACAGAAGATACGCGAGTATTTGATACGGGAAATGTTTTATGTTAATTGCCTTATACTTATTGTGATGGGTTGTAATATCAAAGATTGCGACTTTGCTTACCGCAAAAAGCATCTTCATTTTGTTTATTTATAGTTAATTGGAATGTATTGCCCGAGTTCTGTTGAAAGGAAAGGAATTGCACGTCTAATATAATTCTAATATAATATAATTCAGTTAATGACAATACAATGCATTTAAATCCAAATGCGTACTTTATACTTTATTGTGTGCATAAACATGTACGTTAAATAATTAATTTCCATAAATTACAGAAAACATTTTTGTTTTTCAAATTCATAATTTTTTGTTGAAAAAATATACATATTAATGTATTTACGATATATAATTAATTAGCTCATAACAAATTCACGCTTAGTTCAAAGCTCCGTATCCTTTTATCTTCTCTTTCTTCTTTTCTAATTTTTATTTTTTGTTTTGTTTAATTGCTTTAATTAAAACAACTTACTAATAACTAAATAGTGGATTGGTAAACTCAATATTTTCAAAATAATGATTATAGAAAAAAATGACTTTCCTACTGATTTATGCAGAATAATCAATTGTTAATATAAAAACTATTTGTTAACACTGATAATAGCTCAATTACTAATTAAGCACAAAGGTTAAGAATTTGGTTAGAAAGTTGAAGCAATTTTATTTCAATGTCCAAGGTCATACAAAATTAAAGAGTTTATGCCATTTGAGAGTCCTTTGAAAAAATTCAATAATATGGCACTTTCTTAATGTTCATTGTTGCTTATCTCAGAACATTTACAATGACCATCATACTTCTTAATTACCACCCTTATCCACTAAAATTATTTTAATCATTAACTTGCACTTTTTATTCCGAGATTAGTTTTGCATTTTTTTTTTTTTTTTTTCGGGTTTCAGCATTTGTCTTCTCTTTTTCCCCGTACATTTTTTAAAAACATGCGAGACGCTAATCTGTTCTATGTCATGGATAATATTTCTATGAAAGTCTGAAACCATTCTTAGCTGTTTTATTTACATCTATTAATGAATATATTTTATGGTACTTTTTAAACTGGATAATATAATGTTTATAACCATGTTTAAGGAATATAATTTAAATTTTCCAATGTTAAATGGAACTAAGTCAAAAAATGCAATTTTAACTTTTTTCTTAGAAGTCATTTCAAAGGCCAAACTGCGTTAAAATATGTTAAAAAGAACCAAGTGTGACTGCCCCAACACTGTAATTCAGTACGTCAGTTTATAATGCAATGATAAAACACAATAAGTCATTGACTGGATTCCTTTTAGCACAGCATTGTTTTAAATTGGCAGTACCTAATACACTTCCTCCTAATTATTTTGTTGTCATACGTCATTTGTTTCACTGCAGTATTGTTATAGATGCAGAAGATTTTAGTGGGTTTTTTTATTTGTTTTATTTATGGACGCTCTTTAACATCTCAGGTCATCAGCGTCCCATTCAATTCCGGGCGTGAAACGGCCAACAAATTTTGCTCAGAGGCCTCTTCTTTCAGGCTTGAGATTCTTTTTCGTGCCGTAAATGTACGACACGGGACCCACGGCTTTACTTCCCTTCCGAAGGGAGCCATACGTAGGAAAAGGTCTGAAAAAAATTCATCGAACCTGACCGTGTTTGAACCCGCGACCTTGGGTTTAGAAGGCAAGTATGGTTACCACTACACCACCAGGACCGACCCAATTTTGGTGGAGGTAACATACATAATGGGGAATAATTCCGAAAAATATCAAAGAAATATTATTAAGAATTGCAGAATTTCTAGAGAAGAGTACATTAAGTGATAAACATATTGAACAAAGAACAACAGGTGGAGATTGCAAGTGTCAAAATATACCTGAAGCTGACAGACATAAAATTCTTTAAAAATTGAAGATAAAAGTCACATACAGCATTTGAATGACATGAAACTAGTTAAGCAACACACCTAGACACTCCCAAGAAAAAACAAGCAAAACACAGCGAAATGGTTCGTAAAGTTTTCAGAGATGGTGGGAAGAACTGTTTTTTTCTTTGTTACTATAAGAGAATGGGGTTCACATCTATACCCGGGCAGCTGAAACTTGACCTTTTCAGTTGGTAATGCTAAGATTAACAAATGAGGAATGCTACCCATTACACCTTCTGAACTAATTACAAACAACATTATCGGTCAATAAGTCGTGACTTATCAGCTGCTTTAATTGAACTAATTGTCCCAAAGAGGTCATTTGCCGAATAACTCACGAAATGGTGGCTAACCGCTGCATCGTGGTGTTACACGAACGCTTAATAAGCAAAACTGAAAACTCGAACAATACTAGCGTTAAGAAGTGGTGGATGTGGCAACATCGCAGCCGCAGCATAGCCAACATTACATGAATTGACGCTAATTGTCAAGAGCAATGTTTCGATGTCTTGGGGTATATGATTACATATGATTACCGAATCCTTTACCCCAAATATTACTTGTTGACTGCTGCTCCAACGGCCTCCCTTCTTTCTTTTCGAAGTCTTCTAATTATAAGAATTGCAAATGTATCACATCAGTTATTCCTTTAATGTTCCCGTTTAAAAGTATACAGAATTTCTGCATTCGTGCATTTAAAAACATCACTCCCAGTGTTACCAACATGTAGAATCGCTATTAAGAATCTTTGAGGCCGCAATGCTTGTTTAAAAAATAAACAAATAATTAAAAAATTGAAAATGTGCGATCTCAGTCCAAATTGTGAAACTGCGGTTCATAATATGCACTAACGTTTCCTTGTTCCATGAATAGATACGTCGTTTCTTTTGGTACGCACATGCAAGACCTGTTCAGTTTACAAAATGGCCTACCTTCTCACAGCATAATTTACGAAATGGTACGTTTTGTAATTCATTGCTGTAAAACCAATTTTGGATTTGAGTAAAGCAGTTTATTTATTTATGTATTTATTTATTTATTTCCATTTTATTAAGGCTATATAGTATGATCGAACAAAAACAGTAACAATGAGTTTCATATCTAGTACACTGGCATATATATATATATATATATATATATATATATATATATATATATGTAAGGCATCCTATAAGCTTAATAAATGCTGTGAAAAACTAATAACATCTCTAACTATTTATATTTCAACTAATATTGTATTGCAATTCCAAATAGAGTAGATCAAGACCTGAAACCATGCCACTTTCTAGCAGTAGTGAAATTTGCAGAAAGCATCTAAAATCTAAAGAGGCCTTAATGATCCCAATACTACAATCTACTTCAGAAGGGATAAAAGACAGTGTACTGAATCTTCGAATATCTGAAATTGAATGTTTCCATATTGAAGGAGGGGAAAAAAAAAAAAAAAAAAAGCACACAAAATGAAAATGTGTTATTGCAATGAAGTGGAAAATAAAATAAAACATTCTGTAGTTAGTTAATAAAAGAAAAAAAAAGGGGGGGAGCGCCCTTCTCAGCTTTAACAAAACCTGACAGATTCCATATATTAATTGAAAATTGAAATCTGATTATATCCAAAGTTTAAAATGTTTGTATTTAAATCTTATTAGTTTGTTAACATGCAAATAAGATTAAGTATACTACAAAATGTTGTATTTTGTTGAATCAGTAACTATTAGTATTTTTATGGATTGGCAGCCCCCCCCCCCCCCGTTTAAGATATTAATATTTGTTTTTAGCGTCAACTTTTAGATTCCAATCATAATTCTTTCTGTAATATACTGGCTTAAATGACAAAATTTTTGAGATTTTAGTTTATTGAATAGTGTTTTACGCTCGTAAAAAAAGTATAATATCTGTGAAAATAAATATATTATTTTCGGAATATTTCGTTTTAGAATTTGAAAATGTATGCATATGTGTTTATGTGCGTTATGTAATTTAACTTGTTCTTATTTAGTAATAAATCTTCATGCATTAAACAAGCAAACTGCAAGTTTTACCTTAAAAACGGATATATTTATGAAAGTTGTAATATGCGGAAGGAAAATACATGTGAGATTAAGTGTTTGTTTCTTTTGCACCACAGCTAACAGAGAGTGAAGTAGAAAAATGCAAATTACTTTTAAGACGTTACATACGTTTTATTTAGGTTCACATATTCATTCTTACACGAACATAAACGCTGATTTGAAACCAGCATTTCTATTCCTATAAACCGTAATGCCTTTTAGGTATAAATAAATAAAACAAATAAATAAAAATAAAATAAAAAATCTTTTCAAACATTACTGAGAATGAAATGGTCATTCAGTACCTAAAATGAAAAAGACACATACACGCACATATATATCGAGTTTCCAAAATGAGCACCAAGTAACAGGTGTTATTTAGAATCTATCGAGTTAATCTGGAACTATGCTGAGCTGATGTACGTAAGCCATCTAGTGATACTATGTGCAACTCTGTGTAGCTGTTTACCTCCCCTCCCCTGGGTTATCACTGTCCCTTCCCATTGCTAATCTCTCCTTCTCTCCCTTTCTAAATAGAACTGTGTGCAGATCAGCGTTGCCAACATAGTATAATTTATAATAATATTATAATCTTGCCTGAGTACGATATACGAATATGCAATAAGGAAAATTTATCATAATTTGAGAATGAAATGCCATTTTAAAATTTATAAGAATTAGAATAAATTTTTGATCCTCATACCTTAACGTAAACAAATTTCAATTTGTTTAACTTTATCTAATTGACTGCTTAACCGTTGTTTTCGGTTCAACAGCAGCTTCCAGGAATCACAATCCATTGCTTGAATGCTCATTTTGAAAAATCGATAAGACCTAGGGTAATATTTCTAAATACTTTTCACACTAATTCACTTATTAAGACCACATTAGATCATTCTATTAACAATAAGAAAAAGCAATAAAACATTGCAAATTATTTTATCAAATATGAAACAATGATGATACTAATAATGATTATTAATAACCAATCATATGCTTTTTTCGGGCGTAAAAATCCTAAGTATGGCTTCCTTCGGAACGAGAGTAAAGCCGTAGGTGCTGTAAAAGAACCTCAAGCCAGAAAGAAGAGCCCTCTGAGCAAAATATATTGGTAGTTACAAGCCCTGAATTGACTGAGAAGCTGATGATCTCAGATATTAAAGATCGTCCTTAAAAAAAAAAAAAAGATCAGAGACACGGTGATATTTGTCCTTTTCCTACTTTTAAGAACATTCTTACAATTTGAAAACAGCTGATCTCATTTTATTGCTTGAACCACTGGGTTATTGCCGCTTATAAAACAAAGGGAAGAATAAAACGAACCAGGTTCGCTTCCTAAATACAGAGAGATGTACAACAAAGCGCATTTAAAACTTTATTCCTGCAATCTGTCAATACTCATACTGTAAAGCTCATATAAACTAACAATGTGCCAATACGTTAGTGGAAATAGCGTAATATCCCCCAAAATATGTTTTTTCTCAGCTTGCTCTCTCGTATCTGCTCGCGCTAAAAGATGTTGCATTGCTGTGTTAACAACGTATCTTTCGTAATTACGTGTGCCAAGTGCAACAACAACAACAATAACTACATGTCTTATCTCACGATTTTCAAAGTGACGTTGTTTCGTCGACAGGAACTCAGTGGAATTTTTTCATGTCAATATTCCGGCTTTCTTCGTTTTCGATGGTGAGTACAGATAATGAACGCAGTCTCATTTGCGATACTGCATTACGCAGGGGAAAAACAGTATACAGAACAGAAACACTGGTGGCAAAAGCAGGCTTTTCAACAATTAATAATTCGGCCAATATATTTATTGTTAAACGTTTACGAATCTCTTCCATCATAATGGATTGAAAATTTATCAGTTGCTGAGGAAAAGAGGGAGAAAAATCTGTAGCATAATATTCGTAAATTGTGTTGGTTTTTTCGTTAATTCTCTTTTCAATTATTGTGCTGAGTTTCGATGGCTGGAACTGAGATGGCGTTAATGCTTTCAAAATATATCTTACTGTTCAATTATGATGTCCAGGCACCAATACTCGGAATTTTTCTTCTGCATTTTGTATTCGTCCGCCAGCTTGCAGTTCATCACAGAACTTCTTAACCTGGCGTTGCCATGTTTTGTTAACAGGATCTACTTTCCAGAAATTTCAGATTTCCTTTTATTCCTTTAAAACATATCTCGAAAGTTGTTGCTTCAATTCCATCATATTATTTTGGGCTTGTTTCAACAGTGCTATAATTGTCAAAAAATATTTGCGCTTTCCTTGTAAACATTATCGGGTGCACTGTAATATTTTACATGGAAAACAAGCACAACTACGGCTAAAAGGGGTTAAGATGTATTTTTTCAGAAGATTTGTTCGATATCAGAAGTACATTCTGAGTAAAACACACTTTTCAGCGCGAATCAACTGTCAAATCGCCCCAGACCACACAGAGATTTCCAGTGTGCGTTTGGTTGTTCCATTATCCAAGGCACTATTTAATTACAGCCATCGCGGTAAACTTTCACTACAAACACATGAACTTGCTCCACATTTGTATAAACGTCTCTTAAATTCTGAAATGTCGCTAACAGAACCACTCAGAAATAAATTTAAATTATGACCCGCGTATACACCGTACATTTTATACATAATTGCACCGTATTTGCGTTCATATTGGCTGAACCCTTCTCGCGACTATTTTTAAGATCCAATTAGCTTTTAAGTATCTTAATTATTTCCTTTCTTAACGACTTTCCAATTTGCCCATATTTTATAGAACCCAATAGGTGAAAATAATGTTTGTGGATTTTAGAAAGAAGTGAAACAGAGGATAGAAGATACAGAGAGGCGAGAGATCTGGGTTAGTTTAAAGGTTAAAAGTTCCTTAGATGTATATAAAGTAGTTAAAAGAAACTGGGGGCTGGAGAAATATATAGACATTTGTGACTAATTTGGAAGAACAGGTTTTGCATGGGTGTGTACAGGGATATTATTTTTAAAAGGACTAATGATAAATAGTAAAGAAGGATGCATAATTGGTGGGAAAGTGGAAAGTATGTTTCATTGTTTAATTGAATGTGAAATGGTAAAAAGATGGAGGTACAGTATCTGGGATGGAAAATGGGACAAATTACAACAAGAAATAATGGCAGCAAAAATATTTTCAGAAACGACAGCAGGGAAAATGATTAAGATAGGGGAATTTTTAGGAAAAGTAAGGGATAAGTGAAGAAGAAGTATAAGGAAGAAGCTTGTGATGAAAATTAGTAATTCATCTTAGGGGTCCTTTACCGTACATATGCCCTGGTTGTTGGGGTATCAGTTTCGGTGATGCTGAAATTTTGGAGATTTTGATTTATGTAAATTAAATTGTAATTGTATAATCTTGTAAACTATGCTTTACTTGACATTTTGCATATTGAATAAATTCATTCATTCAAATAGAAATCAATGAAAGATTCGCAAATATTTATTGGTTTTTCCTGTTCGTTGTAACATATTGAATGTTACACTTAACTTATCGTCTTTACTTAAGTCCTGAGTTGTATCTAACAAGATGGAAAAAATGGAACCTGTTTAATTTTTTTAATAAATTTTAATACTGAGTGACTTAAAAGTGAAAGTATTTCATTTTGAATTTGGTGACTTAAATATTAGGCCCTACGTATCTCATTGTCAACGTGGGCTTTTAAAACGTTCCCTCTGTTATGAGACATGGGTCTTTCGACACGACCACGAAAAGATATATTACCCGGAGTCAATTAAAATTATCTTCAAAATGGGACATGACATGCAAACAATTTTGAAAGCTGTGCAAGGACGTTGCTAGCGATACGAATTATAAACTAAAGGCTGAATTGGTAGACTTTCCAGAATTCTACAGTGTCCAGCTTCAAAAGGCTTGAATGCATTGAACTTTATTTTATTTGCAACTTATTTGAAGAAAATTATCCGTTTGCGAGCAGTTAGCAAAGCTACTGGATGATAGCGTTGTACCCATGTACTCTTTATGTCCTTATTGGATTATATCAAAGTTTGTGATCTGAATCAGTGTATTCAAGGTGTAAAGCTATTCCTCTTACTGCTTGTATGAAAGAATGTATAAAACATATAAATAATTTGTTTTTTGTTGAAACGTTGTTAAGGATGCACGCGAAAAATCAAATCTCCAGTAAACATGCTATAGAAATGAAATGAAATTTTCCATGCAGTATCTGACAATTTAATACAAGCTTTGTTTTTCATTTTTGAAATTTTACAACTAAATTTTATTTGGCCAACCAGTTCCGCTCTGTTACAACCGGGGTAACGTATTCGACACTGTTAACACGCTTCTACAGAGTATTTAGGTAAATGTAATACATATGTTGTAAACATTTTATTATATTTTATCAATGGTGTAAATATTCAATATATACAGAGGGTGCCAAAAATGTATACACACTTCAAGCAAAGAAAAAACTGTGTTAACATAACAAAACTGAATTCATACAAACAGAAAATGATGAGCACTAATCATCTTAGACTTTTACAGTTACAGCAGTTGCTCAAAATGTCCACCATCGGCGTCGATACACTTCTGAGTACGTTGAATTACTGATTGAGCAACGTTTGCGAAAGTATCCTCAGCGATTGCAGCACATGTCGTTTCAATTTCTTCCCGAAGTGCTGCCAGTGTAGCTGGTTTTCTACATGTACAACATTCTTAAGAGTTCCTCATAGGTGGAAGTCTAACGGAGTTTGAACCGGAGAACGCGGTGGAAACTCAATCGGACCTCTTCGTCCTATCCGGTGCCTTGAATAGTGCCTAGGATAGTGTCTTGGATCCAGTGCGCGGGGCTTGTTGCTGTGCAGGGTCTCCCAAATCTGCTCTTGTGAACATCGCATACGGTACCTTGAGTCTCAAATTTGTCTCGAATACGTGCAATTGTTACTCGCGATGGCGCTTCTGTCCTGTACACACGTCTCCATCATCTTTGAACTTTAACAGCATTCTGGTTTTCCAATACTACTTCAAAATTATTTTCCGCTGCTCAAACGATAATCTCGTTCCATTTTGTAGTAGCAACGCTAACATAACATAATGTGAGTCACATCTGTTTAAAGAACATTATACGATAATCTTGGCTTCATTTGTTCATTGTTGGTTTACCTGTCACGTAGCAACGCTATCATAATATATGTGAGTTACATCTGTTCACAGAACATAATACTACACATTACTGTTGTTTTTCGGTTCAACTTTGAAATATATTAAACAGATATCTACTGTAAAAATGTGTATATTTTTGGCACCCTTGGTATATGTGTGTTCTAATGTATCATTTTACAATAAAATTTTCTCGGGTGTTAACCGTTTGGGTAGTCTAAAGTTAGAAGGGGAAAGTGACAAAAATACTAAATCACTGTTTCAATCAAGATAGATAAGTTTCATGTCTTTTCTTAACGAAAGGCAGCTGAGGGTGGCCGTTGGAAACTCACCTTGAGGTGCCGAGTTCTTCCGCCGTTATGACATCATTTAATTTTAACCTAACCAATTACAAATAAATATTTAGAATTGTTGGTGCAGCGGGAGGCGTGCACTTACCCACCACACGCTTGGGAGTTTTGTAAAGCGGCAGTTTCTGTGTGCTTGGGGCTGATTTTCAAGCAACATTAGTCTGCGGGGGTACGTCATATTTCCCCAAGTTATTACGTACGGGTGAACGAGATTCATTTTCTCAAGTTAACAGTCGACGGCGCGCTCCGTAGAAAGTCTACACTTCAAGCGTCGTGTGAGTCGCGGGACATGTATGTATGGTAATTAGCAGACCGGTGACCCTAACGCCAGGGGAAGTCCATAAGCTCAAAACTAGATCACAGCTACCGTCTATGCAGCGCAGTAAATTTATTCTGAAAGTAGGTCAAGTTTATAATATTGAATCCGGGTAATAACAGAAACACCAGGTGTTGTAACAGAACATTACAATCAATAAATTACAGAACATACCATGTTACGTCGTGTGATGAATAAAACAATTATTAATATCATCTCCAAGTGCTGTTGAGCAGAGACTAAACAAAATGTCGAAAAATATCCTGAGATATCTTCAAAATCTTCAAAATTGCCTCAAAATTTGTGCCGAACCTAACCGCTTTATCCTCCTATACAGTGCTCCCCAAATTCTGCTGTTAAATGTTGATAATACTGTTGGCAGTACTGTGGAAGAAAGCATATTCAATAACACCGTCAGTCGCAAAATAAAAATAAATATCTCATGACATTGAAATAATGCTGAAGAGTGGATTTATATTTGCTCTAGTTGATGAAAGTGTTGACGCAGGTGGCAAATTTCAATTAAAATACTTCAATAGTTTTAAATATAATTTAGATGCCAAGAAATTAAACTCACTAGTACAAGCTTAAATATTTGTGATGCGGTTAATAATTTATTGAACATAATATTTCCTGGAAAAATTGCATCTTTGTTCGCACTTCCGAAGCAACAGCATTAAAAGAGAAACTTGAAGGTTTTTTCGTGAACCCGAATATGGGTTCGCTGTTGGGAGTAGCACAGCTTCAACAGATCTTATATACTTTTGTAGACTTAACCCAGGGTATATGCATTTTAGGAGGGCAGTTTATGGTATGTCAAACAAGAATTACTTGTGTTGAGACACTCAATGTTTTAAATGCATGGCATTCAACATAAATAAATGATTTCAGTCATAAGCAAAATTTAAGGATTTGGCAGTCTTCAGTTGTATTTTCCTTTAGTTGAAATTTCGGACATCAACGTATTCAAAATCCAAAAGAATATCTGAAGTTAATCAAAAAACTCTAAGTGCATCACAAACTTAAGTAATAATGTACTTCTCTACCTTATCCAAATTTATACATTTGGTACATGTGAAAAAGTCGACGTGCAAAATACCACTAGCGTGTCAATGAAAAAAGTCAGTTTTTTTAGACACGTGATGAAGTTATAAAATATTCTAGCCACTTCAGTACATTCTTTTATGTATGATGTCAATATCCCACAATTACAAAGAGAGCATACAAATGTACTACAATTTTCAACTTCTTACTTATGGCAAGTAGCGTTTTATAGAATGAAAATAGTGAAATCTAAAGAGAGGAACATCTCGGTGAACGAGGGTAGGTTCATAAGTTTCCGGCCTCGCCGATAAGGACTATCGCCTACATAAAACCTTATCTGGTGTGATACCTTAACTGTTAAGTAAATAACTGCAACTTCGCTCCGCTATGTTCAGTTGTTCAGATATAGTTGTATAAAGAAGGCTATGAGTAAAAGATTGTGACATGTTCAAAATGGAGTTTCGAGCTGTTATTAAGATCTTCACGAAAGAAGGACTTACTCCAAATGAAATTAAACAGCCATTGGACGGTGTATATGGAGAAACACCCGCCTCATATTCTACCGTAAAAGAATAGGCCAAACTTTTTCGGATGGGTGGAGAATGCATTGAAGCTGAGGAGCGTGCAGATCGGCCCTTGGAGGTCTCACTCCTGAAACCATCGCTAGCTCTTATGTAAGGAGAAATTATGGAAGACTGGCCGTTCAAAGTTACAGAAATTAAAGCAAGGTTCGGTCTTTCTAAAAACACAATTTTTCGAATTATTCATGAACATTTAAACACGAATAAGATTAGTGCTAGATGAGTGTCTAGACTTCTTTCCTCAGTCCAAAAACACCAACGAATCATCTGTTATCAGGAATTTTTGGAGCTCTGCTGTGGCAACGCGAGAGGAGTTCTGCAAACCATTGTTACAGGAGATGAAACTATGGTCGTCTACTATGATCCCTAAGAAAATCAATGGTGTGGCACGGTAAAACCTGGCGAAGCATCGCCTCTAAAGGACAAGATTACTCAGTCAACCAAAAAGATCATGGCCACAATCTTTTGGGACTGTGAAGGAATACTCTTCATTGACTTAAGGAGAGGAACACCACAGTAAATGGGGAGTACTATGCTGGCCTACTGCACAGACTACGTGCTTACATCAAAGAGAAAAGGTGAGGAAAGCTGAGTGGTGGTGTGAGCCCTTCTTCACGACATTGCGCTTGTGCATACAGCCCTGGTTGCAAAGGGAGCTGTGAAGAAATGTGACTTCAAGGAGATGGAGATCGACCATCCACCCCACAGCTCAGATGTAGCAACCAATGACTATTTGCTCTTCTCAAAACTCAAGAAGGAGCTTCGAGGAAGGAAATTTATGTGTGACGAAGAAGTGATGGATGCCCATTTTGCAGACATACCTTCTGACTATTTTTTTGGGGGGGGATTGAAATGTTAATTCAAATATGTGAGAAGTGTATTGCAATAAATGGTAACTATATTGAAAAGAAAAATAGCTTTTGTCTGTATCTTACGTAGAAAATGATTAGACCGGAAACTTATGGTCCTACTCTAGTATATGTTCCAGAAGATGTTGTTTATTAGTCCGTCAACCATAAAGTAAAGTTTTCGCAATCTCTGGGAAATAGCAAAAGCAGATTTTACAATCATTTAGTAGTTTTCAAAACCAACAATAATAATAAGTATAATTATAATAATAATTCTTTTCGGACATAGAGTATACGAGGATAGGTTGTGATTGTAAACATGCACTTTTTTTTTTCTGACGTAGTCAAAATGTTGCTTTTATTTGAAAGAATGCAATCGCTTAACATCGATCTATCTACTGTAGGTCGGGGATAGCACAAAGGTTCATACTATTATTGTAATTGTTATAATAATAATAATAATAATAATAATAATAATAATAATAATAATAATAATAATCAAACGAGAATTTGTCTCTAGCGATATCTTGTGCATTCTGTATAGTTTGTCGTCAGTCAAAAACGGTTGGGAAACACTGACATGCTCCATCATTCTCGAGACAAAGGGACTAGAAATCCATCCATCCATTTACCGAGCGGAGTGGACTTACAACAGGAGGTTCCGGGAATTCAAATCCCTTGGAACCAGCCATTCTGACTTTGGATTTTTAGAGATTTCCACTAATTTCACGCTGTCCCGTTTAATATTATTTCATTCTTTGGTTCTATTTAAGGGTTAAGAGTGCCAGGTGAGGTGGGGCGGTGCGTGTGGAGGTGACTTGCGCGTTGGATATATCATTCAATATGAATCTGTACGCGACATATCTTTACGTCCTGAGTTATTGCTGCGTCAAGACTTCGTTTTCATTGTGAACGAGGCATTATCCACTGTGCTTCGTATCATAACCTTATTGTATTATTTCTCCGCATCTGATTAGAAGAAAAGTGAATAAGATAACATATAATGCTTGCTTTTATGGGGTAACAAGAAAAAAATGAAGTAAATAAAAATAAAATATGTCCATCGGGTTGGGAAATATTTGGACAGCAGGCCAAGGTAACTGGAGAACTGTGTGGAGGAAGGTCAAGAACCGCCTGAAGGATACAGACAGGCAGCATACAATCATACAATGTGGGGAAAAGATCTCGTTAGAAGTGCAAACGGGGTTAAAATCTCGATGGGGGATGGAGCAGTGCATTGGAATAGGGACCAGACTCATCAAACAGGGACTCGCGTGATTTAGACTTGCAGCAGATCAGAATCTCAGGTGAAAATGGACTAACAAGAGAGGAAGAATCATGGTTGCATATCCTAGCGAGCTGCAGCAGCACTGAGGTGTTGAGAAAAAAGTACTTGCCGGCTTCCTTTACTGACTCTAACAGAGGGCAAGGGGGCATGCTGGGCTCTGCTGGCAGGCAAGGATGAGGAACAGCGGGGGGAGGGGCGGGGGGGGGAACTAAACTGAGTTAAAATATATGTATATATGTACGTATTGTTTTTCTTTTTATTGATTTATTTATGGACGCTCTTTAACAGCTCAGGTCACCAGCGTCCCATTCAACTCAGGGCGTGAAACGGCCGACAAATTTTGCTCAGAGACCTCTCTTTCAGGCTTGAGGTTCTTTTTCGTGCCGTAAATGTACGACACGGGACCCACAGCTTTACTTCCCTTCCGAAGGAAGCCATACGTATGTATGTATGTATGTATGTATGTATGTATGTATGTATGTATGTATGTATGTATGTATGTATGTATGTATGTAAGTATAGTGTTTACTTATTTCACTGACAAGGGGGAAGGGGTTATATATCCTGTATGTGTGTATGAAGCTAATATTGAGATTATTATTATTATTATTATTATTATTATTATTATTATTATAATTATTATTAAGGTTATTACTATCATTATTATTTTAATTGCGTTAAACAATGGAGGCAGGTCTTATTGACTTATTTATTTAAGTCATGTACCTTTTGTGTATTATGAAAGGCACGTACAGTCCGGTGGACCCGGAAGGTTGTAAAGTTAATAATGCGTATGTTAATTTGAATAAATACATTCATTCAATCAAGTAAAACATGTTCTCTGCATAATAAATTGAAGTACAAATTGGGTTTTATTTACAGGAAACGTGAAACAAATTAACCCAGTTAATGTCGTGTCTATTTTAAAAAGCGATGTAGAAAACAGATTTGGTTGGAGAAGGATCTGACGGTTTGGCATTTACCAAGATGTTATTTGAACTAATCTGACATAATTGAAAGTGTTAGCGACCGAAACGCTACATGTTGACTCTGTCATTGAAAACGAAATAATTTGTGAAGAAAGTCTATCAACGAGTTAGTATTACTTCCACTGAAAAATTAGAAGAAGACAATCCATCAGTACTGTAAACAATTTAAATAAATAAACAATAAACATTAATTTCATAACGTCTACAGCAAAGAAGTTTAGAGCACAAAGTTTGCCCATAAAGTTATTGGCTATTTTTTAAATCATTCATAACCACAGTGTATCTTTGTAATAAATAAAGAAGGATTTTATTCGTTTAAAGAATACAGGGAAAAGGGTTCAACTGTTCATCACTACAATCTCACTTGCTGCTGCGGCTAAGTACTATTTCATCTTAATACTGCAACATTTTTCGTGTAGCAAGTTAGTGCAAGAAAACTAATAAAATACATTTCTAAGAAAGAATTAAAGGATACAAGAATATATAGGTATATATCATGGCGGAAGGATTTGTACAAAGAGTAAATACCTTAATTAAAGACGAACGCTAGAAATACCGAATAAAAATCAGTCAATATTTGAATACAATATGACTAAAATATTGGCGAAAAGTGTACAGTTGCTGTGGTTCAATCAATTGTTGGTTGTTGATTTGGTTTATTTATGGACGCTCTTTAACATCTCAGGTCATCAGCGTCCCATTCAATTCAGGGTGTGAAACGGCTGATAGATTTTGCTCAGGGGCCTCTTCTTTCAGGCTTGAGGTTCTTCTACATGCTGTAAATCTACAACACGGGACCCACGGCTTTACTTCCCTTCCGAAGGAAGACAAATTTAGGATTTTTAAGCCCAAAATAATCCATCGATCCTGGCCGGGTTTGAAAATGTCGTTGATGTTATTTCTGCAAGAAAATTTATTTGAAATCACTTTAAAGGCTGGCTGATGAATGTTTTTATTCCAGATGCAAAGGATTATACTTTATTATTGTTTGATTCTTGGATCGGACAAACGAACGATGAAATATTTGCCTATGAGGTTATAGAAAAATCACTGAATGGCAAAGTGATTCACACGAAAGTTATTCCTCCAAAAACTGCACCATGTCGATGTTTAACTTTACAATCAATATAAAATTGCAAATTGCTGATTTCTTCAGAAAGCTTCATAAGCTATCAACTAAGCTTATGTTCAAATTATTTTTAAAACATATCCATATACGCCTGGCCAAAATGTGGTTACATAACGGAAAAGCAAATAACGAAATTTAGCAATGTTGCGAGTTAAAACCAGTGATTGTGAAATTGAAAACTGTGAATGATGCAGCTACAAAAATCTATATTAAGAATATTTTGTCTTTCCCATTACCATAGCTGAAGACCTTCATAATACAAGTGGGTGGGTATTGACGCAGGTTCACCGATTCACTGCTTTATCATATTATTAGGCAACAGTCTGCACAACATAAGAGCCGCCCTGTCAAGAAGTGATGTAATCTCTTATGCTTCATTAATGTTCTTAATAGTGCACACAAAACAAAAAAGTGAGTACACCTGTAAGGAAAACAAGCAGTTCGTGTAAGCCTCCAGGCACTGAGCTTGAGTGCAACACTGGAACAACGTCCCATGTTTGTTATTGTTAATAACTGAAAGCCAGGCATTTTCCGAAACAAGTGACTTGTCACAAATTAGCCACATATTAAAGTTTCACAACAATCTGGCTATTCCGATAGAGACATCTCTTGTTAGAGAAAGAAATCACAGTCTTTTGTTTTGTTCAGCAGTTTAATTAGATGTTGGGTAGCATGAGTTTATTATTTGTGTGCTTTTATGTTATCAATAAGCATGTCATTTTTGGTAGTGAATATTTTGGTGGGCATTTTTAACATCTTTAGAGTCGATGACCGGAATAATTGAAATGATGTCACCAATGAATCCGAAGCTTTTAGCGTCTAAATTTGCCTGGTATTCATTCTTTTTTTAGGGTAAGGGACTCCGTAAAATCTTTCCCAGGCAATTTCTCGAGCATCCGGACAAGTCTGTTGAGAGGCAGACGCGCTGAAATCTGAGTAGCCGTAATGAATTAATGAACAGCAACTATGAGATGTACTGTGGAAGAAAGCATTTTAATTGTTGTCTATTTGTTAAGAATATTAAATGAAGAAGATGCCACCGATGCAGCAAAAATATTGAAAAAATCTTCCGTTCCTTCTAAGATTTTTTTATTTGGTTTATTTACGGGTGCTCTTTTAACATCTCAGGTCATCAGCGTTCCATTTAATTCAGGGCGTGAAATGATCGATAAATTTTTCTCAGAGACTCTTCTTTCAGGCTTGAGTTTTTTTTTATACGCCTTTACTTCCCTTCTGAAGGAAGCCGTTTTTGGGATTTTTATGCCCGAAAAAATCTATCGGTTCTGGCCGGGATTGAACCCGGGATCTTCGGTTTAGGAGGCAACTATGGTTTCGACTACACCACCAGGATTGACTTCCTTCTAAGAGAGAATAATACACAGATTAGTAGAGAATTTAAAGAAATCAGGCTCGTTTTTATAAAACATTAAAAGAAAACGGAATCTTTCAACGGAGAAAAAATTAGACGAAACTGGCGTTTGTTTAAAGCCTAGTCCAAGAAAGTATTTAAAGCGCTTAACACAACAGAAGAGGGCGCTAAATCCTTTAGGTCATAATGTCACAAAACTTATATATAAAAGTAATGTGTTCTGCTTGGAATTAAAACATTTAATTTTGTACGTAGTTTCAACACAGAAGGGTCAAATCCATATTAATTGTTTATGGCGATGAGACTTAATGAGTGCCGAAAATCCTCAGCGCCGAAAATCCTCAGCTACTATTCAAAGTCCCTCTCTTTGGCGCGCAGTTGCACCCGGATTACTGGACCATTTTAGTTGACAATACAATAAACTAAAAAACATAGTTTAATATTGGCATTTCTGCTGAAATGACAGTAAAAGAAACTAATTGTATTTATTTTATGCAAGACAACGTCATTGCAAACAGACATATGGTATTTTTCAATGAATGCGATTCATTTAATCTTTAGCAATGGAATAGAGTCGACGTTTATAACCTCTTACATCACCAATAGTTTAATGGGAACATTTTAAAGACAAAGTGCACCAAAACAATCCCCATGTTCTGAAACTGTGGTCCGCAGAGGTCAGCAAGATTCTTCAAGGAAGCTCACGAAGTATTAGAATATTTTAACAGTATTTATTATTAAATGTGGAAATAATAAGAATGAAGGGCAAGAAAACGAAAGATTATACAAGTTTACGATATGCTTTTATTGAGGTAAAGTAAATGAGAATGAAATTGAAGGCGACTATTTGTTCCGGAGAGAACTTTCAAATTAGTAAACCGAAAACATGTACCAGGCAGAAAACACATACTGTGAATCTAATGCGCCATAGAATGTAATGCGCGCCCCAAATTTGAAACTTGAAATCATAAAAAATATTTTGGCACATTGCTGTAGGGCGTCTTAGAGATAAGCCCGTGCTCTTCATAAAACGACCAGAACATAGACTTTGAGCAGGATTGTTTCAAAAAGCAGTTTGTCCGCAGGAATCAGAAATCAGATAAACTCGAACTGGCAATTTCCACCTTGGGCAAGACAAAGTTCGCCGGACCGTACGAGGTGTTCCCAGAATGTATTTGCCATCTCGGGCCTATCGATAAATCCACCTATTTAAAGCTCATAAACCTTACATGGGAAACTAGAGTTCCTCATCAATGGAGGAAAGCTGAGGTAATATCTCGGGTGAAAAAGGATAGAAATGGCAGAACGCCGACTCGGAGTATCCAGCGGTGGCATTAGTGACTGCCAAGCTGGATTTTGCAAACATCGGCCCACCATTGACCAAGTCATCAAATTCACTCAAGCGGTCAAAGATGGGTCCCATAACAAACAATCAACATTAGCTGTCCCTGTGCACTACAAGGTGGCCTACAACAAAGTATGGAGATCAAAACTCCTGCAAAAGCTAAAAACACAATGAGTAAGCGGCAAAATAGTTGAAGATGTTGACCTCACACCTGTTAGATTAGCATCCTAATTCTCATCAAATTAATATGGAACATATTATAAAGAAGTTGCTGATAAAAATATGGTCTGTGACACCAATAAAGACACTGAATAAAGATACCAGCTGGAGAAGTTCAATTCACAAGTTGAAGGTCATGGAAAGCATATATTAGAACTGCCACGGGTAGCCCGAGTTCGTTAAGGCGCGGACTTTGAGCGGGAGGTCTGGGGTTCCAATCCCGCCAGGACCGTCCTCTCTGACTGAGGATTTTTCCAGGTTTTCCTCAGTCCTCATAAGTGGCAAATGCCGGGGAGGTACCCTAAACTTAGGCCAGGAACGTTTTCTTCCTTAAAAAACCCTTTCCTAATATATCATTTCATTTCATGTATCATCAGTGTCACCGCCTGTGGTGCCTCAGCAGTAAAAGCGGGCGTTAAACACTACTAAAAAAAACGAGATGTTCTCCTGGAAGAAAAAAGTGAAAGTATAGTACTAATCCAGGATTAGAGTTTAGAGACCAGAGGGATAATTTTAAATGTCATATATTTTAAAGAATTTAGAAATGTAATCGATTGTTTACGACTTACAAATATATTACTATAAGGCAAAACAAGATTTGTCATTAGGGGCAAACACTTAGTAATAACAATGCTTGTCGACGCACTTGCAGCCTATTTGTGTATTGTTCGCGTTGTGTTCCGTATCTGACTGTAACGGTCAGGTTTGACCGTTAATCCACACCTCTCTGCGGTGCAGCACTCAACTCGCATTTATCCAGTTATAATTCTTAATTAGTGAATTCGGACAATGTCGTAAATATATAAAAGAAAGCTAGGAATGCAACCTAAGAGCGTCTGTCAAAAGAGTAACAATTAAAAACAAACTTACTACTGATTGTGGGGCTTCTGAACTCTACAGTAGAGTAAAAAAACACGCTTGTGAGCCACTCACTCACCCACGCACCCACACACACGCTCTCTCTCTGTCTCTGTCTCTCTTTCTCTAAAACCATGAGCAGCCAATGCATGCCGACAAAGAAGGAAGATATTTTCTGCACGGAATTCTAACATCAAGCACTTGGAGTTTCCCATTATGTACCACAAGGTGGTACAGTGTGCGGTTATTTATGCAAGTACGGAAACAGGAAAAATAGTTTCAAATAATCTTCCAGGGATTGAATGGGAATGATAATTTCTGAAAAGGCATTCTGACACGCCCTCTGACAGTTGTAATCAGAAGATCAAGCGCTCTCAAATTGAAATAAGTTCTAGAGTGATAAGAAGGGAATCAGAAACACCTGTCCTATGCTTTAAATGTTTCCAGCAACTGGTTAATAATGAGAATATTAATGTAAGCCATGATATAATGTGCACGTTATTATAAAATAATCCTTGATTCATTGATGATGAATACAACAGATGATGGCCTTTACATGTTTTATTTACAGCTCAGAACATATGCAAAAATAGAATTATTAAGTAGTCTGGTGGACAACAAGGGATCAGTTATAATCACAATCGGAACTCGTGGCTTGATCTATCGGCTTTCGAGTATTAGTTTTTCATCATTTTTATACTCTATTAAAATCCAAAAATGGCTCAAAAACCAATCTGTGTGAAAATTTCTCTAGGAATTTGTCTTTCTTTGTAATGTAGGGATTGAAACGGCCCAGCCCCACTAAAACAAAAGTATAAATATAATATGTATGTGTCAAACCCAATAATCATAATTTGAGGATTGTAATAAGTAATATAAATATTATGTATACATATATATATGCATAATAAAGTTCAACTTCAATGTATGTATTGTATGTTGTCAAAAGAGAAAGTTCTCTGGTGAAACTGCTTACGGAAGCCCGGATACGCCAAAGAGGTAATAAAACCTCCTATACAAAAGGAAGGGCTGGTGTATGCCGCTTCTTAAAATACCTTCAGTTGGTGCGGGTTAATAAACTCGAGTACTTTAAATGTTAAGGGGAATGAATCCACTAGGCGGTTGTATAGTTAATTTTAAACGAAACAATGTAAATAAATATTTTAAACTTTAAAATAGTGGCGGTGGCATATGTTGGAGGTGAATTTAAATCAGCCAATAGTAGACGTGTATTAGAAATTTTAAAGGAAGAAGCGAGAATGGCTTGTGTCTTTTGACCTCATTAAGTGAATTTAGTTAATTTGAATTGAGTATATAAGGAGACATTTGGTCTACTGGGACAAGCAGCTTCTGGTTTCACACGCCGCGGCACTCATCTGTAAGTTTCACACGCGGCGAGAGGCACTTGTTTTTCTGATTCCGATGCAGGCACTCAGTTGTAAGATCTACACGCCGCGACACTAATCTTGAAGCTTTGTATTCTGCAGGGACAAATATGCATAGTTTCAACCTCTTTCTATACGTCACTCAGTACTCAGTTTAACTTCTAAGTTCCACTCGCAGCAGCTGAGTTTGTATTCGACCTAGCAATGCCTATCGTACGCAAAACACCAGAGAATTCGAAATATTTTAAGAATAACAATTATATATATATATAACATTGTTATTCTTATATATATATATATATATATATATATATAATACATTTCAAAGTTCGACCGAAAATCAACATAAATGTGTAGTATGATGTTCTGTAAACAGACGTTACTCATATTACGTTATGCTAATGTTGCAGCAACAAAATGGAGTCAAGATTATCGTTTGAACAGCGGAAAGTAATTTTGAAGTAGTATTGGAAAACCGAGAATGTTGTTGAAGTTCAAATGCAATGGAGACATGTGTACAGAACAGAACCGCAAACGCGAGTAACAATCTTACCCGCCATTCATATACTGTATGGAAATGAGGAATTTTACTTCCAACAGGAAGGTGCGCCACCACAATACCACGGAGATGTACGTGCGTATCTTGATGGCAATCTTACAAGGCACTGGATAGGACGTAGAGGTCCGATTGAGTTGCCACTGCGTTCTCCGATCTAACTCCGTTGGATTACCTATGGTGAACTCTTTAAGAATGTTGTATACCGTAGAAAACCAGCTACACTGGCAGCACTTCGGGAAGAAATTGAAACGGCATGTGCTGCATTCGCTGAGGACACTTTCGCAAACGATGCTCAATCAATAGTTCAACGTACTCAGAAGTGTATCGACGCCCCGATAGTGGGCATTTTGAGCAACTGTTGTAACTGTAAAAGTCTAAGATGATTAGTGCTCATCATTTTCTGTTGGTGTGAATTCAGTTTTGTTATGTTAACACAGTTTTTTCTTTGCTTGAAGTGTGTATACTGTTTTGTCTCTCTCTCTCTCTCTCTCTGTCTCTCTCTGTCTCTCTCTCTGTCTCTCTCTCTCTCTGTCTCTCTCTCTCTCTGTCTCTCTCTCTCTGTCTCTCTCTCTCTCTGTCTCTCTCTGTCTCTCTCTCTAATATATATATTCAATGTCACATCGCGTGGTTATTAACACTACTGATCTCTCACCCAGTCCTCAAAAAAATAACACAATATCACCCTGAGAAATCGTTGCCTTTGAGGCGTGGGCAAAAATCCTGGAATGATAATTAATCAATTAAGATAAACAGCTTCATAATTGGCGACCAACGTGTAGCCCCTGACCAAACCGCTTCAGAATGTGAGTACAAAGACAATTTTTTTCAATGCTTCATATGACTGTGCATGCAGCTTCTGAAGAACTAACCTAACCTAATATAAACAGTGATTTCCGGGCAACCGGATTGATATAATTTATTCCAAATATAGAATTAGCTTTGCACAAATTTGAATTACCTAGAAATCTTGCAAAAGCTCGGCGGTTTTAGAAAGTTAGAAGCATCTCATAATTTAGAATGTGTATGACCACCTCCTTGGTATAGTGGTTAGCGTTGCTGATTGCTGCTCGGGAGGCCCGGGCTCGATTCCTGGCACCTACATAGTCTAAGATATGGAGGTCTGCTACGGAGTCCACCCATCCTCGACAATTGGGAGTGAGAGGTAGCGATCTCCGATCTAGTAAGCCGCGATATACGATCGGCGGGACGCAGTGTGCTGATCACATGCCCTCTGCAATACCGCACTCTACCAATGATGTCACGTGATGGAGGTAAAAGACGGCGTGATCGTCACGGTAAAGCTCAAGCCACATAGGGCTGTACAAAGGTTTCACAGAGAGAATATGGGACGACCGGGAAAGAAGATTGGGATATAGCTGGAATAGAATATTATGAATAATATGAGGAATAATTAAGTGTATCAATAAGAACTGGCTAAATTAAAAAAAAAAAAAAAAAAAAAAAAAAAAACAGAAGAAAGCATCTTGAAAAACAGCCATTTGAATGTATAGCTATTTTAATACAGTTTTTGGTTTTGTTTTGTTTTCCACTGAATCATTACAGCCAGTGAACATTCATGATGAAATTATCAATTTCAAGGAAGCGTTCCAGTTCTAAGTTTATGCTAGCACCTCTGACTTGTCATTGATGAAGATTGAGGAAACATAAAATTCAGTCAGTTAAGACGGTTTTGGTGGGACTCAAACCGCAGACCTCCCCTCACGACCTCGGTACTCCCACTCACAAGGAAAGAAACAACAGAGCAGACTTGGGGTTGTAACAGCACTCGGTGCATATATTTATGCCAGTATTCCAAAATAAAATCCATTTTTTGTTGTTGTATTTGCTCACTTGCAGGATAAAGATAGAGCTACTAATAAGGAAATAGTTAAATTTTTAAATATACCTCGGGGGAAAAAGTAAAAACAATTAAAAACAGCTATAAATAAATAATATAATTATATTCTGAATGTTCATAGATATCATTTTATATTCTATCAGAATTTTGAGAGGTTAATATATTTTGTCAAAGCCGATATGTTGTAATTTTTACTTAATGTTCAAAATCGTTCCAGAAAAATGAACTATTATTAAAACTAACTAGCTTCCAAATTTGAGCTGACTCCTTTACAGTTTTTAAAATAATTATTATTAGAAATAGACATACAGGCGGTCACCTACTCCATGCATTTGCCCCTTAATTGTGCTTTTAAAA
Organism: Metallyticus violacea; assembly: GCA_030762175.1. Lineage (NCBI taxonomy): Eukaryota > Metazoa > Arthropoda > Insecta > Mantodea > Metallyticidae > Metallyticus > Metallyticus violacea. The sequence continues at coordinate 118,861,086 of CM060842.1, read as the reverse complement.
ATATATAGCGTTTATTCTCTTTGTATGGTAATAAACACACATAAACATTTCGATTCTATCTCAAGTTATAATAGTGAGAGAATCTAATTTCTGAGCAAACTAGATTATTCTAATTGCTTTAGACAAAATGCTGAATAACTAAATAAAAATTGTTGTAGCTTAAAAAAAAAAACCGTGAACCAACAACTCATTGTGTCTTTCATTCCACTCAATCTCCTGCTAGTCATATCCACTGGCAGATGGATAAATGAGATGCTATCAATTTATATAATTTAAACATGTTATTCTATATTTGACGAAGAGCATATAATGTTTAATAGTGTCAATCGCTGACTTTTTCTGCTGAGGCACTAATGATACAAGAGTCAAAATGATAAATTGGGAAAGGATTTTTTAAGGAAGGAAACGTTTCAGACCTAAGTTTACTCCCCAGCATTGCCATTGGCGAGCTAAGGAATTTTTAAAAAAAAAAAAACTCAATAAGGGAGGACAGTCCTGGCGGGAATCAAACCCCAGACATTCCGCTCATGAGTTCGTGCCTTAACGACTTTGGCCATCTGGGCGGTCACGAATGGCATGTTACCCCATATTCTACCATTATATGCTGTCAACAGAGTTAAATGGAAATAGGAAAACAATTTTGAAGCCATGTGATGGTGACTGTATTTAGCAAATACTTTTTTAAAAGTTCAACATTTTCGGTTAGCAGAACCAACATATCTGTGCTTTTGGAAATATTCGTTTTGATCGTTTTAAGGAAACAGAGGCGAACTTGAAATTTCATATTTGTATACACAGAAGTGTTTTTTCCTATATTACATTTATTGCCTATTTTTGTTACGTTTTTTTCGTTTTTATATCCCACTTTTCGTGCGATTGGCTGTAACAAAAGAACTAGAAACCTGTGGTCACACCTTAACGTGTCCCTTCTCATTTCTATAATTGTCTGATGTGTTTGAACGGCCTGTGAGGAAAATTTGGCTGTAACAAAAGAACTAGAAACCTGTGGTCACACCTTAACGTATCCCTTCTCATTTCTATAATTGTCTGATGTGTTTGAACGGTCTGTGAGGAAAATTTGGCTGTAACAAAAGAACTAGAAACCTGTGGTCACACCTTAACGTGTCCCTTCTCATTTCTATAATTGTCTGATGTGTTTGAACGGCCTGTGAGGAAAATTTGGCTGTAACAAAAGAACTAGAAACCTGTGGTCACACCTTAACGTGTCCCTTCTCATTTCTATAATTGTCTGATGTGTTTGAACGGCCTGTGAGGAAAATTTTCCAAGATCAGAACATTACGTAACGGTAGTTATGAGGTGGTCCCTTCATTTGTTTGCTCTACGACGTTGCTATAGTTGCGAAAGTGTTACAGTCTTCATTTAAATTCACAAAAGGATGCAAAGAGCAGTGATTCAGCTGAAAGGAATCACAGGAAAAAGTTATGCTAGAGGTATAAGTGTACAACATCTCCGAAACGGAGGCTAATACTTGGACTTCTGCATTTTTGTGATACCTGTTGCTTTGGGCTGAATGAGTTTTTTGTTTTTTAAGTGTTTAACGCCCGTTTTTACTACTGAGGCACCACACGGTGGACACTGATGATACACGAAGTGAAATGATATATTGGAAAAGGATTATTTAAGGAAGGTAACGTTCCAGCCCTGAGTTTAGAAGTTTAGGATACCTCCCCGGCATTTGCCATTTACGAGGACTGAGGAAAACCTGGAAATACATCAGTCAGGGTAGATGGTCCTGGGATTCGAACCCCAGACCTCTCGCTCATGAGTGCGCGCCTTAACTACCTCGGCCACCCGTGGCGGTGATGAGTGACTTAACCTGATATCTGAACCCTATCGTATTTGTTGTTGGTTTGATTTATTTACGGACGCGCTTTAATATCTCGGGTCATCAGCATCCCCATTTAATTCAGGGCGTGAAGCGACCGATAAACTTTGCTCAGGGGCCTCCTCTTTCAGGTTTGAGGCTCTTTTACATGTTATAAATCTACGAAATGGGACCTACGGCTATACATCCCTTCCAAAGGAAGCCATCAATTTGGATTTTTAAGTTCTTTCCTAGCTCAGTCTGACATATAAGGATGGAAAATACATAGTATCGTAACTTAGTATTTAATATATTTAATTTTATACATAAACAAGTTGTTAAAATGGACTTTAATACGATTTTATTATAATATATGTAGATTGTTAATGTTTGGGTAAGACTTTATTTATATTTACATTATAAATTTCACTTATTTTTCAAACAATTTACATTGCGTTTGTCAAAAGTTTCAATTACTTCATGTTTGAAAAGAGAAAATATGAAAAGCGGCACAGTTTAAGTGTCCAAACCCTGTGTTATCTTACATACAAACAAACAAGGAAAGTGACTTTACAGAAACTGCTGGTGCGATGCAGCGGTTTGCAAGAAAAGATGCCGCGGAACCTTCTGTTCTCTGCCCCTTGAAGAAGTTGCAGTCATCTTCTGCGCCCTTCCCATGTCAAGGGTAACGACCTCAGGATAGAAGAGTATGAATATCAGTTCAGACCTGATCTCTACCGATATTTCGTAAAACAGCCTCAATATAATTTTGCAAGGCCTCCTACAACAGGTCAATTTGGTAGTAAAATTTGTGTCTTGTTACTTGTTGATTTATTATTTATTAATTATCTACTAGTTCTGTTATTTATATTAAACATAAAACAACATATTGCTACAGTCATTCATATATACCAAGAAGAGCACAAGCGATTCAAAATATTGCAATATTTGTGTTATTCTTTAAATGTTTTATTTATTTCTGCTTCTCTAGTTATTATTTTACCTACTTTATTCCATGAATGATTTTATTTTAATTTTAATATATATAAATATTTATGTATGTTTATTTATTAACGTTCATTAATTTTAAATCAGTATTTCTAAAAGAATACAACGAATTAATAAATTAGCATAGAAATATATTTATTACGTCAATAATTGAACCAAATTTCATCTATAACAAGAACAAAATTAGAAGAGTTTTTTTCATCAAAGTATTCACTTGCTTTAATATGCCTAACAAACTTTAGGTACAATCCTTGGAGAGTTTCTGGTCTTATACCCTTCTACACGCATCTTCCAGAGATGATCTAAGCTTTCAAATGCATTCACAACATTTCTATGTAGTTACAGTTCGAACCTTGGAACGGCCAAGTCAAAATTTTCAGCACCCCTAGATACAGTGTGACTTATCATCTAGTAGGCATATCTAGGTTTGGAATTCTTATCTTGCTGCAAGTAGAAACCTTTCTCTACTGGACGCAATCCAGATGGTATTGCATGACACTGTGATATGGTTTCTCTCTGATCTATAGCCAGGACCGATGGATTTTTTCGGGCGTAAAAATCCTAAGTATGACTTCCTTCGGAAGGGAAGTAAAGCCGTGGGTCCCGTGTCGTGCATTTACGGCACGTAAAAGAACCTCAAGCCTGAAAGAGAGGCCTTTGAGCAAAATTTGTCGTTTCACGCCCTGAGTTGAATGGGACGATGATGACCTGAGATGTTAAAGAGCGTCCATAAAATCAATCAATCAATCTCTGATCTGTTTTCACAATATCACCAACTTTGTTTCAGAAAAATATCTCCAAACCATTATACACCCCCAGTATGTTTTACAGAGCAAAAATCCGAAGGAAAATATTATACACATATTCTTCTTTTGGTACCAAAGCGCTCATATTTATTCACGTGTGCTGTTGATTTGGTTTATTTACGGACGCTCTTTAACATCGCAGGTCATCAGCGTCCAATTCAATTCAGAGTGTGAAATGGCCGATAAATTTTGCTCAGAGGCCTCTTCTATCAGGCTTGAGGTTCTTTTACGTGCCGTAAATGTACGACAAAGGACCTACGGTTTTACTTCCCTTCTGAAGGAAGCCATACTTAGGATTTTTACGGCCGAAAAAAATCCATTGGTCCTAGCTGGGTTTGAACCCGCGGTCTTGGGTTTAGGAGGCAAGTATGGTTACCATTACAGCATCAGAACAGGTGTGAAAAGTATTTATACCAGTCAGCAGGTGTCCAGTGGTGGTGTTGGGATCTCTTTTTTATGCTAATAGACTTTGGCAATGTTTTTTTACTGTCACATGCTTCTTGAGATCAGTTTATGAACATCTCATTTTTATTGTAACATAGTTTTCTTGTTCATTTCTGCTAGCTATACACCTATTTGTGTTGGTGTTTTGAACACGTTTCCTTTACTGGTAATTCAAATGAATAAACCATCACTTTTTGCAGTTTTATGAGGCTATCGTGGTTTTGGTAAAGTTTTATTGTGCCAGTATTTGTGTGACACTGTTCCAGTAGATAGTCATATTCATTCACAATTTCACGTATCAACAAACCTACCTTCCGCGATGCTATAATCGCAGCTCGTTTTTCCTTCTTGGACCCATAGCAATCATGTAATTTCCGAGCGAGGTGGCTCAGGCATTAACGTTTGGGAGGTCAGGAGTTCAAATCTCTTGGGGTCGACTATCCTGACCTAGAGTTTTTTTCATGGTTTCACTTGATTACTTAGGCAAATGCTGAGATGGATATTTCCTTTTCACGTAGTTCCCCTCTCCCATTTTCAAATCATTTCATTCCGTTAGTTCTGTTAAAGGGTCGAAGCTACGCCCGTGCCTCATCTCTCACGTATTCTGGATACCCAATGCTCCGCTCACCTTATTCCTTCCTCCTAGCAGTGCCTCTAATGAGGGCATAGGCAAAAATGATCAACCCTTGCATAAGGCTGATTTTTGTTTTTTTGAATACTGTTTAACTCCCGTTTTTACTACTGAGGCATCACAGGCGGTGAACACTGATGATACATGAAATAAAATGATGTATTAAGAAAGGATTTTTTAAAGAAGGAAGGATTCGAACCCCAGACGTCCCGTTCCCGAGTCCCTGCCTTAACGACTTCGGCCACCCATGGCGGTCATGGGTCTTAAACCGTGCATGGTTAAGTATGATACACAATTAGAGAGGGGAACAAATAATAATAAAAACAATATTAATAATAAACAAATAAACATTAAAATAAAGAAAACGGTATTTACAGATATATTAATTGAAACATATTATTATTATTATTATTATTATTATTATTATTTATAATTACACCAGTTGTTGCGTTCTAACCATAAAATAAATTGCTTCTTCCTTTGCGCACTTTAGCTAGGAAAATGTTCATTCAACATTTTAATTAAACTCAAAAATAAATTTTAACATACTCTAACTAATAACAACTTCTAAATTTATAAACTTATAATCAACAACCACAAATTTATAGTCAATATTTTTAAAACTAAACCCTTAAAAAATTAAAGACATAAAATATATTCATTTTAACAAATAATATAATTAGTGTTGTTCGCAAACAGGTCCCAGCATACCAGTCGACCTTTAATCACCTTAAAAATTGCATTCGATTAGAACATGTACCCATTCATCCCATCCACAGAATGGACATATTATCCAGTATAATACTTTAAAAGTAATGAACACAAGTTTTCGTAAAAATAATATTAATAAATATACGTGGGCTGTCATAATATTAAGATGCATCATATTATGTAATACTAAAACACAAATTGAAATCTTTAGTGAAAAGTAACACCGTTTATACTTTATAAGAGGCCATGTATGTAATTGCAAATAATGTAATGTAATGTAATAAATAAACCACATAGAAGTAATTATGGATTCGTTGTATAGGTATACATTAATTATAGAACTCCACATTTACGGAAGACAATTAATTGCTTGGCAAGTTGTGAAAAGCTTGATTGCAAACAGAAGAGATATAGCTAGAAGAAACGGGGTTCAAATACTGGCCCATGAAAGTATTCCTTTTGTGTGTTTTGTTTTCTGGCACCAAAGAGAGAAATGATGTTTAATTCCGTGATATTTATTATTGTAAAAACCCAATTATGTAAATTTAAATTAAATGACAAAAATTACTATAAGAACCTGCTTTATTGAACACAATAAATAAATGGAAATAACTTTACATTAATGTGAAATGACAAACATAATACATTAAATGATGTGTACACAGTTATAAAGGTGAACTCCTTAAGGACGGCCTTAAGGGCGGGTCACAGCGGTATACCTGCATTTACATCGAATGTAAAATGCAGGTTTGCCTAGTTATCAATCCGCAGGATGAGAAGACTCGAGAATAAGTGCGGGAGGCTAATGTATAGTATGATATTTTAGATGACCGACCGCTTATCTTATCTATACTTCTATCAAGAACTTTTAACAGCTGTCACAGATCTCCAATCAGTAGTCCAGTAACATACGAATACATTATGATGGTTACTGTAGAATGCTTCTGTGCCCATATGATAAGAATGTTGATTTTGTTTTAATGAATTACTGATCATAGATAACCATAGCTCTGCTTAGATGTTGAAGATAGTAAGAAAAAAATGATGTAATCTACCTACACGTAAATTGTATATAATTACTGGAATGGTTACGAAATCTTGTATCAAAAATGTTTAATAGAAAAATAGGATAATAATTTAGTTTAACGACCATTCCTACAATACTAAAGTCATATGGCCCACTAGTTTGCTTTCGTTTTTGTTTTGGTTAATTTGTTTTATTTAATTGCTTTTGTAAATAGTCATAGTTATAACTTCTATAAAATAAGGCAAGAAATAAACAATTTAACAAATTATAGAAACTATACTATATCTCCTGGTATAGGCATCTAGGAGGGCGTATTAAATATATTATTAAAAGTATAATAATAATAATAATAATAATAATAATAATAATAATTCCATGCATATATACACCGCCATTATTATTAATTTAATAAATACGCTCAATTACATGAAATGGATTGAAAGCAATTAATATTTTTATTAATATGCAGATGAATGTGTTTAACTACTAATCAAATAACTTGTTGTTTTAAAGACTATTTTATGTTTTTTTGTTTTTATAAAAGTGTGATTTTTTGTTTTAGAGAAACAAAAACTATAGACGCTTGAATATGTATGTTACATTAACTGGGTCATATGTACATATCAGACCGTGTAGCATCCGTGTTGTCCCTTGCACTACTATCAACCACACAGAATGATAGATAAGTCTTTATGACTGGACTGGATTGTTACAGTCAGCGGAGATATGTCGGCACTTCAGCATTAGGCGCGGACGCGTGAGCGGGAGGTCTGGGGTTCGAATCCCGCCAGGACCGTCCTCCCTGACTGAGGTTTTTTCCAGGTTTTCTACCGTCCTCATAAATGGCAAATGCCGGGTACCCTAAACTTAGGCCTGGAACGTTTCCTATCTTAAAAATAATCCTTTCCCAATATATAATTTCATCTCATATATCATCAGTGTTTATCACCTGTGGTGCCTCAGTAGTAAAAACGGGCGATAAATAGCATTAAAATAAAAAGGTCGATGCATAAAATATATTTATTGTGTATATAGAATTTTATAACATAAACATAACATTAAACCACCACCACTACTAAAACACCATTTGCTAATCTTCAGTCTTATTATTAATTCCTGTCCTAAAAGAACAAGACATTTGTAAGTACACATTTTCAATCCTGGAATTAAAATCTGTTACAATCACTATGTTTAATGTGTTTGGCAAATATATTTTGAATATTTTCATAAAATATTTCGAATTTCTCCCTTTTATCTCCTTCCCGTGAATATACCTAATAATCAAATTTCCCTCTTTCTAGTTTCAGGCGAACTGTTATCGTTCGTTCCTTTATAAATGAATAGCTTTCTGTGGTCTTTTTAAGTTTTTTAATCCATTGAAAATGCTAAACCTTTAGCCATACGTGAAATAAATAAAAAATTATTATCATAAAATCGAAGTAACGATTATAAAAAAGTCCCAAGTATTTATAGTTTCCAACTTAAAATAATACTTTCGTTAGTCCGAACCTATATCGATAAAATTTGAATTAAATTACTAAGAGTGCAAGAGTTTATGAAACAAAATATTTATGGTTTTATTAAAAGAATACACATTGGCTTAGTGTGCTTGTGTGTAAAAATCGTATAATTGAGGTCTCGCCGACCGTACAGCATTAATAAAGGGTTTGTTTTTACGTACTGCACCGTATGTTAGGTAGTAATTGTGTCAAAGATAATGAGACATCCTAGTTTCTCATTACAATATAAAACGTTCATGCAGTAATTGTGATGCAAGTATGTTAATATCCGAAATTAAAGATAGAACAAAATTTATGTGCAACTGTCTGAAATGTAACAGCTGCAGTTTCAATGCAAATTATTCAGCCAAGAGTTCGTCCTTCCAACCAAATGGGAATTCTGAAAACTTGAATCCCGTCAGTAGAAGCATATGACTTGAACTTATATAGGTGATGATAAAATTGGCAAGTGTTAAGATGCAGGTAGACGAAACTGTGTGAAAAATTCAAACTCTCGTTGTTATATATACTGAGGGTGCCAAAAATGTGTACACTTTCCAGTAGATATCTGTTTAATATATTTCAAAGTTGAACCGAAAAACAACAGTAATGTGTAGTATGATGTTCTGTAAACACATGTGACTCATATACATTATGATAGCGTTACTATGTGACAGATAAATCAACAATGAACAAATTAAGCCAAGTTATCGTATGATATTCTGTAAACAGATGTGACTCAGATGACGTTATACTAGTGTTGCTACAACAATGGAGCCAAGATTATCGTTTGAACAGGGAAAACAAATTTGAAACGTATTGGAAAACCAATTCCTTTCGAAAGAAAAGTAACTATCCCTGTGTACCTGAACATTATACGCACATCCATCTTACCCGCCATTCATACACTGTATAAAAATGAGGAATTTTACTTCTACAGGATGTTGCACCACCACATTGCCACCGAGATGTACGTTTGATGATAATCTTCCAAGTCAGCAATATCTTCAGTCCTAGCATATAGAAGTTTGTTGCTTAGTGGCTATTAACTAAAAAATTAACAAGGTAAAAGAGATTTTTCACATTTCATGTTACCTATCAATGGTGAATAACCTACAATGCTTCTACTAGACGATGTCTGACCATTCTCTGAGAAGTGTGGGTCTGTTACCAAGATACTATCAAATCTGTAAACCCAGTGGAGTGGCTCAGGAATGTTTGGGTGGTCTCGAGTTCAAATACATTGGGGTCGGTCATCCTGACTGCTGGTTCTTTCTCACTTTGGCGAACGCTGGAATGAATGTTTCCTTTACGCGTATTCCCCGCTCTTCCAATTTCTTATTATTTCATTTCGTTTTTCTGTTTGCAGAGCCAAACGTGTCAAACGAAGCTGGCTGTGCTGTGCGGCGTGGCGGTACGCATTGAAGAAGGTTCCCGAACTGACGTCTGGCGAGTTCTGCCTCGAGAATCACGTTCTCCGGATCTAACTCCGTTAGAGTTATACCTATGGGGAACTCTTAAGGATGTTGTATACCGTAGAAAACCAGTTACACTGACAGCACTTCGGGAAGAAATTGAAACGACATATGCTGCAATCGCTGAGTACACTTTCGCAAACTTTGCTCATTCAGAAGCTCAACGTACTCAGAAGTGTATCGACGCCGGTGTTGGGCATTTTGTAACTGTAAACGTTTAAGATGATTGGTGCTCATCATATTTTGTTTGTGTGAATTGTTTTGTTATGTTAACACAGTTTTTTCTTTGCTTGAAGTGGGTATACGTTTTTGACAACCTCTGTCTATATATATATCTGTAACGCTAAATCTCTTGGCAAAACCTCGTTGTTTAAGGGGGCGTTAGCATGTAGGTACATACCAACATATATTATTGGTTATAACTTTAGGTTTTCTTCGTTTGCAATATGTTTATTAAATTTATACCAACCGTTGATTGTAAGTACATAGTTCACTGGAGTAACCGGGTTTTCAAAACTTTTGCTTACGCACAAAATGGTATAATTGCTCCTAATATCAATCGTGTTTGTGGCATAAACAAATTATTGTATATGTACTGTGCAGCAAATGCAAGTTTTGATCTATTTTTTACTCTGTTTTTAAGCTTCAAGGCTATTGCTTGTTTGTGTTATTGTTCCCTTTTTGCTCCGTTTTTCCAATTACGTACCGTTCTGAATTTACAATAAAGAAAAACGTGTGACTTATTTCACGACACATTTTTTCTTTTCCCTAAGAGACAAAGGAATAAAGGCTTGGTTTCGGGTGGCTAGACCTCCATCCAAAATAGCCTTGAGGTTGCGCTGTGGACCGTGGGAAGCTGGAATAACATTTTTTACCTACTGCTCTGATTTTATTTATGAACCCATTGTTAGGAATCATAGCAATTTACACCGCAATTAACAGTTTCTAGCATTTTCAATCGGTGCATCACAATCATTAGCAATATTCAATTTAGTGAGCCTTGCGTATTTAACTCACGTTTTAATTTCTTATATGTACAATGGAACTGTTTTTACCGATCTGCAATTTGATACCATTAAGATATTTATCATATGTTGTTATACGTTCTCTTTGTAGTAGTCAAATTCTTGGAAAAAAAAAAAAAACAATCACTTTAAAAACCAGAAATAATGTACTAATTAAATTTAACACCTTTAGCAAATTCCACTATCGCCTGTACTTACCGCATTACGTTTAATGGATGTGGATGCTAAACGCTCGATATAAAAGTAGAGAAGTACGCAAAGCTAATGCAGTGTGATTTAGACTACCTCTGAATCTCTTAGATAAACATTTTACACGTTAAAGCATGTGTAGACAAAGATTGGGCAGGTAAACAATATGAGCTAAGAAGGGACTTCGGTTTAACTCGCTACGTTCTACTATTGGTTGGTTGTTGAATTCGTTTTATTTACGGATATTCTTTAACATCTCAGATCATCAGCATCCCACTGAAATCAGGGCTGAAACGGCCGACAAATTTTGCTCAGAGACCTCTTCTTTCAAGCTTGAGGCTCTTTATCGTGCCGTAAATGTACGACACGGGACCCACGGTTTTACTTCCCTTCCGAAGGAAGCAACACTTAGGATTATTATGCCCGCAAAAATCCATCGGTCCTGGCAGGGATCGAACCCGCGATCTTGGGTTTAGGAGACAAATATCGTTACCTCTATACCATGCATGTAATGGAATTAATTACGTGTGTAGGTGGCATCGATGTTCATTACTGCCACCTCGTTGGGCGCCAAAATTTGTGATGATATTAGTCGATGCTGCCGTCATAGATGTTGACGTAACTAACATCACTACAATATGCTGCGCTAGTTCAGGGCTGGGTACTATAGCTAAATTTTTCAGATTGATACTTCTGGAGTAGTGCTCTTAAGTATAACAAAATCAGAACGGATAGAAATCTACGGAGTTTATTAATGTTTTGTTAAATACCACACAATAGTACACTTTTCTGATTACGATATGCAGACTGAATACGAGACAGGCGTGTTATAATTTACACTCGTATTTCTCTCCCGAAAACTGTGTATGCATATTAATTCATACTCGTAATTCCTATCATTTTACCTCAAATAATTTTGTAATCTCTTCCACGAATGTTAATCGCCACTTATCTTTACGTAATGTTAAAATGCTGCTTCTTTATATGGAGTAAGAACCACAATTTCTGCTAATAGAGTTTAAAACACAACTTCTCTCGACTGAATCCTACGCATTACTAACTTTTAAGATTAAAAACCGCCACTTATTACAATAGTGTTGTAATAATACTACACATTACAATGCATTATATTTTCAACACACGTACACTAAGCGAATGAAATTCGTTCATTTCGATTTAGTCGCAATAAAGCTGTCTGTCTCGTGTTTCATTCTTGGTACACATTATTAATGTTGTTACGCTTGCCATTGGTTGATTCACTTAGTATTACAATTTTCTTATCTGTAGTTTAATCTTTTCATATTCCTGACTATGTATGTGTTCCTTTGAACCGTTACATTTATATTATAGTATTGTCATAAAGGCCAAAAAACAAACAAACATTAAGACATACATTGTAATAGCTCTTATCTGATACATGAAATCTATACAAATGAGCTTGCAAGATTTATACGTATCTAAAACGCATTGCCAATGAATATTTATCATCCGAATTGAAAATTAAAGTCATTATCTAACAATAAAAATATATGCAAATGAACTTGTTAAATTTAAATGATTAAAAACATATTATCAATGAATATTTGGAGGTTTAAATAAAATATTATAACCTTTATGTTACACAATTACATAGTAAATGAACTTCTTAAATTAACACAACTAAATAGCTATTACTGTTGAATGTTTGTGGCTTTATATTTAGCATTATAGCCTTTATGTAATATACAAACACGTGAAAATGAACTTATTAAAATAATATTGTTAAACAACTGCTATCAATGAGTGCTTAGGGCATTAAGTCCAGGACCGACGTTCTGTTATTGAGCTAACCTGAATTCTCCTTAGACGCAACTAAGAATTCCTTCCATCTGATAGTTTATATTTTAGAACCTTGGAAATAGTTCTCGTATTAAATAAATTTCAGTTCTAGTAGGCAACTATAAGTTTGAGTCCAAGTTTATAGATGAAATAAGCTCGAGATCTAAATTTAAGAATAATTCAAAATGCTTGATTCATCTTTGCAAATTGATTCTTCCAGATTATTTGAGAAAATTTATAGTCAGGGTTTCAGACTAGTATGTACATTGTCTTCATTTTGCTCCTAATGTTTACTAAAATTTTGTAAATGTTTCTAAAATATTAAAAGCATTTTAGCTTCACGCCGTATATAGGGCAACCTTTAAATTTATACTCAACCATTTTCTTTGAAATTCGAAACTCTGGTACCCTACTATTTTCCTATTACTGGTTCTATTCCTAGCTCTTTCATAATATGTTTATTTCTCATTCTGTTCAATTTGTTCCTCTATTATTTATCTCTATAAATGTAAATATACACTTGTTATTTGCTGTCTTTCTTCGCCATCCACTCTTTATAGTGAAACCTGGAGAAATATCATTAAAACCGAATTCCTTGTTTTACAGTTCAAGATTTTTCCGAGCTGGTTTTCCTTCTTAGTATTTTATTGTGAAATATATGCGAGATACTAAAATACAGCTATCTTTTATAAATTTATATTTAGTTGTATTTTCGCTTGGAATGCGTTAGTTCTCTTTAGAAACATTTTCTCTTTAAATGATAGATCTTCGGGGTAAAATATCAAAACTAAATAATTTTAAATAATGAAAAATATTTATCATGAATCTTCCAGTTGTACTTCATGGATTAGGTCTTGTGACCTGTTCCCATATCAGAGAAAAGAAACTTTCCTGCTAGTGGTCAATCCACTTTTTGTAGTATGCACTCCTAAGTGTGTGCGTGTTAGAATGTTTTGCCGGCCGAATATGTAATGCGAGGTAATGCATGGCAGAAACAAATGTTATATATTTACAGAGCGGAGTGTTTATTGTGTACAGTCATTTTCCTCCGAAACGAAAGGGAAAATAAAAAAAATGCCCGAGACAAAATTTGAGGTACTTTTAGGGGAATAAAAGATAGTGACCTTAACTCGTCCTTGAAATGCCACTATCAATGTCATTTCAAGGTCAACGTGTTTTTTCAAATGGAATGGTGTATTTTTCACCGGAGAATGGAAAGAGCATTCAATTTTCAGTATAAAAGTTCTAGTACATCTATCAGCTAGGGTGATAGGAGATGAGAAATTGGACAAGTAAGACAGTGAATGTTTTTCGCTCACTTTCCCTTTACTGGCATCAATTTACGTATGCTGGAAAAGTTGCCGTTTTGAATTTGCAGAAGAGAGGTTGGCAAAATTCAACACACTTCTGAAAAACATCCCCATGAAGGGCTTGATGTAGGCAAATGTGATTGGATAGTATTTGTGATGCTCAATCTGTCTCAATTGAGAAATTCCAGAATCACATTCCAAGTGAGTAAATTTCGGTGAGGATTAGCGGCAACTGCAGCTAATACAGTGACTTTGAATTTTCCCCAGGAGCACTTCTCATTCCACTGTGTTTTCTTGGTGCGATGCCTCCCGTTTCGGAGAATAAGTTTTGAAATTGTTGACTGCCTCTTTTCAAGATATCGATCTCCGTATAAATTGCAAGTTGCTCGAGCGTTCTTATGAGCTTTGCCATAAATTTAAATCATTTCGATCTCTCGTTAAAGTGAATCGAACATCCACGATTGAAAAACGAGGTGGAACTTACTGAGAATAAAGTCCTTTAAGGTTTGAATTGGCCATGATGAGCACTCGTTTCTGTACAGATGTCAACAAACGGGCATCTACGTATAAACAAGCGAGTTTCCTTCATAGAAACAACAAAATAAAGGAGAAAGAAGTGAAAGTAGCTGATAGTTGTTCTAGAACTTTTATGCTGAAAAAAGAATGTTCTTTCCATTCCCGGAAAAGAAAATACACCATCATTTGAAAAAAAAAATAAATTTGATCTTGAAATCTTATTGAAAAGATCGCTATATTATGTCCATCAAGGAATAAATCAAATTTTGTCTGAAGAATTTTTTGATTTTCCCCTTCGTTTTGGAGGAAAATGCCCGCGACACTATAAATACCTCACTGAATATATATACTTAACAAGTACAAAATATTCAGTTAACCTAAGAAGAAAGATATACAGAACATAAATATGGACTGTTTTGAGTGTAGTGTTACGTGTTTATTTCTTTATTACATTAGGCATTTTGTGCATATAGTTATATGTATTTATTAATATTATCTATTTATTTAAGTACATATTCATGCCCACATCTTCAATTAATATTTCAACAATTAATTCATTTATAGTATATAAAGATACCATGTTGTAGACAAAGTGTGGAATAAAACAACGACAGACTGTTCATTTCAAATTCGAAATTGCACACCTTCGAAATTGAACTGCATACTTTCGAAATTAAACTGAACACTGCACACTTCATAATTACAGATAATGTAGACAAATGCTATAGCTAACTTTTTCTTGTACTCAGTTACATTAATTTTATTATAATTTCTTCCATCTCTAACGGGTACAAAGAAGCTTCGCAAATGGCGTTTTATAAAATTGTTCTTAAAATGTAAAATTCACATATATCAATATCAATATCAATATCAATAAAAGGTTCAGCGAGGGAAGGGGGAAAAGAGAGAGAGGTCTGAGAAAATGTCTGGATGCACAAATATTACTAAAATATTAGTTTTAAATAATAAATAAACAATTTAATATGTATAATGACATTTTTTCTTCTTTTTTACTTTGTCATTTCAACTAGATTAATTTTAAAACGACGTTTACCATGGTTTTAATTACGTGAAGCCTGGGACAATATTCAATACAATGGTTGTCATGGAAATGGTTTAGTTGCGTAACGATTTCCTGTACCGCCAACATCAATGTATTGCAATTTAACTGCAAACTGGTTTGTGGTAAGGAAGAATTCAGTCTGGTATTTACGTTCATGACTAAGGAAAATCGCGACACAGCTTCAGATTTCCTGGGATCTGCTGAATATGAGTATCAGCCACTTTGTATGCTTCAACAGATAAATTATATCAGAAAAAATATGTAGAAGTAAAGAAAAATATTAACAACAAATTATATGGGTAGAGATGTTGCAAGACATTCAATAGGTTAATTAGGATTACAACAAAAGCCCATACATCTACTTCCTAGAAACGAAATAAGTGCACAGGAATTTTACAAGATATTGCCCAAAGTTGCACGTATTTTCCCATGCGAAGCTCTATAACTAACGTTTAAGAAACTCTTATACAACTTTCGGTTGGCATAAATGAAAAATCGAGGCATTAACAGAGTTCAGTATATATATATATTTTCCCCCCAACGTCATTTGAAGCAAATCTTGCAAATAATCATGTTTGCTTTACTTACGTTTTTGCATAAATTTTGGAATATATTTCGAGCATAAATTATTCATATTCTATTTTATGACCCTCTTATTTCAATATTGCCTGCTTATATGCTGCCAAAACAGGTTACATACAGCAATATTAAAATGTTTTGATAATTTTTACAAAAATAAACCATTAGATGGCTAATTATTGGAATAGCATAATTATTTAATGATTTATTTTCTAAATAGTTTGGCCTAGGTTCCACTCCATAATTTCACTTATGTCTGCTAAAATTAATTTAAACATGAACTACCCAATTATGTTCTATCTCTAAGCTTTTGTATACGTCATTAGATGTTATTCAGTGTAATGTAGAATTCCTACTACGGTATAATTATTTGAAGATTAATAAATAATTCTTTAATGTATTTTTATCAAAGTTAGAGACATGTACTTAAAATGCCCCTGTAGTAAGCCCACCATATTATGGTTAATATTTTTACTATTCATTACTAATTAAATTAATAATCATTAGGGTTTCATACTAATTGTTTAGAGGGGAAAAAATAAAAATAAAATTGCATCTTAGGTCTTATTTTGAGTCAATCATGTAATTTATTCAACAAAGAAATGCAAACGTAAGATATAGTAGAGAGTTCAGATAGGTTTATCATATTCTATACGTGTCATTGTAAACATATATAGGATTGATTGGATTGGATTGGTAGAGACAGAGGAGAAATTTTCGGTGCTTCAGCCGTACTCAAGGGCTGTTCGTTTATATTTATGTCCCTAATGGGGGAAAAAATCAGGTGAGAGAGACATATGTTGACCAGGCCTAGGAGCGGTCAAGCACGGATGGACACGGAACCCATAACATTTTTTCCATGTACAGCAGAAGAAGCGAGGACCTTTTCAAGGCGCAAGCCACTGCTAACCACACGCAGCACCAGCCCACCTTACCCACTTTCGACCTTGTAACAGAGCCACTGGAATGAAATGAGGTGAAATGCGGAAAAAGGGCTGCTTCGTTCTGACCTAAGCGACCAGAGGAAACCACGAAAAACCCCAAGGTCAAATTTCAGACCCCAAAGCATTTTTCCTGCTGAGTCACCACAGGCGATGGACACTGATGATACGTGAGATGAAATGATATATTGGGAAAGGAAAGGATTATTTTTAAATAAAGAAGCTTAGGGTACCTCTCCGGCATTTATGAGAACTGAGGAAAACCTTGAAAAAATCTCAGTCAGGGAGGACGGTCCTGGCGGGATTCGAACCTGAGACCTCCCACTCGCGAATCCGTATCTTAACGACCTCGGCCACCCATGGGAGTTCGCCTATTTGAACCCAGAACATCTTAAATGCGAATCTCAAGCATTATCGCCTGTCCGCTAAAACTAAATACACAAAGCGAAAACCTATGTTGAAACAAGAGAATGCTTAAGGTGTTTATTACGGTAAATATGCATTTAAACTTGTAAAATAAAGTCAAAATACGACCGTAAACGTTAATATTGTTCATAACGTCTAAAATATTAACACAGTACAGAATACACTCAATAATTACTTACAACATAATATAAACAATTCCTTAAATGTCAGAAATATCCACCGCTACATATATCAATAGGATCAGGACATTGATGAAAGATGCGCTCACTATCGCTTAAGCACGGTTTATGTTAATGAACTGCTGCTATACCATGAAGGTCCTCAAATTACCTGTAAACGTGTTCATATCGCGAGTAATTACTTCTGGCTATTGCAATGTAAAGTCCCTTAGTCCGTGCGCAAACGGGCACAAGGTGTAGCATGCTGGCTGGAACTTTGACCTAGGTGAGGTGCTTACGTCAAAGGCAAGCAGGTAAATCACTTTCCTGGATGACGCACTCGCGGCTGCCAATGGTGCTAGCCCCCTGAAAACCTGTTTGTGACATCTCTTCCATATGCAGTTTCTCCTATTCTAAGAACTGTCTGCAGAGAGGCATCTGTTCCTGGGAGAATAATGGCAGTTGGCAAGATGCGTGGGAACTGTCCAACAAGGAAAACATTGAGTTCCAACTCAGAAGCGACTTGTATCACAACTCGGAAAAAAGTGACTAAAAAATCAAGTTCATATATAATTTTATTCAACTAGCTGAAAACCCGTTTGCAACATCCTTGTCCAAATACAGTTCCCCATTCAACAGAGCAGCATCTGTTCTTTGAGAATGATGACAAGACTGCTGGATGCGTGGGAACTGCCCAACAAGTTAAATACTGAGTTCTAGCTCAGAAGCGACTTGAGCATTAAACTGACTAGAAATTAAGTCGATTACAATTTTATTTAAATATCAGAAAACCTGTTTGCAACATTTCTGTCCACATGCAGTTTCCCCCATTCTACAGAGAAGTTGCAATAGTAGTGTTAGTGGACTTTTATTGTGGCAGGTTTAAAGTACACAAATGTAAGTATAACTGTCTCATGGGCCTTATGGGCGTACATGCCAATTAAAATGTCGGTCCTGGTGGTGTAGTGGTAACCATACTTGCCTCCTAAACCCTTGATCGGGGGTTCAAACCCGGCCATGATCGATGGATTTTTCGGGCATAAAAATCCTAAATATGGCTTCCTTCGGAAGGGAAGTAAAGATGTGGGGTCCCGTGTCGTACATTTACGGCACTTAAAAGGACCTCAAGCCTGAAAGAAGAGGCCTCTGAGCAAAATTTGTCGGTCGTTTCACGCCCTGATTTGAATGGTACGCTGATGATGCTGATGACCATGCAACAAAACAATCAAAATATATAATATACAAAAAAAAGTAACGTTAATTTCTATGATTTACTTTGTATATATACACACAGAATGTTAATGAACTACACCGAAATAATTTCAGAGATTGTAGAGATGTCGTATATAGGCAATTTGGGATAGTAAACATACGGCCTATATGTTCAAACTTTGAAGCTATGACTATAAGTTTCTAAAGCGCCAGTACGCCACTAGCTAATGAAGATGCCCTTCAAAAGCATAACACACGATAACGAAGGGAGGTTTCTGAACGTTTCTCTGGCTCCATGGTTATGACATTAGCTTTCGAGTAGAGAGATAGTCATTTGTTTTCGAGTTCGACTTTCGTTCATCGCTTATTTTTTATTTTGTTTGTTTTCTTACTATCCTAATACTACAGCTTTTAGCCTACGTTTTAAGTTAATGTTTCAATTTTTACACTTACATCTTAACATATCAATACATATAATTACAGCCTTTGTAGTTGTTGTTGTACTTACTAATCAGATCGTGTCCTGAGGGTGTGTTAGGTAAGTTTTAGCCATCGTGTTAGTGGTAAGTTTATTAGCCATTGTAATACATTCATTGTTGAGAGGGAATAAAACTTAAAAGCATTAAGTAAATTTCAGTCATAATTCTTTAGTATGCATATCGCAGTATTTAATATTTAATAAAAGAATAACATTAACGCCATGCCAAGAATTCAACCCATAGTTTGCGGAACATCAGTTTTTGCGTTATGCCATGCAAGCAAAGGGATCCCATTAGAGTAGGCTACATAACTCAAAGAGGCAGTTAATAGATGGTCAGTGTCGCACTGTCAATGATTAGTTAGAGATTTGAGGGAGTTTTATGGCACTAAATATTGAAAACGCCTGATAACAAGCTGTGGAAAATCAACATTTCTATATTCGCAAGGCAGTTTTAAAGACATTGTAAAAGCTGTAAAGAAATGTGGCTTCAAGGAGATCGACCATCCACCCTACAGCCCAGATCTAGCTCTCAGTGACTATTTCCTCTTCTCACAACTCAAGAAGGACCTTCGAAGAAAGAAATTTAAGTGTGACGAAGAAGTGAGGGATGCTGTTTATACCCATTTTTCAGACAAGACTTCTGACTATTATTTGGGGAAAGGGGGGGATTGAAATGTTAATTCAAAGATGTGAGAGGTATATAGCAATAGAGGAACTATACTGAAAAGGGAAATATATTTTTTCTCTTTATCATAACTAGAAAATGATTAGGCCGGAAACTTATGGACCTACCCTGGTATCTATAGAGCTATTTCTATCTAAGGAATTAAGAAAACATTACCCTTATTGGTATTTTCAGTTATTTTACTTTATCTTCACCCAGAATTCCCCTTACTGCACTACCAGCCAAAAGGTAACAGAACCTTGAGTGACTTGACTTGATTTTTGTCGTTCCATCTAGTGGAACCTGTAAGCCTTCTCACGGCATCTAGTAGAAAACTAAGGTGAACCTGGAAATGAAAGAGCCGATAGTTTTGTATTGAGACCTTTTTGTACGGGTATAAAGCTACTGATCACACGAGCACTTTGCTCGAAATTGTTAAGCTCATGCTAGAATTCAGCCGAATTTGAACACACGAACCTTGGGCCCAGAAAACAGAGCGTTATCTCTAAACCTTTGAGGCTTAACAGGTGCTTTAGTATATAACTGAAATTTTGAAGGGATTTCATAACAAGCCATTTTCGCTAATAAGTGGGAAAATGGGATTATGAAAGGAATTTATTTTTAGTAAAAATATAAAATATTGCAAAAATTTCAGCACTTAATAACGCTGCACATATTTCATTGTTCTGCACATACCTTTCATTATCAACAATGAAGCAATTTGAACTACTTAAGAGAGCACTATAAATAGTTTATTAAGAGTTTATAGCTATCTCCAAAATATTATTGCAATCGGTCGATTTTTCAGGGTGTTTCGCAATGCGACTCTAAGCACCGTCTTCAGCTTATGTGACCCTGTGCAGAAATAGGGCTGATCTAGGCAATTGAAACCAAACGCTAAGGGCTAAGAAAATGTTTCTGGAAGATGGGCATTTATATCTATGAATTCTTTTTCCGAAAATACTTTTATACGAACCTTCATATTGTACACAATATTCCCTATAAGTTTCCTTTCAGAGTTTCACCATTTAAATGAATATAAGCACCGATTGCTGAAACTGATGTGCAGATTTCTATAGGCATTTTAGTTTCTTTATTGTTAGCATAAAAGTGAAATGAAACTCAAAACGAAATAAAGTGATATTTATTGCAGCACCCGTTTCAAGAAGACGGAAACCGAAATCAACTGATGAAATGAGAATTATAAACATTATTGGTGATAATGTTAGCAAAAAGATTTGATACCAATTCATATATGTTAACAGAAATTGTGTGATATGAAAGGGTCACTAAACCAGGAAAAGGAACTATTTGAACAATTTTATATTACAGAACTGTAAGATTTATATTTTACATGAAACTGAATGAAAAGGGGGAGGGAATAACACATGATAATGTAACTTATTTATTAACATCAGGTTTATATTGAAGCATCCGTAAGCTTTTCAAAGTGCCACTAAAAAGATAGGTTCAATCAGAAAAAAAAAAATAGATAATGGGTTCTTTGTAAAAAAAAAGGGGGGGTAGGCATAGTAAAATGGAATTAAATATTTGGATTCTAATAAAGGAACATTTTAAACACGATTATTATTGAGGAAAATAATTATTCTGACAGGAAAACAAATTTAAATTACTTTCATAAACCAAACTTAGCTGTCAAGATACTATCTGAAATGTTCTCAGGTCGTTTTCTTTTTTACAATGGTTTACAATTAAACAAATTCAATATGTAATTCATTTCAAGTATTTTAAGAACTTTCAAGCAACCAAAAACTGACACTTGTGACTTTTGCTTGCAATGTGAAAACAAGTTAAAGAGCGAACTAAAATATACATTTCATAAGAAAGTAGAGAGATATCTATCCATGTTGATATTTCATCCTCAAGGCCAAAACTTTCCTTATCTTGTCTTATCTTGTCGTTGAATTCTATTATTATCATAATTTACCAATAGCAAAGTTGTAACCAGTCAAATTATTAACGGCTTCAATGGCTGTATTTTTTTTTTGTACAGTATTTAACGCCCGTTTTTACTACTGAGGCCCCACAGGCGGTGGACACTGATGACACATGAGATGAAATGATATATTGGAAAAGGATATTTTTTTTAAAGGAAGGAAACGTTCCTGGCCTAAGTTTAGGGTGCCTTCCCGGCATTTGCCATTTATGTGGGCTGAGGAAAGTGGAGAAAACCTCAGTCAGGGAGGACGGTTTTGGCGGGATTCGAACGTTAGACCTGTCGCTCACGGCTGTTACGGTGTAATAACAACGAAGAATGTTTTTCTCACAATGGTTTGCCACAGAACGCTGAGTGTACGCGATTAAATTATCAGCTTTTCTTCCACGTAATTTAAAAAGTGGCCTCACTGTCTGATTCACTTTGTATATTTTCAGATGCTGAATTAAGGACGACTCTGAATGACTGAAGCATTAAAGCAAGCCTTACTTACAAAATGTCGTTGAAGAAGAAATATTCAGCAACAAGTTTTATCTGTTAAATAGTCGTTCTTTCTTTACTAATCTAACCATAGCTTACATCTTCTTTTTATTAGGCGCCATAGCCCGGGGCGAGCCTTGGTCTGCCGCGGCGACCGCTGCACCTTCTATCTCCGTCTTACGACTTCATTGTTAGAGGGCAGTATTGCAGGGGGGGAGCATATGTTAGCATGGCGCATCCCGTCGGTTGACTATCACGCCTCTTTCGTGATCTAACAACGCCACCTCACCATCAGGCAGCTCCTCAATTGTCGTCGCGAAGCTGGGTGACCCCGTTCCAGACATTTTAACTTAGAAAATTTCTTAAGTAGGTTACTGGGAATCGAGTCAGCAGTTAGAAACGCTAACTATTTGACAAAGAAAATGTCCTATAGTTTAAATATTCACTAATAATATATCGCATTAGCGCAAATAGTTAACGTCAATACAGAATGTAATGCAGGAACGTTTCTAGCTACAGTTAGAACTAAAGAATATGCCAATTAGTGTGCAAAATGAGAAAATTAATTAATTTCGGCAGAATTTATGGTGAGAGTTTCAGCATGCCTTTCTGTAATTTCTAAGAATCTATCGTAGTTTTTGGTAAATGTTCGAAGTAGCACGAACAATGCAAAAAAAAAAAAAAAAAATATTTTCTTCATAAATCTTTCTTTGTTAATCTGATACATTCACATGTTCCCGTAAAAGAAAGATGAAGCATTTTGAATATTGAAGTAAATATCTCTTGTATTTCAAAAGTCTATTTTTTCATTGTAAGGAACTAATCGCTATGTTTGTAGATACAAACTCCTGTTCTTCATGGCTTAGAGTGGACAAAGAAGAGAGTATTTTGACCTTGGGACAACAAAAGGTATCTTATGCCTCCAATGATCATTATTTGTAAATTTATTTTCATAGGTTCAAGTTAAATTTCCCTTCCATGCTTTGTACGAGGGTCATACTGAAAGTAGTGAGTAACAATTTTTAAACCTCTTAATATTTATTTTTTAGATAAACCAAGTACACCGTCGTAATCTACAGATTTTTCAACACAGTCTCCATTTCTTTGCACACATTTTTTCCATCGTTCTGAAAGTTTGAAAATATCCTTACGATAGAACTCCGTTCCAGCTGTACGAAGACACTGACGCACTGCTTTCCGAATATCCTGTACCGTCTCGTAGTATTGGCCTCGCATCTGTTCCTTAACAGAACCAAAAAGATGATAGTCGGAGGGTGCCAAGTTGTGACTGAAGGGAGAATGTAGAAGAGTTTCCCACCCAAAAGTTCTGGTCTTCTCCACTGTGACACGGGCAGTGTGAGGACGCGCATTATCTGTTGCGGGATGATCTTTCCAGGGCGCTTATGGCACAATGCACTACGGAGCTTTCAAAGTGTCTGGATATAGCGGGCAGCATTTATGGTTTGTCCAGGTTCAAGAAAATCAACCAGAATGCAATCCTGTGCATCCCAGAAGGCGCTACCCATAACCTTCTCAGCAGATCGCACTGTCTTCGCTTTCTTCTTCGATGGGGAATCCAAATGGTGCCATTCCATACTCTGGCGTTTTGTTTCAGGCTCGTGATGATGGAACCAGCTTTCATCGCCTGTCACAATACTCGTCAAAAATTCATCATCTTCATTTTGAAATCTCTGGAAATGGTTTTGGCTGATGGTTATTCTCTGATGTTTGTGGCCTTCGGTCAATAAACTTGGGACCCAAAGAACACACTTTTCGATAACTTTGAGCTTTTTATCATTTCTTGCACTGCAAGTTTTGCAGCGATTTCATCCAAAATGATACGCCTATCTTCTCTAAGAGCTCATCAACTCTTTCCTTGTTGCAGTTCGTTACGAGGCTCATCTTGGATACTCGTTTTCCCATCTTTGAAATGTTTCACCCACCTCTTCACACTGCTAGCACCCATGCAGACATCTTCATAGACACGTTGAAGTCTGAGGTGAATTTCAGCAGCAGATTTTCCCTCTTTAACAAGGAATTCATGACAATACGCTGTCGAAACAAAACATTTTGAAAATACTGCCTGTGGTTACGTGATAGAAGCTAATGACATTACATGACAATATGGCAACTTGCGGTATAAAGTCTGTAGATTACGATCCTGCAGTTTTTTGTTACATTGTTGGAATTTGAATTTTAACAATGAGTTACTCACGACTTTCAGTGTGACCCTCATAGTACTGACTTGCTGGGAAAGTGGAGATTGGGTAATTCTGCTTACCAATTTTGTCATTCTTTGGGATTATACTCTATCAGTTTGTTTTCATCATCCTTAACATTAGCCACAAAGAGAGTTTTTACTTTCCCAAAATATAATATCATTGACGTTACTGGAAATGATTAAAAAATATTTGCTAAAATACCTGTTGAAGAAGCGCATGTATTCTTTTTCAATGCGCCCCAGTGAGCACCACCGTGTCCTTGAGCTCAGGTGCTTCGCAAGATCATTTTATTCCCCTTCTCTTCACTTTCTGCACAAGGGCATTTTACACTTCCAGAATGTTCCGCTTCTGAATCTCATCACAGAATCCTTCACGATTAAGTCACGCTTCATTTGCGTCTTATTGTTTCGTTTTTGTATCCAACCCTTTACGTAACATTGCAAACACTGCAGGTGTATATTACATAATTTAACTGTTGTTGTGTTTTTCATATATAGTACTTGTGGTTTCGTGCTTAAAGTACAAGAAGCTATTATTAAGCCATTCAAAACTAGATAATTTATATCTTTGCTTCTGTTTCTTCGTTCGCCGCAAAGCACAGATCAGCATTTCAATAGCACTACAGTATTTACAACCACTTGGTATGTACACATTTTGATCAAGGAGTTTCAAGAATGTCAAAACTTCGAAAATAAGTGCCTCAAAAATTCTATGACATGCTGGATATTTTTCCAAATCCAGAATTGTAATATTAAGTATATATTGGATTTATAAATACTGTAAACGTCTATGATATGCATGTATTTATGCCACAATTCCTTAAAGATATATTAAATATTTTAACATACCCCTAAAACTTCCGTTTCAAAACTCACTCTGCTGTTTGCTGATGTTAGAACAGTTTCTAAAACATTAGAAAGTCATTTTCTCTAGAGTTGTTCACATGTCTATTTCGAAAGTTTAGAATGAGGTAAAGTATTAGTATAAAAGGGACATTTTTCTTAAGGAAAGGGGAAATTATTCCGGAACAACTGTCTTCATAATATTTTATGTACCATCTCACTTGTTAGTTGGTCCTGGTGGTGTATGGTTACCATACTTGCCTCCTAAACCCCAAGATCGCGGGTTCGAACCCGGTCAGGACCGATGGATTTTTCCGGGCGTAAAAATCCTAAGTATGGCTTCCTTCGGAAGGGAAGTAAAACCGTGGGTACCGTGTCGTACATTAACGGCACGATAAAGAACCGCAAGCCTGAAAGAGAGGCCTCTGAGCAAAGCTTGTCGGCCGTTTCTCGCCCAGAGTTGAATGGGACGCTGATGACCCGAGATGTTGAAGAGCGTCCGTAAATCAATCAATCAATCTCACTTGTTGGAATGGTTTGAATTTGCTTGATGAAACAAAGAACTTTGTGTATAACGCCTATAACGTGCTACTATATCATATGTTATATACAGAGTGTTCCTGAATCGCCATCCACTATGTTCGACATGGTAACCACCCAAATGAATCATAAGGGATAGCCAAAACCGCTCATATAAGATCTTTACTATTTTACCATCACATTAACTTGGACTCATTTCCATGTTTCAGTCCATTTACTTAAATTTGACTTTCTGGTATTGCTAATACTGTGAGCGCGTACAGGGCGAGTGTATTTGGTGTACTAACATTGAACCATGATGGTTTTCTGTTTTTACTACTGAGACACCACAGGCAGTGGACACTGATGATACATGAGATGAAATTATATATTGGGAAAGGATTTATTTTTAAGGAAGGAAGCCTTTCAGGCCCAGGTTTAGGGTACCTCTCCGGCATTTGCCATTTATGAGGAATGAGGAAAAAATAAAACACAGTCAGTGAGGACGGTCCTGGTGGGATTCGAACCCCAGACCTACCGCTGACGAGTCCGCGCCTTAACGACCTCGGCTACCCATGACGGTAACTTTGATGATGACATCGATCTTACCAACGCTAAGATTGTATTGTTAATTCTTTGAGCTACCTATGCGCAGTTTTGTATAGAGCGGCCGGTTTCTAACCGAGAGGTCCCGAGTTCGAATCCCTGACTTCCAGCGCACTATTGGGCTACTAGAGACCACGTGACTTTACGACTAGCCCAGGCACGAAGATTAGGCGGGTAGTTCTGGAAGACGTTCTGACTTTATTTCACTAAGACCCCCACGTGAGCAGCAGACAAGCCATAGTCAATTTAGGATTCAGTAAGGCCTTCGTTCATCGAGGACATAGGTAACACCCTTAAAAATTTCATAAGATTCAAGCTTTCAAACCAGAATTATCTACTACAATGCGATAATACACTGTCTCTTTCATTCTAAGTTCTTTGGTCAGATGAAAGTACTTCACCAACAAAATGGTGTATTGATTTCCCAAACATATACCCAGATTAGGTGGAAGCTGAGCGTATGGTATGGTATTTCAATTGATAATTTCTCCTTTAAGGCGGTATAAATGGAGAACGTTTCTTGTACTTTCTGCAGTTTCGTCTGATGAGGTCCCGCTGCAGTTGGCAACACATCACTGGCTACAGGGGGACGCGCAGCGGCACAAAGTACAAGTTCTTCTTGCCAAAGCTCATACCAAATATTTCTTTCTATGAGGACACTAAAAGCACAGGTCCATCGCAACAGGCCACGAAACATTGCGGTCCTCCGCAGGCAAATTATCGCTGCTTACCGCAGTGACACATCACAGATCCTAAAGCAGGTACACCAGGATATAGAGCGGCCTTTTTGCCATTGGTCCGTTGCATAAGCTCCGAGGGAAGGTCAACCGAACTCGAGCGATAAGGAACGACAGCATTGAGGCTCGAGTTATATGTACGTAGTGGAACGCCATTGTTTACTAACCTAAATATAAAGTAAAAGCAGACCAAGAAACGGATAGTCCAAAGAACAATAGACATTAATAACTCTATATATTAGCAGTAGTGCTGCTTTATAGCAATAAAATACGAACTTTGCTCTCAAAACATGAATGCAGTTTCAGTGTATTGTAAAACCCAGCTTTAATTTTTACACCATATAGGGTTATTAAACTGTATTGTCACATTCCCCAAAACTGTGCATTCTATTAAGGCGACAATCAGAGAAACGAACACTAAATAACATAAACAAAGGGAACATACCTTGTTTACTAGAACTCAAAATACCATCACAGATACCTCCACAGTCAGACCTGGTGACCTAGCCTTTCAACCGGTTGTCGTTCTCATCGAGACGTAAATGTAAAACCGAGGTGGGTGCAACTTTAAAAATTATTTATTCTTACAAAATAGAATTACAATAAAAAGTAAAAGTTAAGGATTGACATATGTAATTCCATGGAACGCCTCTGTACTAATAAACCACCTGCACTGCCTGTAGTATGCATTACATTCGACGAATTCAACGAATCTTAACGTATTTTCATTAACTATCACAACTTATTTTGACGAATACACTCCACTACACTTAAAGAGTCGTAACTCGAAACAAATATAATTTGTAGAACTGTCAAGTAATATATATCAAGGTTGGACCGAAAAACAACAGTAATGTGTAGTATGATGTTCTGTAAACAGATGTGACTCATATAATTATGATAGCGTTGCTACGTGACAGGTAAATCAACAATGAACAAATGAAGTCAAGATTATTGTATGATGCTCTGTAAACAGATGTAGCTGATATTTCGTTATGCTAGCGTTGCTACAACAAAATGGAGCCAAGATTATCGTTAGAACAGCGGAAAGAAATTTTGAAGTGGTATTGGAAAACCGAGAATGTTGTTGAAGTTCAAAGGCAATGGAGACATGTGTACAGAACAGAACCGCCAACTCGAGTAACAATTGCACGCATTCTAGACAAATTTGAGTCTCATGGTACCGTATGCGATGTTCACAAGGGCAGATCTGGGAGACCTTGCACAGCAACAAGCCCCGCGCACCGGATCTAAGGTACTAGATAGGACGAAGAGGTCCGATTAAGTTTTCACCGCATTCTCCGGATCTAACTCCGTTGAACTTCTACCTATGGGGAACTCTTAAGGATGTTGTACACCGTAGAAAACCAGCTACACTGGCAGCACTTCGGGAAGAAATTGAAACAGCATGTGCTGCAATCGCTGAGGACACTTTCACAAACTTTGCTCAATCAGTAGTTCAACGTGCTCAGAAGTGTATCGACGCTGATGGTGGGCATTTTGAACATCTGTTGTAACTGTAAAAGTCTAAGATGATTAGTGCTCACCATTTTCTGTGAATTTAGTTTGTTGCGTTTACACAGTTTTTTCTGTGCTTGAAGTAAATATATATTTTTTGTTGACATCTTCTGTGTGTATATATATATATATACATACAAAGACAAAATAAATAAAGTAATACTTTGAACAATATAAATAATAAGAATAACTAAAGAAACAGAAAAAACATTTAAATATTTACGATATTATCACTCGCTATTCACAGAACAATTCGTGTTCTTCAAAGACAGGAAGACAAGTGAAGGTGGAAAAAAATAAATATTGAATCTTAAAGGTAATGTAATGCATGAAAATAGAATATATTAATACGTATCACTTATCCCCGGTGGTATATGTGCTCGAGACAAAACTATAGCTGCCATCTCTCTATCTCTGAGCAAAATCCTTGCAGTGAGATAGGGCATGTTGGGCAACCGGCATGGGAGAATTGATTTTTACAGAACGTCTATGATTGCTCATACGGAACAAAACAACAATAGAATTTAAACTGACTTTTGAAGAAAAACACAATCTCCTCTATATATTGCATTATTTACGTTACAGTTTCCGTGTTTTATTAATTTATACTTATCTAGTTCTTATTTTTAGCTATATTATTGCTTTTACGAGTTTATTTTACATATGTATATTAATTATTTACCCATACATTATCTATAACGTGTTGATAAAACGAGCATAGGGAAATAATACTTAAAGCTATATTTATCTGATAATGCAGACTATATATCAATAAAGTCTGCATAATCACAGAGAAACAGGTTTCGCGAAGATTTTCTGATTGGCTTTTCTGGTTTTTCTTTCTTCTCCTTTAATTATATGGAAAATAGAGCGTAGGTTTAATTATATAAAATGTATATGCCTTCATTGTTAGTTTCTAATTTCCTGGGAACAATTGTGGATATTAAATCATGCACTTACAGTACAAATCTGTAATTCACGTTTTATTCTACTCTCTTCGGCAATAAAACTACTAACGTAATCTCTAGTAATAAAAGAAAAAGACACTGTGTTCGTTACGACCTTATGACAATCCGCCAAGGACACGAGGTTGGACCACAACTTTCCAGTAATAAATACAGAAGCAGGAAACTTTATGTTTGACGAATGTACGAAAGGAAAGTTGTAGATCATTACAGTTTATTGCTGACTGGTAATGCAGTAGATGAGACTATTGCAATTTTGTCCTTGTATCCCTATGTGCTTCATCAGACTTGTGCTTTTTTCAGACTGCTAATAAAGGATTGGCATACATTTTCATTATTAACAATATAGCACTGTAAACCGCGATGTTCACTACCCCTTTTTTGTTACTGTTTAAAGTGCTTTCTTTGTTATAAACAATATACCAGAGACAATGCTGCGAAAACCGAGGGATTTAATTTAAATTTCGCCAGATTGTTCGTTTAAAAGAAACTACATTACAGATAGTATTCTATAGAAAGACATCCCAAGTGATTGCATTACTTAGAAGGGATACAGCCGCAAAGGTGTTCAAGAGTTGTTAAATCTATGACTTTCATGGCAGCTGAAGCAATGGGAACATGAATTTAATTTCAGCCGTTTACTTAGACACTGTTAAATTCAGTTAGGTAATATGGGTGCATATCTACAACGCTCGGGTGGCCGAGGTCGTTAAGGCGCGGACTCGTGAGCGGGAGGTCTGAGTTCGAATCCCGCCAGGACCGTCCTCCCTGACTGAGAGTTTTTCCAGGTTTTCCTCAGTCCTCATAAATGGCAAATGCCGGGGAGGTACCTTAAACTTAGCCCTGGAACGTTTCGTTCTTAAAAATAAATCCTTTCCCAATTTATCATTTCATCTCATGTATCATCAGTGTTCACCGCCCGTGGTGCCTCTGTAGCAAAACTACAGTTTATGAAAGAGCATGAATGAATGAATGGTGTTTAACGCCCTTGCTACAGAGACACTACAGGCGGTGGACACTGGTGATTCATGAGATGAAATGATATATTGGGAAAGGTTTTTTTTTTTTTTTAAAGGAAGGAAACGTTCGAGGCCTAAGTTTAGGATACCTCCCCGGGATTTGCCATTTATGAGAACTGAGGAAAACCTGGAAAAAAACCTCAGTCAAGAAGTACTGTCCGGGCGGGAATGAAATTCCAGACCTCCAGCTCACGAGTCCGCTCCTCAACGACTTCGGTCACCCCTGGTGGTGTGTTCGAGCTAGAGATGAAATATTACCACACCTACTTAGAAAAAAAGGTTATTATCAATTGAGCTTCAAAATACGAAACTTTGTTGTAAAATGACTAAAGGTATATTATTATTCTTATAAGATTTATAAGTCCTTGATTACGGTGCGGAACGTTAATGAAGTTGATTTTAAATTGAATGAGATCTCCCTCATTGGCCACATTCAGCCTCCGCAATATACGCTCATTTCCGGGGGAGGGGGGGGGAGTTGAAAGCAAAGAATATTTCATCGAACTGTGAAAGAATGATATGCAGAGCAACATAAATACTTTTATAATAAAGCTTAGAATTGTTTAATACTATTATGCTAAATATATAAGGTTAAAATAATTTGTGTGGAATAAACGTACTCTTTGAGAGAGGTATATGTGTTTTAAAAAACCAGAAATATTGCTTAATATGCTACTATTAGCATGTTATGTGGGTATCTATACTATAGGCTATTATACTTGACTCGTAAACCCAAGATGGCGGGTTCAAACCCGGCCAGGACCGATGGATTTTTTCGGGGCGTAAAAATCCTAAGTATGGCTTACTTCGGAAGGGAAGTAAAGCCGTGGGGTCCCGTGTCGTACATTTACGGCACGATAAAGAACCTCAAGCCTGAAAGAAGAGGCCTCTGAGCAAAATTTGTCGGCCGTTTCACGCCCGGAATTGAATGGGACGCTAATGACTTGAGATGTTAAAGAGCGTCCATAAATAAACAAATCATAGACAAATTCTTTTATATTCAAACATGTATTGACCAAACAGAGTACTCCATGCTTACAAACATTTCTTTTTACACTAAACGTTTAACATCACTTGCCAACTGATATATATCTTCGAAATGATAAAAATAATGAGTGACACAAGTAACTTAGAGTCCGGAGGCGCCTTGTTATCTGAAACTCGTTTTTCAGGGTGAGATAGAACTCGGGGGGGGGGGGAGGGGGGAGTCACGATAGAACCAAAAATCTCCGCGTTTCCAACTGACTATTTAAAAGCCACGAAAGAAACTAGAGACTTTTTAAAATATCGCCATGTAAATCGATGGATTGATTTAGACTCAGCTAAAAACTATCTATCGAAAACCACAAAGAAATTACAACATAATTTATAAATGCCTGTTTTCCTATTTTTTGTTTAGCTCGTTATTTTTCTCTATCTCAATATTAAGGTAGCTATCATTACAAAATATAAGACTCCATTTGTAAACAAAACATTATACGAATTGAGAACAATGCTTTTTAACCATTACTGCATTTGAATGCGTTAATCATGATAATTATTAACAAATTATTTATATAATTATATATCATGACTTAAATGGCTTGATAAATAACATTCCCTCTTAAAGAACAAGAAATACATTTTGAAAT
The DNA here is from genome assembly GCA_030762175.1 of Metallyticus violacea. NCBI lineage: Eukaryota > Metazoa > Arthropoda > Insecta > Mantodea > Metallyticidae > Metallyticus > Metallyticus violacea. The sequence goes on along the minus strand of CM060842.1, from coordinate 118,828,781 downwards.
GGAAAATTACAGGATAAAGTGCCACTCAGAGAAATAAATTAGCTATTGTGTAGCCCACAGTGAGGGTCATTACTTTTCATCTTAAACATAAATGATTTTCCATTTGCTTCATTTGATTGATTTTTTATTGATTTATTTATGGACGCTCTTTAACAGCTCAGGTCATCAGCGTCCCATTCAACTCAGGCGTGAAACGGCCGACAAATTTTGCTCAGAGGCCTCTTCTTTCAGGCTTGAGGTTCTTTTGCGTGCCGCAAATGTACGACACGGGACCCGCGGCTTTACTTCCCTTCCGAAAGAAGCCATAGTTGCGATTTTTACGGCCAAAAATCCATCAATCCTGGCCGGGTTCGAACCCGCGATCTTGGTTTAGAAGCAAATATGGTTACCACTACACCACCAGAACCGACTCCATTTGCTTCAAACGAGATACCCCTTTTCTGACGATGTTTCTATGACATATTGAGCTAACACACTGAGAGTTTAGAAGATAAAAATTAAGCCTCGTACTGATATTAACTGATTGCCTTAAGATGAATAATTAACTTTATATTTAATTCGGGCTAAACAAAGAATACTAAAACTTAGCAAATATGTTCATTTATTTTTCAACAATAAATAAATATGCATAACACATTTACAAACCAAGTACGTACTTATTGGCGCAGATCTTTTCAAAATAAAAGCATGTGTTTATATTATGATGTACGTAACATATATCTCGTATATAGTATATATAATTGCATTACTTTAGGATAGGATTTGGCAGCTGAAATATACATCAAGAGATAGTTGATGCTCTAATAGAGATCTGTAGGAATAATGATGAATGTTGATGCAAAGAACTCCTAACAATTATGCACACTTTGTGAAATGGAATAATACTATTATAAAGCAAACAAAACGGTAAAAAATCAAACATATATTTTATGTCCAGATTATATGGGATATGTGCACAGAGGAAGCATATATTGGACCATCCAATAATCTGATGACCGATGAGGTGAAGGGGACTGCTTTAGCCGATATGATATCGCTCAGGATCAGCCGGATTGGGCGAATTTAACGAGCTTCTGCGTTGGCCTTGAGTCCCTTGCCAATTAATTCGTTTGAACATTGAAAGAAATAATATGTGTCTAATCCTGCTAAGAATATTAATTGGCATATATACTATTTAGGATTCATATATTCTTAATGAATTGGCTCGTACTGTTAGTAAAGAGAAATCTCCAGATAAAGACTTCCAAGTCTTAATGTAATTCAAAAATAAATAGCATTCAGATACTTTAGATCAACTAAAGAATAATAACCACAAAGAATAATACATTTAACTTATCAAAAAAATCAAGAACTGTAAAAGGTAATTCATAAGCAGATGCCAGAAATGTGTGCAAAATTGGGACAGTTCCGCATCTCCTTGCGTATAACTTGTTAAGGACATTAGAATTTAGGTCACAGTCACTTTAATATTCCTACCACTAACTCTTGTGTTGCACCTTCCGCCCGCCGCCGACTACAGTATTGGCCGTGAGCGATGCCGTAAGGGCCGACGCAGTCCTCGCCATCGAGTCTATAATCAGATAATTGGTTTAACCGCTACGGTAAACTATAGAGAGCCTACTCACATTTGGAGCTAAATTATATGATAAATTAGCTTCGCAGATAAAAGAAGTAACCTTCATAAAAGTAAAATTGATTAAAAAAAAGTTATGAAAAGACCACTGTTATTCACTTATAAAACTTTAATATAGTTAGATAGTGTTAAACTTCAAATGAAATTTCTAAGCGAGTTAAGTGATTTTTAACTAATTTAATGCATCTTATTAAATAAGGCTGATGTTATAAACAGTACAAATAGTCAATACTCAATATATTGTAACAGAGATAAAAAAAAAGTTGTAAGCAGTAGATATACAGCCTGCGTGAAAATTGTAAGTAATAATTATATTTTATTGGAAGATGCAATGTTAAATAAAACTTCAAGTCAGTTAAAGAAAACTACGCTGTAATCTAGAAATAATAATCTCAAGATATTCCAAATGTGACCAAAAAAAAAAAAAAAAAAAAAACTAAGACGAAAGGATAAAAAATTCTTATAATTATCAATAAATTACCAATTTTGTTGAATTCAGTCCACAAAACAGATAACTATTCTCAATAGTTAAATATTATACTCATAGATTATGTTAGCCATTTTTCTTCCATTTTTAAGAAGATGTCTATTTTATTTATTGACTTAGGAAAGTTACTATTGTGAGCTTCAAAATTTAGAAAAAATTATTTTTGGGTTTGAGTCTTTTTATTTATTTGACCGGTAGACACTTGACGCAATATAAAACCGAATTTTTCAAAGAGATACGAGGGTAGGTCCATAAGTTTCCGGCTTCGCCGATAAGGAATGTCGCTTTCACGAAACCCTTATCTGGTGTCGTACCTTATCTGTTAAATAAGTAATTGCAACTGTAACTTCTGCTTCTCTGTGTTCAGTTGTTCAGATATAGTTGCATAAAGAAGGCTATGTGTAGAAGATTGTGACATGTTCATAATGGAGTGTCGAGCTGTTATTAAGTTCTTCACAAAACAAGAACTTACCCCAAATGAAATTAAACAGCGATTGGACGGTGTATATGGGGAAGCATCCCCCTCATATTCTACCGTAAAAGAATGGGCCAAACTTTTTCGAATGGATCGAGAAAGCATTGAAGACGAAGAGGTTGCAGGTCGGCGCTTGGAGGTGCTCACTCCTGAAAACATCGGTAGCTCTTGTGGAAGGAGAAATTATGGAAGACCGGCGGCTCAAAGTTACAGAAATATCAGCAAAGTTGGACCTTTCAAAAACAACAGTCCTTCGAATTATTCACGAGCATTTAAACATGAATAAGGTTAGTGCCTAGACTTCTTTCCTCAGTCCAAAAGCAGCAACGAGTCATCTGTTGTCATGCGTTTTTGGATTAGTTCTGTCGTGGCAACGAGAGAGAAGTTCTGCAAACCATTGTTATAGGAGATGAAACTTTGCTATGATGCCTGGTCCAAAAGAGAATCAATGGAGTGGCAGGCGTAAATCTGACGGAGCACAGCCTCTAAAGGCCAAGGTCACTCAGTCAACCAAGAAGACCATACCCACAATCTTTTGGGACTGTGAAGGAATACTCTTCATTGACTTCAAGGAGAGGAACACCACAGTAAATGCGGAGTATATGCTGGCCTATTGCACAGACTACGTGCTTCCATGAAAGAGAAAAGGCGAGGAAAGCTGAGTGGTGGTGTGCGCCTTCTTCACGACAATGCGCCTGTGCACACAGCTCTTGTTGCAAAGAAGCTGTAAAGAAATGTAGTTTCAAGAAGATCGACCATCCACCTCACAGCCCAGATCTAGCTCCCAGCGACTATTTCCTCTTCTCAAATCTCAAGAAGGAACTTCGAGGAGGGCAATTTAAGTGTGACGAAGAAGTGATGATGCTGTTTATGCGCATTTATTTTGCAGACAGGAGTTCTGACTATTTTTTGGGGGGGGGGGATTGAAATGTTAATTAAAAGATGTGAAAGTGTAATGCGTTAAAGGGCAAATATATTCAAAAGTGAAATATAGTTTTTGTCTTTATCATAGGTAGAAAATGGTTATGCCGGTACCCATATACGGAAAAGCACGGGTTGGGAGCTGTAAGTGTGGAAATTTGAGAATTATTTGGCTACGGTGTTGGGTTTGTGTTGCAATTTCGTCAATAGCCGCAACAAGAGCAGTACGTTACAAATGGGGTAAGATCTGGGACCGCGAACTGGTGCCGCTCTACCAATGCATAGATTTGAATGTGCGACATTCAGGTGATTCTGAACATTTACATCAAAGTGTGCTGGAGTTCCATCGTATTGCAGTTACTTGTATTGGCACCACGTCTAATAGGGTAGGAAAACATCTCTTGCAACAGTACAAGTACTAACTAGTATGCGCATGCGCAGGAATGTTATTTAGCTCGCATCACTCATCTCCATTACGTTCATGGCTGATGGGTTGCATAAATACTAGGACACCAAAATGAATCTGAACAAATTGTGAGATCTCACCGTTCTGAAACGTCGACGCTATAAGCGACCAAACCGTGCTTTTCAAAACATGGGTTCCTTCTTGAAAAACGATAAGTTTGCCATCCCACAGAACATACTAAGCGTTGTTAGTGATTTTTGAGACACCCGATATATATATATAATATTTGTATTGCAAACGCTTGAGTGTTTATTGAAAAATCACTGCCCATAAGTTGAAGAATGATTTCAATATTTTATAATTAGTACTTTATTTATATCGATAATCTCCGACGATAGTGACTGAACTGAGAGTGTTGCCATAGTTTGGACCCATAGCTGGGTTTTACTAGATAAGCCCTTTTTCCCACGAAAGTTATCTACAACTTGCTTATTGCTTGGAAGAATGGAGCATCTTATCTTCCTCGGAGGCAATCTTCCATTTTTTTTTACATACAAAGCGTAGGGAATATGTAGTAAACATTCCAGAAAGTTTATATAGGATTGAAGGAGGGACAGTCCATGCAAGAATGCTGTCAGGTTCACATTTGGCCCAACTTTTCCCAGTTTGCTCATTTATTTTGTAAGAGGACCACAAAATAACATTTTTGAGAGGTGGTGTCAGTAATTAAATTTCGCCAAGTTTATAATCTTTTCTTGTAATGGTCAAATCAGTTGAATTTAATTTATAGATCTGATATTTCATTTTATTAATTTCATTCTTAACAAGTTCTTTAGATTCCTTTTTATGTAACAGCTTAATTAGTAAGCAATATCTGTTGGAACTGGATCTAGGGTTTTTTTTTATATAAAAGTCTTTTGTTTGCTGTTGTTGGAATTTGAGGTAGGAGTAGAATGGAGTCAAGTGGGACTAAAGACCTAACAAAAAGGTCGGAATTTGTAACAGTGCTTGAAGGACAATTAAGATTCTGTTTATACTTGCTATGACCACTACTGACACCGCAACCCCATTTAATGAAAATTGTTAGGATTTCAAAATCTGAGACTTTGTCCTCCATTGATTCTCGCATACCTGGTTATGTTCACATTTGACTGACAGTATGGCCAACCAAAGCCTGCAATGCATATTCTGCTGAAATATCTGAAATGTGTATTTTTCTTTTGAAAGACAGCATGAGCTTTTTTGTCTTTTCTTAATGTATCACAGGCCAGATAAATGCTACCTTCTTTCTGCTTTACTTCCTTCCTTGTGATAATACAGAATGTGCCAAAAATGTATATACACTTCATGAAAAAAAAACAACAACAACAACAACAAAACAACACTGTGTTAACATAAGAAAATTAAATTCACACAAACAGAAAATGATGAGCACTAATCATCTTAGACTTTTACAGTTACAACAGTTGCTCAAAATGCCCACCATCGGCGTCGATACACTTCTGAGTGCGTTCTCATTCAGTAGAATGAGCAACGTTTGGAAAGTGTCCTCAGCGATCGCAGCACATGCCGTTTCAATTTCTTTCCGAAGTGCTGTCAGTGTTGCTGGTTTTCTACAGTATACAACATCCTTAAGAGTTCCCCACAGGTAGAAGTCCAACGGAGTTAGATCCGGAGAACGCTGTGGAAACTCAATCGGACCTCTTTGTCCTATCCAGTGCCTTGGAAGATTGTTATCATGGTACGCACGTATATCTCGGTGATAATGTGGTAGTGCACGATCCTGTTGCATACGGTACCATGAGTCTCAAATTTGTCTCGAATGCGTGCAATTGTTACTCGCGTTGGCGGTTCTGTTCTGTACACACGTCTCCATTGTCTTTGCAATTCAACAACATTCTCGGTTTTCCAATATCACTTCAAAATTGCTTTCCGCTGTCAAACGATAATCTTGGCTCCATTTTGTTGTAACAACGCTAGCATAACGTAATGCGAGTCACATCTTTTACACAACATCATACGATAATCTTGCTTCATCTGTTCATTGTTGATTTACCTGTCACGTAGCAACGCTATCATAATGTATGTGAGTCACATCTGTTTACAGAATATCATACTACATATTATTGTCGTTTTTCGGTCCAACGTTGAAATATATTAAATATGTATCTACTGTGACAATGTGTATGCATTTTTTTTGGCAACCTGGATATATTGAAAATTTGTCACTTGTATTAACTAATAACATCAAAGCTTCCAATGGTATATTAGACACAGGGATGGAAAGATGTTTCGCGAAAACTCTTTTAAACTTTGTGGTTTTCTTTCTGGTCATTTGTGAGGATTCCTTTATAGGATAAACACAATCTCGTTTGAATGGAAAAAGTAATTGTAATCCCAGAAGCAAATATATGTTTCTTATCAAGATTTTCTAAGCCAAGGCCTTTGTTCTTCTCAATTTTTGCTATTTGGAGATTTCAGCAAAACTTTTATTGCCCTACTCGGTTTAGTTGAGGTTCTTTGCCATTTTGTGTTATTTAAAGTTAAGTCTTGTTTTTAATCAGTTTCATAAACAATTCAGAAGCTCTAGTCCTTAAAACGTAATAGAACGGCAATTAATTATCCTCCATTTCTGAATGCAAACAATTAAACAACTCCATCCAAGTAATTCTGCCACCGGGACCACACAAAACTATAGTGAGAGTTTGTCATTGTTATAAAAACGTTATTTAAACAAATGGACAAGGATCAGACACTGATTATTATATAAACTGAAAGTATATGAAATAACAAATTAATTTCTGTGTAGTTTGTTACCAATAACATCAAGCTCATACTTAGCACCACGGGTGGCCGAGGTCGTTAAGGAGCGAACTCGTGAATGGGACGTCTGGGGTTCGAATCCCGCCAGGACTGTCCTCCCTTACTGAGGTTTTTTAAAGGCTTTCCTCAGTCCTCATAAATGGCAAATGCTTGAGAAATGCCCTAAACTTAGGCCTGGAACGTTTCCTTCCTTAAAAAAAATCCTTTCCCAATATATCACTTTATTTCATCATCAGTGTCCATCGCCTATGTGGTGTCTCAGTAGTAAAAACGGGCGTTAAACACCATTAAAAAAACTCATACTTAAATTTTTAGGTTAAGATTAAAAAGTATATTTCGAAAAACACGTTGCAATATAGACACAAACCCTTATAAATTAAGCGAAAAACTGCATTTAAAATATAAATATTCTGGATCGTCCATAGGGTGCCACGTATTTAATGCGTCATTGATGAGAAAAGCACTTCACTTCTTAGGCAAACTAATATTGCCTCCCTCTAAATAAACGAAGACAAGTATTCGGGTATCATATAAACAACTTGCAGGTGACCTACACAGGTTTAAATGTGCAGTTACACACCAAAAGACATCTATGATTGGGTGAAGTGAAATTTCGCTAAATTTGGATTTTCGTTCTCTGTGCTCCAAAAGGAATGTAACAAATTTAAAAAAAAACGCAACACTTTATAAAAAGCCTAATTTGTATCTACTTATATAGATTAATAATAATTATGTTTCATATAAAATGTAAGTTGGCAGCTTTGGAATGTTATGTGAAGTTTATACAATTGACTATTATAAAGTGCAGTGTTTAGTTTGAATGTCTTGTAGTAAAGAACTGCTCTTAGCATGGACTGCTCAAAAAGTGTTTTATGACACTATATTTTGAGAAAATAAAACCACGAAAGTTCCCAGTGGACATATTACTTATTATTTTATATGCATTTTTTATGTTGCCTCTATTTTTGGGAAGATTATTTTGGCAGGGTGACAAAATATTACTCATTAGTTCATAGAAATAACGAAAGCTCATTTCCAACTAATAAAAAATAAACTGACACTCACTCACTTAAACTTTTTCAAACAAATGTACAACACGTTTTCGAAATGAATCATCCAAAAGTTTTTCTTCATAGTAAAGATCGGTCTTGAATGTATGCTCAGATATTGAACACAGAGCTCAATAGCACATGACATTAATAAATCAAAGCAGTTGCAAAAAGAAATTTCAGCAGCAAATAAATAACGAACTTTATCATGACATGTCATGTTTGTAAATAACTATAATACTTGAGCTGTTAAACTAATAATGTCCCATGGTTTCATGCACTGATGCAAAAATTAAATACCAGTGATAGGAAAAGTGTTACCTAACACGTGTAAGTGACAACATTCCCCTCTACAATGTGGTTAAACAGACAGGATTGGTTACTATGGTATAGCATTGCGTAAGTACGCTAATAGTACGCTTGGGGAGGGGATATATAGAGCATAATGCTGTTTCCTATAACAATAGGGAACAAAACACAAAGTGAACTTGAAAACACAACAAAATAGGATTAACACAAAAAATCACAAGGTTACAAAAAGACAAAAAATGGAGCAATTTATAGTGTGAAATTTTCCGTTCATGGGCTAATGCTGAAAGGTATTTATTGATGGGTGTGCCAATCGGCTCTGTGATTAATCTATTCCTCCTTGTCCATTCTTTGCTACGCTACCACACCGATAATTATTCTATGTTCGTATACACAGTTTCTTCAATACAAATTTTCTCAAGAAGGACAAACAGGGAAGCGCAGAGTTTTTTCCTATATATTTACACATTTGTTCCAATTGCTCTCAAATTACATTTTATTGTAGTTTTCAGTGCTTTAATAACTGAATAATATATGCATTTAAAATTTCAAATATAAATAAATAAATATAATTATAGAAGAAAGCTGGTAAAAGGAACGGAAAATATTAATTAGTCATTCCGTGCATTAATCACCATTTCGGTGATTAATTTATTTATAGACGCTCTTTAACATCTCAGGTCATCAGCGTCCCACCCAATTCAGGACGTGAAACGGCTGATAAAATTTTCTCAGAGGCCTCTTCTTTCAGGCTTGATGTTCTTTTACTGCAGTAAATCTACGATTTGGGATAATGGCTTTACTTCCCTTCCGAATGAACGCATATTTATAATTTTTATGGCCGAAAAAAATCCATCAAACCTGGCGGGGATTGAAAACGTGATCTTGGGTCTACGAGCCTAAATAGTAGCCCTGTTTTACTTTTTAGGTTATATTTTTATAACCAACTCTTGCTGGCATAGGCATTTAAGGCCTATTTTATTATTTGTTGTATTTCTTCCGGGAGCGGCTAAAAGATTCCGGGGCGGAAAACGAGCTGCCGAAGGTATGTCTGAAAGAAACACTCATGCTTTAGAAAACCCACGGGGTTGGTGATGCCCTGAAGAGGCTGCCTTAACGATTAACCACTTCATTACATTTTTCCAGGAACTCGGATTTCATAAAGAGTACAACCCTTTCATTGGTTACTATTCCCATACCAAACAAGATAAAAATACACGCTGAATTTCTAAGTTTAATAGTAAGTATAGTAAGACATCTGCTTCTTACGAAAACATTTTTTTTTTCTGTAGTGTAAAAAATGAATAATTGCTTGCACTCACAATAGCGGCAGTGCATACTTTTGTATAGGGCTTTAAATGTCATCCCATTTCAATTCGTTTCAGATGTTGAAAAATTATATAAAAATATACACATCAAGTCTTATTTATTTCAAAATTCTAGCGGATCCTAGATGCAATTAGGCATTATTGCTAATTAGGAAACTGAAAGAAGTTCCAGTGTTCCAGAATTCGGCACTATTGCATGCTCAGTCTAAAGGATCTCTTTTAGGCATTTCGTTGCCCTAAACTTATTACCCAGACATCTAACAATTTCTCCACCTGGAACTGGAATACCAGGACATTTCTCCTGAAATTGTCTACACACCTTTCTACATGATTTGGTTTTTAGTATGAATCGTACATAAATTTTCGGTAGGAATTTCAGTGAACTAATAAGAACAATCTAATGTAATTCACACACAACACAGATGTCTTGAATAAACATTCACCTTTGAAATTTATAGTGAAGAAACTATAGTCTTTACAGCTCCAACAGAAGACAGCAACTGACACAGTATAAAACAGCTGATAAACGTAGCCTTGAGGGGTCATTCGCCGCTAGTGCGCTACTGGAATAATACAGAGGTCAATGCAGTGCAAGAGAACTACGCATATATGCGATCTATAGACCGACTATAAATGGACCACAAAACTTCTCTATGCGAACAAAGAAACATTCAAACCAGGTTTTGTGTGGGTAATATTCTAAGTAAAATAAACTAACAAACAGGGGCTCTTCCTTAGCAAGAGTTATAAGTATTTGTTAACACGCCTCAAGAGCATACAGTTAAGTTTTAACAAGTATAATGATAAAAATACTAGACTAGGGTATATTGCACGATTCTGTAACTGGCACAAGTTAGTAAGCCCTCGCAAAGGTGTGAATTATGAAGCGGGTTTGTATAGTCGTGATGCTGATAGGATGGAATAGAACGGAAGAGAAGGGATATATCTCGGGAAGGAAGTGATGAGATGAGAGATAAATCGACGGTTAGCTAAGGGGACGGCGGTCAATGGACGCAGACATGTCTTTTGTGTTTCCAAGATGGTAAGTCTCAGACCTGGCAGGCCTGCGATGGTGTCACCCGATGGCAGACCTAGGAAGCACTCGCCAGACACCAGGACAGTAGTTCACTAATGTGCAAATTCAAAGCATGAGCCCATCTAGCTTGCCACTTTCTACCCTGCAATCAGAACCGTAATATGAAATGAACAGAAAATTCGTGAAAAGTAATCGGTCATCATATAATTGAATGGCCCAATAACACATAAGGATCACCCATCTTCGGTCACCGCTACAAGTGGTCGAGGCCGTTAAGGCGCGGACTTGTGAGCGGGAAGTCTGGGGTTCGAATCCCGTCAGGACCGCCTTCCCTGACTGAGGTTTTTTTCCAGGTTTCCCTCAGTCCTCATAAATGGCAAATGCCGGGAAGGTACCCTAAATATTGGGCCTGGAACGTTTCCTTTGTTGAAAATCCTTTCCCAATATATCATTTCATCTCATGTATCATCAGTGTTCACCGCCTGTGATGCCTCAGTAGTAAAAACGAGCGTTAAACAGCATTAAAAAAATCTTCGATCAAATTATTGTACCTAAATTTTAAATATCAATAGGCCGTGAGCTATTTTAATTGCAGATGGTATTCAGTTAACAGATGAGAGAGTCAAGATCTAACGACCATGCGATATGGGTCTTGCACTCTTTAGGCTGGTTACTCTCACTTTGGCCTCTAACCATGCGCCATGCTTTTTTGTGGCGTTGCTATCGATACCAATCTCAAAGATCATGTGGCAGCACTCAACTGTAGAAAAAGTCATTCCTATTTAAGTAATAACAACCACTGGAGGTAAGTTCGAATATTTGACACATATCTAAGAATATTTAGTATTAAGATTTCTAGGTTGTTTTTAAACAATGCACAGTGAAAATATACTATTTGCGCTTATCACGCGAGGAGCTTTGGTTCGATTCCCGGTTGAGTTAATTTTCTGTTTGAGCGTTTATTTTTCTCAGTTCTTAAGGAGAGCGCTGGAAAACTTAGGCCACAAAGTTCCTTGAACTCACTCGGTCGAATTATCATTCATCATCTGGTACATTATGTCTCAAGGTACAATGCCATGACCATTTAAAGAAAGCGCCGCATTCATCTGTTTATAAGCATTTTATTCCAATTGAAATAATTAAATGGGGCTTACATTGTAATATTTACATTAGTAGTAGAATATTGTACCTTATGTGTATATGTGTTGCAGTAAAACATAACAGATGAAATTATTTTATATTAGCAAATATTTTCTTGATAATATTACTGATATTAATATTTTCGAAATCAAATGTTTTATTGTTTGCATGGTTTGAACTTTGTCAGTATTACTTTTCCATCTGCTAAGGTTCTATTCTCCAACGAAGCAATTTGTCTTTCTTCTGGTATGCTTTCCTGCCCATAAAGCAGAACACCAGATAAATTTAAGTACTTATGAACTAAAGAGCTACTGGCGACATCAATCATTAATCCTATTAAGTCCTCTCGTTTAGTAATTTTCTTTTATTAAAAGTTTAAACAAAGACCACAAATAACAATCAACTTTAGATGATGAAATGTATTATTATAGTTGCAATGTTATATTTATTTAAAACTTTAGATTTATTTTCAGAGATCAGATCAGCTGTTTGTTTAATTTTATTTGTTTTATTTACAGACGCTCTTTAACATCTCAGGTCATCAGCGTCCCATTCAATTCAGGGTATGAAACGGCCGATAAATTTTGCTCAGAGACCTCTTCTTTCAGGCTTGAGGTTCTTTTTCGTGCCGTAAATGTACGACAAGGGACTCACGGCTTTACTTCCCTTCCGAAGGAAGCCATACTTAGGATTTTTACGCCCGAAAAAATTCATCGATCCTGGCCGCGTTCGAACCCGCGATCTTGGGTTTAGGAGGCAAGTATGGTTACCACTACCACCAGAACCGACGTCAGATCAGCAATAAATTCGAAAAAGCCTATTTGTAGGCTAGATGAATCAGAAGTCAAAAGGCTATAAAAGGATAGGGTTACATAGAACAGAAAAGACAAAGGAATAGTTATGTAACTAATGAGCTAAAATGTCCTTCAAAGTGATGGTAAAAACGTTCGATTTTTTCAATCGACAGGTCCACTGTAAAGTTTTTTACATAATCTATAAGGGTGGAGTCACTTCTTCCGTTTATTGTCTTTAGAGAACAAAGGACAATTCAGTGGTGAGCGGACGAACAGTAAGGCATGTGGTTAGAGAGGGCTGTGTTGGTGGTGATTGTGCTGAAAGGCGACACACAAAACAAACAATAATTTAGACAAATTATCACAGCTTTAATAACTAATGTTGCGGTTGGATATAAACACACGAACTTTTAATGACACCCCCTTTGAGGTGGGATACCTGGTTAACTTTAAATGTTATTTTCCAACTATCTTTTGAACATTATTTCGTTTAAATGTTCTGAAGTCTTCTAGAAGTTGAATAGATCATAATTATGTTGGAAGTTTATTAGAATTTTATTTATAATTAGCAAGTTCGTGCTTCTAAAACTAGTTGTTGAACGTTTAATGCTGAATATGGAGGAGGTGATTTTGCACTAAATTTTTTTAAGAGAATACTCGAGAATTTTGTTATAAGTTTATTAAGAATAAGATAGATAAATTTATAAATGTAATAATAAAACCAAAAGTATCTTTTAATATAAAATATAATGGAATGGGATTTTATCAATGCTTCCATTTAGATATTATTGTAACTATTTCATTCCTGCGACGTCATATTAAAACCGACCAATGAAACGAAACAAAAGTTTGAATTTTGACCAATCACAGCTGGATTGTGGAGTGAAATTATCGAAAAATAATTATCAAATCCGTTTTATCACGCGACCTGCATTTGTCTTGTGGTCAGTATAGCCAACTCTACACCCCAATATGTAATTCCTGAACATGCATCACTGACCACTTTTGCTAGAGGCAGTGGTGAGACATTGATAGCAACAAAAGCATGAACAATCGACAATCATAAAGCAAAATGGAGGTTCTTCAAAGCGTTTTGGTGCTGCGTCAATGTGCAAATTTATCTTATCATTAGGAATTCCAAAATACAGAATATAAAGCTAAATAGAGACACTGTATATTATCCATTTTTTTTCCTCAGTTGGTATTAGAAAATCGAACGCTAGCGATTGTAATAGTTGATTTTTGCCCATTTTAGTCTCACGGTTTCTGAATAGAATAGATGTTCATAAGTATAACATTTAATACAAGTGTTAATATTCTGTGCAGAATTTAATATATATATATAATGAAAAACAATATAACACTATTAACAATTTAACTAAAATAATAGTAGAAAAGGTTGTGCACTAAAAAAAAGTCACAGAGTAGTGATCAGAATATTTCGAACTGATTGAGCTCCTCTATGGCAAGAAGACAAGTTATATATATATATATATATATAAACTTTTATTTTTAATGTATTCATGAAATAATTCTAAACCCGTATTTTGCTCTTCTCTATTGGCATTACTGACAATCGGCACTCTTATGACGTCAATATTGCTTGAAAAGATTGAATATAAATAAAATTATTATAATTTCGTAAGTCAAGTTTACGGGAATTATATGTAAATGATTATTTTATTCGTGAAATATTCCTAATAAATATCATTCGAAGATCTGAGCTTTCTAGATAAATTCACACACTACGTTCGTGAATTTATGGGTAATCTCAGATATTCTCGTGATAATATTGAATGCACCTAAGAATATTACGGAAATGCAAAGTGTAAATTTTATTTTTTGAGAAAAAAATATTATGATCTCGATGTTGGATTAAGATCAATTTAGATGAAGAAGTTTAAAAATAAGTCTATCGGACCTTTAAAACCTTACACGATAGTTCTTGGAACATAATGCATTTCTAACATTCTAAGCTGCATATAAGAAAGAATACTTCAGTTTTAGTTCATATCACAAATGTAAAAGTTCTAGGCCTGCATACGAATAATAGCTTAACTGGATATCACAGATAGAAGTTTTGCTATAGCGTATTGCGTATGCTATTTCGCAAGTACTAAATGTGCACTGCTATAAAAAATGTTTAAATGACGTATTTTCATTCTATTGCTAATTGTTAACCTTTTTTTTTCGCTAAATTTGATCATTTTCATTTTGAAAAAAAATGACAATGACGCACTCACAGCAGAGCATTTTGTAAAAATTACTTTTGGAAAATAAACATATTAACAGCACCAAGAATGATTTTATATACATGTATATATTATTATACAAATGCAAAAAACACAAATTTAACTCCAGCTAAAATAGAAATCTGCACATATCACCAATATATTTTCTGAAGTAGAACATTTCGTAAAGGAGGAGAGTGTTTAAAATCCTTTATTATATTCGCCAATATCAATGAATCATTTAAAGTTATTACTATTATTATAAGAGTAGAATAGTACAAGTAGTAGTAATAGTAGTAGTAATAGTAGTAGAAGTAGTAGCAGTAGTAGTGGTAACCGGAAGATCACGAATATTTTGATGCCTTTACACTGAACTGGGGAGGGCGGAGGCGTATAGTCATGGGCTCACTAATTAAAGATTTTTAGATTATGTATGGCTGTTTGCAAAAAATCTAAAGAACAAACGCAAGGTTCAGGATCTGCAGTAAATGGGCTGAACTACTAATGAATATAAACAACACTCAAGTCGTGACGAACAGCCTGATACTACCAATCTGAACTAACCAGCTGAACTACAATAATATAAGAATACCTCTACCTCGGCTAACTAGTTGGGTTTCAACACAACATGAACAAAATACTGAAAATACTAATCATTCTGGTCGCTAAAATACATTCCATTAGGTATGAATTACTCGAAGCGTTTGAATTCTCTCTTTGTGCAGTTGCCAAGCTTATAGCTTGACTGCAACGAAATATATTCAAGTTTACCACAGGAAGACGAACGAAAACGAAAAGTTCAAGAACTGTCCCTCAAAGATAAAAGCACAAGCATCAGAATAGGAGAACTGGCAGACGGGGGTGGCATGGCGCAACGTGCAGCTTGTTTGAAATGGAAATGGGGAGGTCGCTTGGCGAGACTCCAGTATAGCAGATGGGTTCAGAGCATTGAAGTCAGAGCGAACGGAGAGGTCTACACAAGAAGGCAGAAATCTGTCGTGACAGACTAATAAAGACAAAAATCTCTCTAAATGTTCAATATATCTAATGTACCTGGAAGACAGTTGTATCGACTATACGCAGACCACAAGTAGTAGTGCGCATAGAAAAATAAACAATAGACTACGATATAATATTGTTTGGTTTAGCTGATCGCTTACGTTTATATGCAAGCTCTGTCTTAGCTTTTTATTTTTATTAGACGGCATTAGCCCTTCAAGGCTCATTAATTCGTTAATTTTAACGCACACACAATGAAAAATTATGGTCTCAAAACCAAGGTGAGAAAATCAAACGTTTGCTATTTTCGCCCATAATACAGCATACATATGTCTGCATACATTACATACCCCAGATAATACAGCGAGCCGGCGACTTTCTGGTATGCCCGACCTTAAACTAAACAAATATTCTTAAGACTGGAAAGGAATAGTCATACTTGAAAAGCTCGGGTCACGTGGGGGATTTATATCACACATATTCACCTTTCCGTGTTGACACTCTAAACAACCGATCTACCGTGCCCTTCTGTATCTGTTTCTATCTATCCCAAAGGTCTTCCTAAGGCTTCTCTAATATGAGACATGTATTCCTTAAGAGGCGACTCATAATTCTAGGATCAGGCTTCTAGATGGTATTAAAATACCCATAGCGTGCCAACAGATGGCAATACAGGATTACGCGCGCAGAACTAGGGAGCTATGACCATTAACTAGCACTGTGCTAAGCGATATCGCTATATTTACATTAAGAGTAATGCAATCGGTATTTTAGTCATCAAATGCGTGTACTAGCCTGCGACTTCGTGATGGACCGCAAGTTGGAACGAAAAGTTAACATAAAATTGGTTAAAACTTTCATTCTTTATGTATACTTTATTCAAGACATGCTTTTTGTTAAAGAAAGCATTTTCCTAGGTAAAGTTCAATGTTATAAGCTTGTAGTTTTCTAGAACTTCTAGAGATTCAATGCTTTCGAAATCAGAGCAATACATTTCCCATTCTGAGATCATTCATACAGCACGTCAGCATTTAGCCCTGTCGATGTAGATTCAGTGTCAACTGAGACTTCACAAAGAGATATGAAATTAGGAACTGTTTGCAAATAGCGTGAATTTTTGACACATTTCATGATTGTCACTATGTGACTTTTCGCCTCAAATTAGCAAAATGTAAGTGTGCGGTCGCCTTCAGGGGTACGACATATCAAAACAGATTAACAACCTAGTTCCCCAGGCAGGTGAAATATGTCAGTCGACCAGTCGATCGATATATGGCATGGAAGATAAAAGCAAAGCTGTTAATGAATATAAGAAAGTATTTTTGGAAAACAAAGGAGTGTGTTCAAAATGTAAACTGGTGCAAAAAGGATCTATTCTTAAATCAAATTTCAGCATACACCAAATGTAACACAACCAAAAATTCGTATTTTCAGGGATGTTTTCCTACTTAAACCAAATCTATGCGTTAAGTTTAAGTTGTATTAAAATGTAACTCCTAGGTAACATTTGTATTAAGTTAAAGTATCTATTGAGAAACCTGCTATCCTGGTAGGCAAATCAGCATACATGTGATCTTGTTCTGTACATTGGATTGTCAACCTAATTGTGCGGAGGAGAAAATTCAGTGCTTCAATCACACTGAGAGATATTTGTCCCTTCACTTCCGGGCCCCTTCGGAAAGAAAGAGTTGAGATGAGGGATACAGGGTAGTAAAGCATACATATAGATGGTATCCTTAACATCGTTTCCAGATTGAGGACCTCGAAGCTGGCGCAGTCCTCCCTCAAAGAAATCCGAGTCCCTAAGACGGATTGCTTCCACATCTTTAAGGCAGAAACTTTTCCCAAACGCGAATCCACGCCAGCCCGACTTGACCGGCACTGTCGACCACCCAACAGAACCAATGAAATTAGTGAAAATGGGAGAGCGGAAATTTGGTGTATGTATATGAAATCATTCGCCTAAACGGCCAGGGCAACTGTGAAAATCCCAAGGTCAGGGTGGCCAACTCCAAGGGATTTGAAACCGCTGAATGCGAGTTTCCTGAGCACTTCGCTTGGTTGTTCGGCTCATAAGCTTAAGTTAAACTCTAGCGCTGAGTGATGCTCATTTTTTATTAAAGTCGTTGGAAATTTTCGTATTCGCGAAGTCAAATGACGTACAATTATTTTTTAATAATTGATAAGATAAGTGAGGGTGCATATTATAAAGTTTAGCGAACATATCGTCAGAACAGAAACGAAATCGTACCCTTCTAAGTTAGTGTAAACGAACTTTTCATACTGAAAGCGAAACTACAACTAATGAATCAGCGAATACCGCTCCTAGATGCACTACAGACAGGGTTTACATGAACAACGGTAACACTTCCAAACTTCAGCTAACCAAAAACCACAAGAGATGTTGCTCTCAATGTAAAAGAGAGACTCGCTTTATTTATATTTACTTATCACCAAGCGTTTAATAAATCCTCCACAGCAGACTTGGCGACGTCTGGTGTCAAAACAGTTTCCTGTGCATCCCGTGAATTCCAAATGTTTATGTGGAAAGTTCTGCTTAAGAAAGTGACCATGAAGTCATACACTGTAAAATATTGTCTTAAGAATCTTACAGCAATCAGTGAAATCGCTCACATGTGTATTTATCGAGAGGAAACACAACTCCAAAACATTTCATCTACGTGAAACGTACAGTTATTGCATAGTCAGGAATAATTTCTACACTATTCTTACCGTTGTTGGTAAATTTAGATTTACCAACAAAAATATACATTTACAATTTTTTCAGTGTTCTTTGGCCCACTTAAGTCTTAGTGATTTCATTTTCCTTGTTACAAATTGTTTCTTTCTGGAACGCTAAGTTTTAAGTCCTTGATCAAATAACCTTCCCACTCTTACGACACTTGCTTTCACTTCGGTGTGTTCCTTCCATTCAGTTTCGACATCTGTTGATGAAGAACGTTGGTTTCTTGAGCTTAATTCCTTTAAACTTAATCTTGAACCTCTGTAGATACGTGTTTTCTTCCAGTTTCTCTTTTTTTGCGACACCTTGACAGAACACTGGAATGATCACATTGCACATAATATTCCACCTGATACATTGAAAGTTCTTCTTTCTCCAGAATAACACACATTCTTGATCTGAATGGCAACTTTGAGTACTGCTACACAGTTTAGTGATAATAACTATTAAGAGTACAAATAGATAATTGATTATGCAATTTAGCAAACGATGTCAAACATAATATCATAAATATGTAACAGGCATGACAAAATTTGGAGGCGACGAAGTTTTTTTTTACTATAACTTGTTTAGTTTTCAGGTTTTGACTTGAAAAAGTAAGGATTTAATACTTTGGAAGCATTCATCTTCTTAAGCAATTACTTTATGAGCAGAAACATTGCATTTAGAGTTAATATGTTATTCAAAGCTCAAATCTGTCTATTCAGCATGTTTGAGAAAACTAGATGACGAAACATTTTACATTTTAGAAAATAACCTGAATGTATATTTGTAAAAATCTGTTTGCGGATAAAATATGCATAGAATATCCCAGCATTTGGAGCTGCATATTCAGCTGTTTGCATTAATCAATTGTGTAAATTTAATTAATAGCACTACAAAAATGATAAAAACAATAGCCGAAATACTGGGAATACTTGCCTTCTAAACCCAAGATCGCAGGTTCGATCCCTGCCAGGACCGATGACCAGGTCCCGTGTCGTACATTTACGGCACGATAAAGAACCTCAAGCCTGAAAGAAGAGGCCTCTGAGCAAAATTTGTCGACCGTTTCACGCCCTGGTTTGAATGGGACGCTGATGACTTGAGATGTTAAAGAGCGTCCGTAAATAAAACAAATCAAGAACAACTCGGAGTACGCAGACCTTATTAATTTGAAATCTGACCACCGGAATCGAATCTGGATATTTTAGATGGAAGACAGTTTGTCAACGCGCCGTGTCCATTTTTCTGCAAGTATTGTATGATTTATTGAGCTTTTATGTAAAATTAAACAACTAACAATCGATTTTGTTTTCAATCTCCTTTTGCCATAAAAATGATGAATAATTTTAATGAAAGTAATGTACATAAAGATTAAATATGAAAAATAGAAGGCATTCAGAAATAGAACTATAGCTAACCCACAAGGCCTTTAATATATATATTTAATAGTGTTTAACGCCCCTGAGACACCACAGGTGGTGGACACTGATGATACATGAGATGAAATGATATATTGGAAAATGATTTTTCTTAAGGAAGGAAGCGTTCCAGACCTAAGTTTAGAGTACCTCCCCGGCATTTGCCATTTGTAAGGACTGAAGAAAACCTGGAAAGCCCCAGTCAGGAGGATGGTTCTGGTGGGAATCGAACCCCAGACACGAATCCGCGCCTTAACGACCTCGGCCACCTATGGCGGTACAAGTATAAATGAAACACTAAATAATGAAATATTTCGGATAACTGCGTACCCATCTTCACTATCAGCTAGACGCTAATTGTAATGATCTGTTATTCTTTCTTTGACCTGCATGACGTTCGTGTACTTCTTTTTTCCTGGCATGCAAGGCAAACAGCTAGCGAACTATTTCAAGCGAGGGTATTTTGAATTAAAATAAAAGGAAAATAAGCCTATTTATGACCAAATATCACAGCGTATTATTAAGAGTGATTTTGTCACCAAACTACTATATATAAATATTTATTATTTAGACATGACATAACTTAACAAGGCTTGTGTTCATAATCTGTGCTGAAAATGGCCTCAAGCACAGCTTGAACATTTTCTGTTGCCCATATACGCACGTTTTGAGGGTTATCGTGTGTTCAGATGAAAGCTTGCATCATATTCGAATCTAGTGACATCTGAGTTTGACCATCTCTAAACCATAAACAAATCGAACTCTTTTCCTGGTCTATCCGTCCATCTCATTCAATTGTTCGTGACGCCAAAAAGCTTTCCTTTACATCTTTTACTCTTTATTCGGTAATTTACGAGCAGTGAGGATTTCTGTTCTCTCTAACGATTGACCAATTTCTGGATACCACATTTTCACATGTCTTTTATCATATTCATTTCGAAATGCCGCCTGGCATGCTTTAAATTACGCTGTTTACTAGTATTTACTAAATAGGAACACACGCTATGCAATTGTGCATGTTTTTAACAAACAAGTGAATCATAACTGCCGACATAGAACATAGACAAATGAAGGTCACTGGAAGGGTGTGTATGCGTACACACACATTTTCAAGTCATCATCTAAATAACAGAAGTTTTATAGATAATAAATAGTTTGGAGCCTCGTGAGGGTCATTCTGTGTTTGTTATTGTTTCAAAATCCCGAGAAATTTCCAGAAAAATAACCAGAAGACCTAAATATTTTTTTTTTGCATTATATTATTACAACGAGCGGAATTGTTAAGTTATGCAATTTATTCTGCTAACTACTATTTTCAAGAAGCGTCCAACATCAGGAATCTTATATTCATACCAAAGGTTCATTCATGTAAATTTAACTATATAGTTTTGTTCAATTATCCATTTTAACTTACAACATCGATATTCAATATGTATATTCGATTGCTACGGACAAATTTGCAATGAGAATGTACAGGATTGTCATATATTACAATACTGCAATTTGAAAGGACAAATTAAAGAAAATCTTCATAAATTTTAAGAAATTTCCTTTCTACTTCAAATTTGGGAAACTACATTTGGCATACTATGACATTTAGCAACCAAAACTGCTACGGCTATGGTAGGTACAGAATGTATGGTTGCATTTACAGCAATATATTGTGGAATTCATTTATATTATGACGACATCAAAGAACCTAAAGATGTGGAAGGAGAATAATTAGGTTTATAAAATAAAATAAATTGCATTTGAAAAATTTTAATGGGAAAAGAAAAGTTCTAACGTTAATCAAGAGTGAATGTAATTTTAGATAGTAATAATAATAATAATAATAATAATAATAATAATAAAAAAGAAGTTTTATGTAATAAATTAAATATGGATGTATTTATATCACTCAGAAGGGGGAAAAGACGATAGTAATATTGACTCAGCAATTCTTGTTGACTATTTTTTTTTCGAGAATACCAATTCAGCTTAGTATTTTTTTCTGGCAAAGAGAGATGTTACTTTCATGTATGTTATATATATATATATACATACATACATACATACATACATACATACATACATACATACATACATACATACATACATACATACATACATACATACATACATACATACATACATACATACATACATACATACATACACTTTAGGCCGGGAATGTTTCCTTCCTTAAAAACAAAATCCTTTCCCAATGTACAAGGTGGAATATTCAGGACTGGTGCTGCCATCTGGTAAAAAACTTACTTTGAGACTAATGACCGCCGTCACCCTTGAAGTAGTTCCCTTCCACACGTATACACCGGTCCTTTTCAAGTGCTTCTTGGAAGTGATGTTCTTTGAGGGTGTTTAGCACAGGCAGCGTTTCTTCTTGAATCCTCTCAATTGCGTCGAACCGACATCCTTTCAATTTGATTTTCAGTTTGGGGAATACAGCGAAGTCGCAGGGTGCGGAATCGGGCGGGTACGGTGGGTGGGGGACAACTGCCATGTTGCTTTTCGTCTTAAAGCTTCTTGTGAACAAGGAATTGTGACAGGGCGCATTATCGTGATGCAACAGCCAGTTCCCTTGTCGCCAAAGTTCGGGCCGTCGTCTCCGCACATTTTCATGGAGCCGTCGGAAAACGTCACAGTAGTACGTGGAATTCATTGTTTGATTTGGTGGGACGAATTCTTTGTGCACAATCCTCTTGGTATCAAAGAAAACGAGGAGCATGCTCTTGATTTTGCTCTTTACTTGTTTCGCTTGGTGAGTTCAGGCTCTTCCACTGGGAGGATTGTTGTTTTGTCTCAGGGTCATAAGCGTACATCCAGCTCTCCTCGCCGGTGATGACCCTGGACAAGAAGGTTGGGTCATCGGATACGGCCTGACGAAACTCCGTGCAAACTTCAAACGCTGCTCCTTCTGATCAGCAGTCAGGATCCTTGGCAAAAATTTTGCGGCGACACGATGCATGCCCCAATTCATCAGTTAAAATCCGTTGGCATGTCCCATAACGAATTCCCACTTCGTAAGCAAGGTCTTCAATGGTTCGACGTCGATCCTCACGAACGAGGTGTTGAACTTTGGCAACAATGTCAGGCGTTGTGCAGCTGACGGGCCTGCCGGTGTGAGCATCGTCTTCAATAGCTGTACGTCCGGCCCTGAACCGAGCATGCAACTCAAACACACGTGTACGGCTCATGCTTTGTCCCCCAAATACTTGTTGGGTCACTACGAGGGTGTCCGTAGCATTTCCCCCCGAGATTTGCACAGAATTTGATGCACTCTCTCTGTTCTAATCTTGAATCCATCGTAAAATCGCCACACACTACACACAGAGTATCATGAAAAGTACTATAGAATCTCAACACATCTACCCAGCTGCATGAAACTTTAAACACTCACTTATCAGACGTGCTAGTATTGCCAACTAGCGGTACAAAACTCTACTGTAACTACTGTCGAGATGGCAGCACCACTCCCGAATATTGTGGATACCACCTCGTATCACCAGTGTTCACCGCCTATGGTACCTCAGTAGTAAAAATGTGCGTTAAACACTATTGAAGAAAAACTTTATGACATTTTTATTATCTATCCATAATTTTTCACTCTGAAAAACTTCCCTAACCATAATGGAACCCCCCCCCCTTCCATGTTTAGCATGGTTAGCACACTGGTGGGAAATACATTAACTGGCCTATATTGTTCTACTGGTACGAAAGCGCTCATATTGTCCAGCATATGGAAAATTAAGGATTATTTACATTATTTCTTTATATTATTACATTTAACAATGCTACGTGTCCCTTCAGATCACCTTCTGAAAGCCTCCTCTTTTTTGTTGCAACATATACGGTCTACATTTGTGTTGCAAATATGTTCTTTTTATTGGTAATTCTAGTGGGTTTATATTCACTTTTTGTAATTTTGCAAAGCTGTTCTGGTCATGGCAAGTGTTACCTGTAGCGGTCAACAGTACATTGTACTCCTCAAATAGAAAGTCACATTCTTCAGCAATTTGGCTAATCGGCAAATCTTCTTCCTCAATGCTACAAACGCAACACGTTTTTCAAGTGATAGTTGTATTCAGGGTAATCATGTAATCATTTTAAGTATCCCCAACAAACAGCAGTTTGTCTGTAATGGTCGTGTTGTTGAACGGGGAACGGCATCGATGCTCAATTTTCATAGGTTGATATGCACATTACCCCCAAACAATGAAAATAAAATTCGACGTTTCTATAGTTTATATTTATGCATACAAAAACATCATTCCTTTGTAAAAACAACAAAACATAGAATAACATTTTAAAATATATGCTATTCATTTAGTATTTAATCATCATTTGCGTCATAATGAATCTCAATTTATTTAAATACCGACTTCATGCATATGAGTAGGTGTATTGAAATTAATGAGCGGTAGTATAAGATCGCAATGCCTCTTGCGGCGGAAAAAGCGACGTTAGCAATTCACTTGCTATACTAATGCTCTTTCTGCAAACCACCTCTCGCCAGCATTTAAAAGTACAGGAATGCATATGCCATCCACTTCAGCGGCAATCATTTTCTCCGCTAACAAGGCACCCCAGATATCATCTATAAATTGAATAAACTAACGGAGATGAATTATAACCCTGACGAACTTTTCTATTGCCTGATCTACAGTCCGATTGAGTGTTTTGTTCTATCTTAACACCGAATTTCATGTAGCTGTTCAAGCTATGTTCATTAGCATCAAATCCCTGATAAATATGTGTCACTATAATCAATTCTATTTAATTCATATTTAATCATATTTGCTCCAATCTACTTATTACATGTACATAATCTGCCGAGGGTGCCATAAATATATACACACTTTCACAGTAGATATCTGTTTAATATATTTCAAAGTTGAACCGAGAAACAACAGTAGTGTGTAGTGTGATGTTCTGTAAACAGATGTGACTCACATTACGTTATGCTAGCGTTGCTACAACAAACTGGAGCCAAGATTATCATTTGAACAGGGGAAAGCAATTTTGAAGTGATATTGGAAAACCGAGAATGTTGTTGAAGTTCAAAGACAATGGAGACGTGTGTACAGAACAGAACCATCAAAGCGAATAATAATTGCAAGCATTCGATACAAATTTGAGACTCATGATACTGTAAGCGATGTTCACAAGGGCAGATCTGGGAGATCTCGAACAGCAACAAACCCCGCGCACTGGATAGGACGAAGAGGTCCGATTGAGTTTCCACCGCGTTCTCCGGATCTAACTCCGTTGTACTTCTACCTATGGGGAACTCTTAAGGATGTTGTACACCGTAGAAAACTAGCTACACTGACAACACTACGGGAAGAAATTGAAACGGCATGTGCTGCAATCGCTGAGGACACTTTCGCAAACGTTGCTCAATCAGTAGTTCAACGTACTCAGAAGTGTATCGACGTCGATGGTGGGTATTTTGAGCAAATGCTGCAACTGTAAAAGTATATGTGTGTGTGTGTGTGTGTGCTTATTTCGTGTATATTCAAAGAATTGATGTGATGATCACAATATCCTCTAGCAATAGAGCAAATACCCAAGAGTTGCTATTTCAACTTAACAAATGGGACATATAAAACCTGTATCTCTTAGTGGCTTATATTTGTAAAGGAAGCCTCGAGTTGAATGGGTCATCTTCCGTTAGGTTTACGAGAATTCTTAAGAAGGATAGCTTGTATTGTGTTCTATCAGAACCTTTTAGCTTTTGTTCTGTTAGCTAAGAAGTAATATCATAAAATTTGGTTGTGCAAGGAAATGTAGGCGAACCCAAGGCTAATAATCAAAGAAAGGACACAGTAACGGTAACGTAATATTGTATCCAATCAGAGAGACTAGAAAAAGTGTATGAGGCGAGTTAACCAATAGAAAGAAATAAAGAAGAGGTTTTCTAAATTTTTCTAAACCTGTTTTTGAAAGATCGAATATAGCGTTTTAAAAGGATCGACTACAAAGGTTATATAATAGTAATTTCTAGACCCCGGGAGCCGTAATAAGGGCAATAAGAATAGTAAGAGGGATAGAGGAATGATAGCAGAAACGTGATAATAGTAGTGTTTAACGCCGTTTTTACTACTGAGACACCACAGACGATGAACACTGATGATACATGAAATGAAATGATATATTGAAAAAGGATTTTAAGGAAGGAAACATTCCGGGCCTAAGTTTGGGGTATCTCCCCGGCATTTGCCATTTATGAGGACTGAGGAAAACCTGGAAAATATTGTTGGATTGGATTGTCCTGGCGGGAATTGAACTCCAGACCTCTCGCTCACGAATCCGCGCCTTAGCGACCTTGGTCACCCGTGGCAGTAGTGGTAGCAGTGGAACGGTGTTAAGAGCAGAAGAATAATAAGAGGAAGAAGCTTGAGAAGTAATAATACTATACTTTGATACTGTGAGACTTGTTTACTGATATTCAGAAGTTAGTTCATACTGTCAGTTCGGGTGTTACAGCGAGATTAAATCAGAGAAGTTAACAGTGTATTGTGAGCGTATGTAATAGCAGTTGATTCTAAATACCTTAGATTAGACCGCGAGAAGATGACACAATAGTCACGTGATATTATATTTCACACCGTGAAATATAACGGTGACTCCTAGCTGCGAAAAAGGATATAATCAATAAATATAGTTCCCATGAAAATCAGGAATATCATTAATATTTGGAATATTCCCGATTCCTTTCCCTCTGGTCAAAAGAACACAAAACTCCAGTATGTTACAGAACTAAGTCGAGGCAACGAGCTAGCTAGAAGCATCTCTGCTAATCATCATCAATCAATTAAACCCTTTCTCTCTCCCCAATATATCAGCATTTAATTACATTGACATCCTTAACTTCACCCCACACATATTATTACAAAAACATTCGCACCGTATATCTTAATCAGAGTTTTTATCATTTTGTTGGAGGCACCTTTTATATGTTATAATTTTAAAACAATTAAAATATACCTGCTACTGCTACTACTACTACTATGCTATTACTAGTACTACTATTATTACTATTACTACTATTACTACTACTACTGCTACTACTAATAGTACTACAACTAGTACTACTATTATAATTAGTACTACTACTATAACTAGTACTACTACTATAACTACTTACTACTACTACTACTACTACTACTACTACTACTACTACTACTACTACTATACTACTACTATTACTATTACTACTGCTACTACTAATAGTACTACTACAACTAGTACTATTACTATAATTAGTACTACTACTATAACTAGTACTACTATTACTACCACCACTACTACTACTACTACTACTACTATACTACTACTACTACTACTACTACTACTACTACTACTACTACTACTACTACTACTACTACTACTACTACTTGATACGACTATCCAACAATGGAGAGGTTCAACAAAAGTTGGGGTTTCGAAATTTCGCATTGATGTAGTGTACAGTAGGAGGTTTTTATGCAGATCTGGACTCTACCTAGAACACTATGCATTGTATAACACAAGAACATTTTCAAAATTGTGTAATTTACTAGTTAACATAAAGTTACTTACGAAACATCTATAAAATCATATACCTCTCTCTTCCTCTAAATGATATCATATATATACACACAGATATATATAAATTAACACTTATAATAAAAGCAGATAAAGATAAAACACCGAGAAAGAGTCAACCTTGAAATTGCAATTTCAAGTGTTAATTTGTTACATTGTTAATAGTGTATCTTTATTTTTATTTTTCATTAATATTATATATATATATATATATATATATACATACACTTTTCTTCTTGCCATAGAAGAACTCAAGCAGTTCGAAATATAATGATTACTAATCTGTGACTTAGTGTTTTATTCTTTTCTACTTTTATAATTATTGTTTTTTTAGTTACAATATATATATGTTTCCATCAGTTTGCTGAATTAATATAAATTTTGAATAGAATTTTTCTTCCTTATTTTATAACGTCTCCTCTCTAAGCTGAAACAAGTGGTATTTCATTTTTGCCTTTAAAATATGATTCGCTATTTTGTTCTTAGTTTATTCGTTTGTTACTCGATATTTTCGCAAATACTGTAAATACTGCAATCATACATTGCGTTCTTAATACTGCAAAATTTTTACTGATGTTTACATTTTAATCAGTTATTACTTCTTTAATTCTATCTGAATATTTGTTTCTCCATCTAATTGGAATATGTTTGTTCTTATTAGCTTTTTATATCTGCGTTAATAACACTTTCCTGAATTAAACTCGTTCTTTACACATCTTTGCCTGTTTAAATGATCATAAATTATTAATACATAGTTTTAATTTTGTAAACTAGAGAATAAATAAAATGAATCTGATGGAACTCTTAACATGAACTTACTCAAGTGTACAAATCACATACCCATTGACATCCGGGACGTAACACCTGAAAGACAGACGTGGGAAGCTCGAATACAAGTGTGTCGTGTTTCACATCAGTTCAAACACAACACTGCGTTAAGTTCAACAGTGAGCTAAGAATTTTGTTGCACGACCTCCCTAACAGAGAAACTACTTTGTGATTACAAACCAAAGAACTCAGTTCTTCTCCACATTCCTTGACAATGACATTCGACAGTTCATGGCACGAGCAAAAGCGGCTTTAGTTAATGCTTGATTATAGTGTGGTTACTTAATTTTATGTTTTCATTAATTAGCAATAAACTATTATAAACAAATATAATATTAGTACGCAGGTACCTGTGTGACTAATCTTTTTTTTTTTTTTTTTTTTTTAGAATTTCATTTCGTTATTGAATTTTACTATCAGAATGCTATTTATTGTTTTCTTGTCTTATTTTTTTATAATGTACATATTATTATAAACTATTTTAAAATAGCTAAAAGCTGTGAGGTGAACAAGATTGAAACAGCCATCATCATCATCCAATGAAAGCAAGCCTTTTTTCATAGCTGGTTTAAATCCAATTCAGCATATATGTTTGGAAACTGAAATATTGTTATTCAGTTATCCTGCGATATAATTCGTATTAATTATTTAAACGGTTTTCTATAACGAATACGTGTAGCTCCTTCGTGCTCCAATTAAAGTAACGAAATTCTGGACATTAGTAAAGTCTTTCAATTTCATTTTTTTTTTTTTTTGAATAGTGTTTAACGAGGTTTTTACTACTGAAGAACCACAGGCGATGAACACTGATGATTCCAAAAAATGAAATAATATATTGTGAAAGGATATTTTTTTAAGGAAGGAAACGTTCCAGGCCTAAGTAAACTCCCTGGTACCTCCCCGGCATTTGCAAATTATGAGGACTGAGGAAAACCTGGAAAAAAAACCTCACTCAGTCAGGGAGGACGGTCCTTGTGGAATTCGAACCCCAAACCTCCCGCTCACATTGTTTATCGGTCTGGATTATTTCTCCTCCATATGATCATTTTTCCAGTTTATCTATCCATAAATCAAAATGCAAAATAAATGTAATTAGATACTGGTTAAGGATAATTAAAGGACAGTAAACAATCCTGAGGGCAATATGCTACCGGTACCAATTAATCAACGGTGGACAGCGGTTGTACAGCGGGAATTGTCAAAAATCGGTTTAACGATATTTAGCAGAGGGATATTGAAAACAGGTATGGTATAGTGAAAAAAGTCAAAAGTCAAATCATAAACCGGCAGGAAATAGAGGCGCGATGCGTGCAGACGTCATCTCCGGACCTGCAGAGCGAATTTACAACTGGACGGGGTAAAGAGACCAACATCATGGAGCTAGATAGATATGAAACAAGGGTCGGGAATAGCATAACTTAGACTGACAGGCTGGAAGACACGTAAGGTTGTTGACGGAGGATTTGCCCATTATACTCGGAACCGGAAGACTGGTTGCACATTTTGGCTAAGTGTACACAGACAGAAGATGCTACGATAAAATTTCTCCCGAATTCATTTTTGACTTACAGTAGGGGAAGGAACTTAATGGTAAATAAATAAAATTGGCTAAACCTGGGCATTTTCTTAAATGAAATACCCAGATTTAGGGACAAGACATTTCTATAAACAATGCAGATAAGTAATAAGAAAAATATACATGAATATCAGAATTATTGTATGCATGTCTGTTTCATGTGTGCGTGTGATTGTAGTTTTAAAAAATAGAATCTAGTTATTCTGAGAATTCTTGTCCTTGGGTAATTTTTTATCTTTAGAACTGAAGGATTGGGTGTTCTTATTAATGTTGTTGTTGGTTTCCTTTGTCATTAATCTCAGAAAGTAAATGTTTTACAACAGCATGAACTGTCCCACAACCCATGCAAATGTGATGTGCAATAAATAAATAAATAAATACAATTTAACTGGAATAATAAATATTACTAATCTAAATCTAATCTATGTATTAGACTGATGTATAATATTAATATATTGCTAATAACAACCAAGTGTTAACTTATTAAATATAATACCTGTTTGTTATACACGTGCATTCTAAAACGATTTACCACTAATGTTATTTTTGCTCATGGATTTTTACATTCCATGAATTTTCTGCTTTATTTTATTTCACCTCATATTAGTCTGTTGATTCTGTTGCAGGGTCGAAAGTGCCAAGCGAGATGGACTGGTGCTGTGTGCGGTGTGACGATGGCTTGCGCTTTGGAAAGGCTTCTGGTCATAGTAATCCATAAGGAAACAATCTAGGGACTCCGTCTACCTTATGCCTCATCGTCCGCGGATCCTGATCTCCCAAAGTGTCGCTCTCTCATCCCTTCCCCCCTAGTTGCCACCAATGGGGGCGTAGGTACAAACGACCAGCCATTGTACAAGGCCGAAGATCTAAATATCGTTTCTGACCCTAACAATATAATATAAATTCATGTTATTATAATAATATGTATGTAAGGAGAGCCATAGGGACCTACAGGGACAAGAATACAATCTTAATGCATATACCATTCGATAAAAGGCCATACTAGTGCATCTTCCCCGAAATAAACATACACATTGAAAATCCAACTTTTATATTCCAACATAGTCTCATACATTTTTGTACACGTTGCAGGGACGAATATAGTCCCCGGCGAAAGTAACAACTGGACTACCTTGAATTTAAAAAAAAAAAAAAAAAAAAAAAAAAAAAGGAAAAGCTGAAGTAATACCATAAAAATAATAATAAAATTAGCCACTCCTTTGATGTTGAAGATAGAGGCACATTTTCCTCATAGACAACATTTACTAAACACCCTTATCTCCAAAAGCCACTTAAAGTAAACATTTTCGACCCTTTAAGCACACAAAATCGTGAATTGTGTCTTCAAAACCAAACTCTGCCATAATTCCATATTCAATACACACCAAACTTAATTTTTTAGACGTTGTTGTGCCATGTGCTTTCTTAATTAATATTTTATTGGCTTTACTGTAAAATGGGCGTTTGCAGACACATTGGCCACAGTCAGAAAATCATCACAGTCAGAAAAAATAGTACAGCAGATATCTATGTTGATAAATGCTGACAAAATGTTCTCATTTTTCATGTTATTGAATAGATTATAAGTATATCAAGATCTTTATAGTCCTGATCATGTCCAGCACACACTTGCAAAGAGTTCTTATTTACTTTCAGTGATGACACTGAATGTCAGCTCTCCAAATTAAGATCTTCACTATTAAAATGTGCAAGGCCTTCATAATATTTCGAAATGTTTGAACTATCCAACACGTGCATTTTTCCCCAAAATCCAAACCTAATAAAATGTATAAATAAGCTTTGCCTTAAGCTCTACGCAAAAAAAAAAAAAAAAAAAAAGAAGAAGACAGAAACTATTAGCGGAAGGAATGTCTCTATTCTGAACTTCTCTCTTTATCTAAGCTTCCCATTATTTCTTCCACCATATGAGAAAGTGGATATAGATTTGTAAGTTCCAATGTATCCAAAAATTTTCAATCAGTTTAGTGATACCCTCTTGATGCCAAAAGCTTAATGACTGCAGTGATTCCTTTCCAGCACTGACGCTCATTAATTACTGGACTGGATAACCAAACAAGTGTCTACTGTACTCCCGACGATATTGAACGACCGTAATAAAATAATATACAGTTTCTATGTTCTTGACTATTTTCATGTTCTGGTGTAGCTTTCAATCATTAAATCTCTCTGTGCTAAACGGAGATTTAGAAGAAGCAAATAACTTACGTGTAAAACAATAAACTTTTTGCTTCGAAGGAAGGGAAATGAGCCATTAAGTTTTCATTATTTCTTTGTTTGGCAATTGTCGCGAAATTTAGAAAAAAACCAGAAAAACATCTTCTACTTGGCTTTTTCAACAAGCAAAACTTCACATCAGGCAAACGTAAAGTAAACTGTTGTTCAAATTCCATTACACTGTAATTCCAAACCTTTGTACCTTGAAGAAACTCTTGTTCAAATAATGTTTTTTTTAATAGTGTTTAACGCCCGTTTTTACTACTGAGGCGCCGATTGCGACGGACACTGATGATACATGAGATGAAATGATAAATTGGGAAAGGATATTTTAAGGAAGGAAACGTTCCAGGCCTAAGTTTAGGGTACCTCCTTGGAATTTGCCATTTATGAGGACCGAGAAAAACCTGGAGTAAACCTCAGTCAGGGAAGACGGTCCTGGTGGGATTCGAACCCCGGACTTCCTGCTCACGAGTCAGCACCTTAACGACCTCGGCCAGCCGTGGCGGTCAAATAATGCTTTTTTTCTTTTTGATTGATTTATTTATGGACCCTCTTTAACATCCACGGTCATCAGCGTCCCATTCAACTCAGGGCGTGAAACGGCCGACAAATTTTGCTCAGAGGCCTCTCTTTCAGGCTTGAGGTTCTTTTTCGTGCCGCAAGTGTACGACACGGGACCCACGGCTTTACTTCCCTTCCGAAGGAAGCCATACTTAGGATTTTTACGCCCGAAAAAAAATCCATCGGTCCTGGCCGGGTTCGAACCCACGATCTTGGGTATAGGAGGCAAGTATGGTAACCGCTACA
Organism: Metallyticus violacea; assembly: GCA_030762175.1. Lineage (NCBI taxonomy): Eukaryota > Metazoa > Arthropoda > Insecta > Mantodea > Metallyticidae > Metallyticus > Metallyticus violacea. The sequence continues at coordinate 118,795,965 of CM060842.1, read as the reverse complement.
CCACCAGGACCAACAATAAATAATGCTGTATTGTAGAGATTATATATATGGTAATTCTAATTCCAAACATAGTTTCTGCACTGTTCACTCGCATTTACCTTCAGTATTTACATCTGACTGAGACACCTGCTTCGAAGAACTGCCTTCTGCCATTTCCACAATCAACCTCAAGCCACACTTCTTTTATTAATACATTTTAACGGTTGTCAAAGGATTAATTGATTTAAAATTAAAGGGTCGATAGAAGGAAAAGGTGGAAGGAAAGGTGGTTTGAAAAAGTCTCGCCCTCAACCTTCGGCGTTAGTTATAAACTCAAATTTATCATCCATAGGATTTAAAAAAATCAGCATAGGACATGGGGATATTAGTTTACAACTGCTGAATGTACTTTATTACTAATAATCCACACAGATAGGATACCTATAAAAAAATAGCTGCAGAAATTGGGGTTTCATATGAAAGTGCTTACACAGTAACGTCTAGGCAAAAACAAGTTTGGAAAATGTACGCTCTTCTTCGATAGAAAACTCGATCATATTTTCGTGACGTACTATACCCACGCCTCAGTACGATTCTATAAATTCAAAATAACTTCAAATTCACATGCAATCTTGACTCTGTGTGGAAGTGTACTAGTAGTAAAGTACAAAGGTATAATACAATTGCTAGTAAAAACAATATATCCCTGCATCACTTATTACAAAAATTAATACCAGCCAAACAACCAAAAGAAGAGAAAATATTAATGTTAAATACTTTGGGATCATTATAAAATGATAAATAAATTGTATTATTTTTATATTAAGACTCCAACTAGCCTATATTTAAAAAAGCGAAATAGCAGAAATTTACCATATTACGCTCTAGCACTAAATGGCGCATCACGCCAGCTGAATGCAACAGATGTTCTTGTTTTCTGCAGGGGATGAATCGAAACAGAGTGTATAAATCCTGCAGATTTTTTTACCTTCTCCTTCATTCTGACGACATAAGTGACCAAGGTAAGGCTTTATGGCTTAACATGTTTCTTGTAGGTACGATATTTTTCCTTCCAAGAAATTGAGATATGTTGCAATTTCTTTGACAGTTTGTTCACAATAAAAGTTATAGCATGTGTTGTCTGTTTTCCTGCATAACCTTCATGGTGCCCCTTATTTGATGAATGCCATTGTGAACAATTGTTAAATACTCTTTCCAGAGTAAGTCGTGATTAAAATGCGTCTATATCCGAAAATAAAGACTAGTAAATGTCAATATAGTCTATACATTAGTTTTGTATAAAATATACAAGATTCCAGAGATTTTTGAGACCCTTATTTTGTTATTTTAGAGACGAAATAGAGAATTTTAACATTCTTGAACAAACACTCATAATAACTTTTCTACTTATAATAAATTTTATTTCCAGGTCCCATTAATATCTACCATCAATGACTATGCCAATTATACAAGACAAGCTTGACTTGTTTGAAATTATGGTCCGGTCATTTGACGCGATTTGAAATTAGCATGCTTAATACATATTTGCCTTTAGACTCTTATAGACAATGGGGAGTGTGTCTATAACAAAATATTTTGCTTCTTTAGTGTAAAGAACCTCAACGTTTTGTTTTTTGTTTTTTTAAACATTTAAAATCAAGTAGGATTATTTTAAACATTGAAGCAAATCGTATAAGCACGCTTTAACATGCAAGCCCTTATCTTCTCCATGGGAAATCGTTAACGCCGTAACTTTAAACAACTTTTTTTTAATGGTATTTAACGCCCGTTTTTACTACTGAGGCACCACAGACGATGGGCACTGATGGTACACGAGATGAAATGATAAAGTGGGAAAGGATTTCTTTTAAGGAAGGAAACCCTTATAGGCCTAAATGTAGGGTATCTTCCGGGCTTTTGCCATTTATGAGGACAGGAAAACCTGGGAAAAAACCTCAGTCAGGAAGGACGGTCCTGGCGGGATTCGAATCCCAGACCTCCCGCTCACGAGTTCGCGCCTTAACGACCTCGGTCACCCGTGGCAGTCTTTAAATAAATGTTTCAGTGATTCTATCATACAAACTTTTTATAATCGACATATTTATATTTGCTCAATAATTCAAGCCAGGACAGATGACATACTATTTTTTTTCTAGGTAAGTAAAAATATATAAAACATGCAAACATATCGAAATATCTGGGATATTAACTGCATAAAATCATAATCCAATATATTTTTTTTGTTTACTACTATATCGCCAGCGTCTTATTTTTATGATATTACACATTATCTAATCATAAATTGCAATACCTGTTTCATCAACTATTTATTGAGAATGCATTTTACTGTTTTACTAAACTTTGAAGCGATAATAAATTTTAAAGCATATCCTGACAGGCGATTAAGCCTATCTGACATACTCCTGGAAAAAAAAAATGTCACACTGATAGAACGCAAGCTTGCCAATTGATAAGCCGAATTTTAGCACCTGCGTCAATGAAAGACTGAAATTTTAAAAATACTCTGAGTATGTATACACCAATGCCAAGGAGTGAAACAAAATTATGTAAATTGTATTTCTACTATGTAGTTATTTTCATTATTACAGAACAACATTTCTTTTTCTGGAGCTGCATTTTCAAGCATCTCTTGTGAATGATCAGATGTACCTAATGCTTCTGAACAAAAAGTAGATAAATAGCATTATTAATAATCATCTTCTTCAAGCCTGGTTTTCCATAGCCCCATATAGGCCTTAGTTACCGCGACGATCACTGCGTCTTCTACCTCCATCACGTGATTTCATTGGTAGAGTGCAGTATTGCAGGGGGGTATGTGATCAGCATACCACATGTCACGACTTACTAGATCGAAAATCGCCGCCTCTCTATCAGGCAGCTTCTCAATTGTCCTCACGAGACTGGGTGGACCCCGTTCCTAACTAAAAATTCCTAAGTATCGAACCCGGGCCTCCCGGCTAGCAGTCAGCAACGCTAAAAACTAGACTAAAGAGGTAGTCATTAACAACAACAACAACAACAACAATAATAATAATAATAATAATAATAATAATAATAATAATAATAATAAGTCGTTATAATCTTACACCACTAAAGGAACACTCTGTAGCCTTAGTTTAAATCTTATGATTTTTAATAATAAACTTGATAAAATGACGCATCACTGAAAGAGATTCAAAAATATAAATCATTTGAGGCGATGGACAAATTATAGCTAAACCGTCTCTATCAAAGATAAACAAGTGTTCAATATAAACGTGGGGAACACGACTTCAAATGCCTTTGGAGAAAAGCTGATAGGAATACTAAATACATTTATTAGTAGACATTGTGTGTGTTTCCTTTCCTTTAATTTCATGTCTCGGTCTTTCATATGTGTTTATAACTTTCATAACAACTGTTTACTACGGCACTTGCTAAGGCCTATATTACGCAATCTATGCGAACAATGCTAATACTATACAAAAACTCATTCTTTTCATCCGTGTGAGAAAACTTTTAAAAATCAGCAAATGTTTTGAGGATATACAAGTGTTTCTTTTGAGTACCCTATATATTAATAATGGATATCAGGGATTTCCTGTAGTTAACTGATAAATATCTATAGACATTTTTTTCAGCTTAGGAAAACTATTATAGAAATCTCGAATAAGGAAAATTCGGACTATTTCAGGATAAGACATTCGTAATATATCTCAGCGGAAAGCATGAAATTATGCAAAGGATGGAGCGATCGGTAGGATATGCTAAGTTAATGAACGCTACTGTGTTCCTGGAACTGCGCACGAGGATTATGAAACACAGTAGCATGCTAAGAACTGCTTTATAAACAGGTTTACTGCGAGTTACCTCAGCGTTCTGTCAGAGCCAATACCCCTTCCTCGTGTATGTTTTCCTGGAGTGAAATTGAATAAATAAAGGCATTTATCACTAGCTTAGTCCAGACATCCCAGGACCGCAGGGAAAAGAGGTGGGACACGAATAACTAACAACAATAGCAGCGAAACTAGTGGCATTGCAAACAGCTCGTGTGTTTAGATCACCAATCACCAGCGTATTAGAGCTCAGTTTTCCGAAAATGATATTTCACAGAAGCCGTTTGTTTGATATAATTAACACTTAAGTGCACAAATTAAAAACAATGAATTGTTTTGAGGAAAATGAGGATATAGATTGCTCCCAAATTGCGTAGACATGAAAGCTCTGAACTCCAGTTCAGGCATTTCGCAGTGATATGTTTATAATGTCACGACGCAAATGTATAGCTCAGATTCAGCGCAGAACCCTGAGATTGCTCGAGCGGAAATTTTGGAGTATGCATATATGTATGTATGTGCGTAGTATGTGTGTATGTATATATGTATATATGTATGAGTGTATGTATGTGTATGTGTGTATGTTTGTAGTATGTATATATGTAGTATGTGTGTATGTATGTATATATACTTTTTTATTAATGTTTAACGTCCGTTTTTACTACTGAGGCACCACAGTAACACTGATGAAATTATATATTGGGAAAGGATTTTTAAGAATGGAAACGTTCCAGGCCTAAGTTTAGGGTGCCTCCCCGGCATTTGCCATTTATGAGGACTGAGGAAAACCTGGAAAAAACCTCAGTCAGGGAGGACGGTCCTGACGGGATTCGAACCCCAGCCTCCCGCTCAGAGTACACGCCTTAACGGCCTCGGCCACCCGTGTCGCTATGTATATATGTATGTATATGTGTGTATGTAATATATGTATGTTTTAACTGGTCTTACACCTAGTGGTAGCGAAGAATAAGGAAAATACAATTATTATTTACAGCAAAATACTTAATATAGAAACCAGTTAACTTAAATACAACTAGCGTACATTAAATAAACAAATCTAATTTAAATACCGTATAATAAAATTTACACATGTTTACATAAGTTAACGTAATTAAACACATTTCGCCTAACTAAAAACACATCAATCTAGTTAAATCTAAAATATATGTCAACTAAATTTTACACATTTCACCAAACTAAAAACATGTCAAACTAGTTAAATACACACAACCTAGTTAAATATGTCATACTAAAAGATATGTCAACTAAATTTTACACATATTAACTAAATTAAATACATTTATAAGAGTATTAGCTTTATCATATTCATTTCGGCATAGTTATGTCTAAACGCTTATCAACTTGAATAATATTATGAAAAAGTTAAGCAAGCTAATTAAGTTCAATAATGAGTTAAATAATGATTCAAGTAGGCCAAGACAAACCTCAATATGAAGTCATTATATTTATATCAACGAAATATTTCTATACACGCACTTTTAGGTTACTTTTAAATATTGTCAGAGAAAGATAACTGCATATAATTCACTCCAGTCATTTATGGTTTTATTTAGAAAGAGAATTTACCTAAATTTGTTCTCTCTTGCCTACAACTGATTTTAAAACTACGATTGTTCCTACCGTATAGTATGTTGGTTTTTCTAACCTAGTTGCGCATTTTGCTCTGTATATGTTTTGTATAATGACGTTAACCTCGCTGTTTACCGTCCCTATACTGGTAATTCCCAATTTCATGGTTTATTTTCGTCCCAATGTTCTTATTTACCATTTATGAATTTTGCTGTTCTATGCTAGATTATTTCAGGGCAGAACTTATAATAAATAAGCTATTTCTTTCGATTTTGGATTGTCTTTTTTTTTTAAGTATTTTCATAACAAAGTGCAATCCCCCCTTAGCGCTTTCCTCATATCACTATCAATTTGTTCGTCCCATACAAGTTTAGAAGTAAACTGAAATATTTATAGTAGTTTTCCTCAGAACTGTCTACTTCATCGAGTTTATAATTCAGGTCAATTTCTTCTCAGCTTTTACAAAATTTTATTGCCTTACATTTAAAATCATTTATTCGCGTGTGGGAAAAAAGATCATTAAATCAAGTTTTACTAAGCAGTGTAAAAGACGTGCAAAATGTTCACGACATGAACAAATTTGGCATGAGAACCTTTGAGTTTCTGAAGGTCAAGTTCGCTATGTAAAGGGTAGCAGAACGCTCCTTCACACAAAGTGTTTTATTTCTACTCGCGACATCTGGATCAACAGTTTGAATTACGAAATTTCCTCGGCCTAACAATGAAAGAAAGAGTTTTTAACTTGGACATTCTTATTATTTTACTTTTTTTTTTGATTGGTTTATTTATGGACGCTCTTTAACATCTCAGGTCATTAGCGTCCCATTCAACCCAGGGCGTGAAACGGCCGACAAATTTTGCTCAGAGGCCTCTCTTTCAGGCTTGAGGTTCTCAATTATTTTACGACATGATCTCTCTCTTATAAGGTCAATGCATTTATTTCCAGCGTTTACTCCCTCTCTAAAGAGGTTTTACAGCAGGTCTGTAAAATCTCCTCTACAACTGCAACCAACTCTTGATAGAACTCAAGAGTGAGCCAAATCTGGTGAGTAAGGTGGATGTTCCAACTAATTATATTTCAAATCTCTCAACTTTTCCTTCACTTAAACGCTTTGTCTTGATGAACATGCTGTTCTTTCTTTTGCAGACGGGATCTCTTCTTATACATTTTAATTAATTTAAAAACTTGGAGTATTACTATCAGATTATGGCTTTTACCATTCTGAAGATAATTAATATAATTTCTTTGCTCCCAAAAATATTGATACAACCGACTTTGTCATTTTTGACAATGAACAACCCTCCTATGATCACTCTTTCGACTGCTGTTTCGAGTCTGTGTATTATGGCGAATTCAAATCTCATTTACAATTCGTGTAGACGCATATAATCAGTTCTATATTGCGAAATTTTCATATAAATACTTTTTTTTTCTCATCTAATGTTAGCAATTATGGAATCCGTCTTGTGCACATTTTTTTCATATGAATTCTTCAAGTAAAGTGCAACCTAAACTTCCACTGGAAATGCCTATAGTCTTATAATTTCATGCATTTTAATTCGCCCTTCATGGAACAACGATGGACATTCTTTACATTGGAAACCATGCTTCAATTCTGTATGTCATCTTTTCATTGTGAAAAACGAAGTAAAAGAGTTTCCATTAAGTTTTAAATGGTTGACGTTAAAATTATGTATTACCACTAAACGATTCTCTATGTTTTCTATTTCATGGAATGCCCACAACATAGAGGGAACTAAAAGGTTGGGAAGAAATCGCCTCTACCTCTAGAAATGAGCAGGACATATTATGGGACTGTATCGTCATAACACGGACATATCTTATAGTACTTAAGAGAAAGGCTTTAAAAACAAAGAGACAAAACAAAAGATGGGTATACCTGAATGTGTATTTTGGCGTTCAATGGTCATTATTAGCCTCGGTTGTTCTTCTGATATAGAAGATCTAAAATGTGAGATTTGTTATAATCTTAGGAAAGGAACTATTGGAGCTAGTTGACTGACATGAACTTTAAACGTCATACTTTGTTTTTGGAAATGTGTAACCTGACCCATAACATTTGCACATGCTTTTCACAATTAGTAAAAATAATTTGAATTGTTCATGGTCTTAAAACAGAAAAATACAAAGATGGAACACTCAATCATCAAACAACTGTTCATACTCATGGAAATATGCTCAAGGTGACCGTAATATACCATTAAATAATAATAAACGTCATATCAGATGAGCTGCCTTCTTGAACTACATTCAGAGTTGTACAAGTATACAATTTTTTTATGTTATAAAATATTTCTGTTTAGCGAATATAACTATAGTTCATTATTCGCTCAAAATCTGTGAAATTACTTATAAAAAGAACTGTTTCTTGATAAAGATGGTACTGTAGTAAGTGAACAGGTACAGAATGTTGCAGGTGAGGATTTCTGTTCCCCTGCTTTCTCAAAGGATTTTGTAAAACAGCATTGCTCAATACTAACTTAATTTTTATTTGTTCATAAATTAGCAACATTTTTTATCATTTTTCCCATTCTCATAAAATATGTTGCAAAACTCCTTCATTGATCTGCATGCGCTCTCCTATCAGACACAAATGCCTTGGTGATATGAAAACTCTAATAATAAGGGCACGAATGATGTGTAGGAAAGGTATATGGTTTCCGCGACATGGGAGTGTTATGGTTCTAAGAAATATAAATAAAGATAAACTAAATAATACACATTAACTGATGAATATGACAGAATAGGAACAGTATTAAATAAAATAACTATACAGAGGGTGCCAAATTTTTATACGCACTTCAAGCAAAGAAAAACCTGTGTTAACATAACAAATGATGAGTACTAATCATCATATACTTTTACAGTTACAACAGTTGCTCAAAATGCCCACCATCGGCGTCGATACACTTCTGAGTACGTTGAACTTCTGATTGAGCAACGTTTGCGAAAGTGTCTTCACAGCACATACCGTTTCAATTTCTTCCCGAAGTGCTGTCAGTGTAACTGGTTTTCTACGGTGTACAACATCCTTAAGAGTTCCCCATAGGTAGAAGTCCAACGGAGTTAGATCCGGAGAACGCGGTGGAAATTCAATCGGACCTCTTCGTCCTATCCAGTGCCTTGGAAGATTGTCATCAAGGTATACACGTATATCTCGGTGAAAATGTGGTGGTGTACTATCCTGTTCCTCATTTCCATAGAGTGTATGAATGGCGGATGGATATGCATATCATGTTCAGGTACACTGGGCCAGTTACGTACCCCCCAAAAATGGTCCAATTGGACCCTTAAATCACAACCTACACTAAAAATTAACTCCAGGTAAATTAACAGCCTATTCCAAAATAACGTGTGGATTGTTTGCACACCAATAGACACAGTTATACCGGTTAACAGTTCCGTTCAACTTAAATTGTGTCTCATCAGACCAAAAAACTTTCTCTACAAAGGTCTCATCCTCTTGCACCATGTTCCGAAACCTCTCACAGTACTGCAATCTCCGATCAGGGTCATCTCCATTTAATGCATGCAAAAGTTTTGGGATGAAAACGTTCAACTTTGCTGTTTTAATAATGCAACGTACGCTGGTTCTGCTAACCCCAGTTTCACGTGCACATTGCTTTTTAGTTTTCCGCGGTGAGTGCTCAAAACGTTCCAAAACCATAGCCGAGGACGCGGGGCTTGTTGCTGTGCGAGGTCTCCCAGATCTGCCCTTGTGAGCATCGCATACGGTACCACAAGTCTCAAATTTGTCTGGAATGTGTAGAATTTTTACTTGGGTTGGCAGTGCACACGTCTTCATTGCCTTTGAGCTTTAACAACATTCTCAGTTTTCCAATATCATTTCAAAATTGCTTTCCGCTGTTCAAACGATAATCTTAGCTCCATTTTGTTGTAGAAACGCTAGCACAATGTAACATAAGTCACATCTGTTTACAAAACATCATACAATAATCTTGGCTTCATTTGTTCATTGTTGATATACCTGTCATGTAGCAACGCTATCATAATGTACGTGAGTCACATCTGTTTACCGAACATCATACTACACATTACTGTTTTTTTACGGTTCAAATTTGAAATATGTTAAATGGACATCGACTGTGAAAGTGTGTAAATATTTTTGGCACATTCGGTATTTCCTCGTTTAGGTAAATGTTAAGTAAATTATAAAATGCCTGAATCGTAATATAATAAACTAGAACAAGAGAAATAATAAAAATATCAAGCCTATATCAAAACTAATTGAAAACAAAAATTCAAGAAAATTTACTCGAGAATAAAGGAAAATTTGGAAAGAAACTGATAGATATACAGAGTATGGCACTTAAAACAGGCCATCCGATTAATAAAGCCACTGTTAGTGATAGAAAAAAAAATGTTTATATAAAATTTGCTGGACTTAAAAACAGGTACAGGAATTATATATATATATATATATATATATATATATATATATATATATTTGCTTTTTTCTTATGATAAAGATATCGAAGAAATATTACTTCGTTATTTTCAATGGATTTTGTGTTTTGTCTTTTAATATTGTGTTTGAAGACGTATAAATGGCTCAGGGCCTTTTGAAGTCATTAAAGAACAATGTTGAACAATCTTTATGTCAAGGAGCAGATCAAACATTTTGGTAAGTAATGTCATAATGTGTGGCCTTGAACATTCAGACAAGTTGCAAAGCAATTTTATGGGGATAATACTGCACACCGAATTTCTTCAGGACTTACGAGGGTAGGTCCATAACTTTCCGGCCTCGCCGATAAGGTTTATCGCCTTCACAAAACCCTTATCTGGTGTCATACCTTATCTGTTAAGTAAATAATTGCAGCTGTAACTCTGCTCCGCTGTGTTTAGTTGTTCAGATATAGTTGCGTAAAGAAGGCTATGTGTAAAAGATTGTGACATGTTCAAAATGGAGTTTTGAGTTGTTATTAAGTTCTTCAGAAAAGGAGTTACTCCAAATGAAATTAAACAGCGATTGGACGGTGTATATGGGGAAGCATCTCCCTCATATTCTACCGTAAAAAAATGTGTCAAACCCCTCGAATGGGTCGAGAAAGCATTTAAGATGAAGAGCGTTGGAGGTGTTCACTCATGACAACATCGATCGCTCTTGTGGAAGGATAAATTATGGAAAACCGGCAGCTCAAAGTTACGGCAATAGCAGCAAGGTTGGGTCTTTCTAAAACAACAGTTCTTGGAATTATTCATGAACATTTAAACATGAATAAGGTAGTGCAAGATGGATACCTAGACTTCTTTACTCAGCTCAAAAGCAGCAACAAGTCATCTGTTGACAGGAATTTTTGGAGTTCTGTCCTGGCAAGGAGAGAGAATTTCTGCAAACCATTGTTACAGGAGATGAAATTATGGTCCCCTGCTATGATCCTTTGTCCTATGATCCTTTGGAGTGACTTAAATTGGCGAAGTACCGCCTCTAAAGGTCAAGGTCACTCAGTCAACCAAGAAGATCATGGTCACAACCTTTTGAAACTGTGAAGGAATACTCTTCATTGACTTCAAGGAGAGGAACACCACAGTAAATGGGGAGTACTATGCTGGCCTACTGCACAGACTACGTGCTTCCATCAAAGAGAAAAGGTGAGGAAAGCTGAGTGATGGTGCGCGCCTTCTTCACGACAACGCGCCTGTGTACACAGATCTTGTTACAAAGGTAGCTGTGAAGAAATGTGCCGTAAGGAGATCGACCATCCACCCTACAGCCCAGATTTCACTCCCAGTGACCATTTCCTCTTCTTAAAACTCAAGAAGGACCTTCGAGGAAGAAAATTTAAGTGTGACGAAGAAGAGATACATGCTGTTTATGTCCATTTTGTAGACAGGACTTCTGACTATTTTTGAAAGGGGATTGAAATTTTAACTCAAAGATGTGAGAAGGGTCTTGCAATAAAGGGTAACTATATTGACAAGTGAAATATAGTTTATGTCCTTATCATACCTAGAAAATAGTTAGGCCAAAAACTTATGGACTACCCTCGTATATATCACAAAACGGGCAGATCGCGAAGTTCTGGCACGATATCTTTTAGAATGCAATCGCATTGTTGCCATAAATGAAAACCTTATTAACTTTCAGTGCTTTCTTATAACGCATTCTGAGTAACTTCAGGAAGTAATCATCTGATTGCTATTGCAACATACTGCAAACTACGCCCTATTTACCCTTAGAGTGATCAAAACACTGTCACGTGACTAGCATGACTGCAGCCAAGTAATCTAAACTTGAGAATGGGTTCAGTAATAAATAACATCTATTATACAAAAAAAGCAATACTTGTAACAATAATTTAATTACTGCTGACTTAATGAAGTGTAATTTCGAAGTTGCAAATCCCAAGATGCAGCCCGCCTAATTCAACAGTAGTTTAAACAAGGCAAGGCGTAAACAGCTTGCACTGGTTATCATGGCTGACGCTAATGAATGCTGCTGTTTCTACGGAGACATATTATGTAAAGCTTAAACCGGGCAAGCCTTAAACTGTGGCGAGAAAACAATTATTTTAAACTTAAAGTTCTGCGAAAATATCCGGCAATAGCAATAAAGGAGTTAGTAAAACTAAGCTCACAATTTACCGGTCTTTTGCCATTACTTAGCTTATATTTGCCACGTGTTTCTTACAATCGGAGTATTCTTGGCGCGAATTGTAGGATACATTGTTGGTTTGTTTATTGACGTTAGGATCACTCTTAGAGTGTATAGGTAATAAACGCATACACGAAGAAAACATACAGGTTCCGTGTTTGTTTACAACTCGTTCCTTTTTTTCGCTTAGTCACTGAGCTTCAACTAACTTGAATGACCTTAAAACACAGTCGTTGTATATGTCTTCAAACTCGCTATTAGAGGTAAATAATCACCTAATTTTTTTCTATCACTAAAGATAACCGTGTTATTCAAGAGGCGTGTTTTAAGTGCCTCGGCTTTATCTGAGTGTAAAATGAGTGACTGATTACAGACAAATTGGCTGAAAAGATGAAAAATAAAATAGAAAAAAGTAATATCTCCCCTCACGAGCATTAAACAATGATAACAGCATTATGCAAATTTACGTACTGAATATATAAACCAAATCTTTTTAAGCATACAAGAGAAAAGGAGTCAAAAGAATTATATAATATATATATAAAATAAATGAAAAATAAAATAACACTATTAACAATGTAACAAATTAACTAATAATAAAAGTAGATAAGGATAAAACACTAAGAAAAAGTCACACTTGAAATTGCTGTATTTCGAACTCGTCGAGTTCTTCTATGACAAGAAGACAAGTGACGGTGATAAAAGTAAATATTGAGTATCGAAGGTAACGTTATGCATGGAAACAGATGAAACTAGAAATGAGAGTGTGGGGGGGGGGGGATTAATACGTAAGATTTAAACCAGGTGGTATACGCGCTTTATGTAAAAATATAGCTGCCATTTCTCTATATCTGAGTAAACTTTCAGGGTTATGTGTAGGTAACGCATCAATAAGAGTTAGATTAAAAGCATTATCAAAATCCTTACAGTGAGATAAGGCATGTTGGGCAACCGGCAAGGGAGACTTGGTTTTAACAGAACGTCTATGATACGTAGCGAAACAACAGTAGAAGTTAAACCAATATAAAATGCTTACAAGCTTACAAGATAACACGTATACAACATTCTTAGAAGAACAGGTAGCAAATGAAGAAATGTTAAATTCTCTGGATAAATTAGGGCTGTGGAATGAATGGCAAGGCATAATTAGCGCACAGGTTTTACATTTAGGACGTTGGCAAGGATATGAGCCTGCAACAGGACGATGTAAATTCGAAGGAGATAGGTTTCGGCGAAACATACTTTTAAGGTTAGGGGGTGTTCTGAAAGTAAGGCGGGGTACAATTTTAGAAAAATCATTTAAAGATAAAATTCTTTCAAAATAAAGAAAGAATTTTGAAAGAATGTCATGATACTTTGTTAATGCATCCATCTTTAAATGATTTTTTCTAAATTTGTACCCCGCCTTACTTTTAGAACACCCCGCTCTAATCTTAAAAGTATATTTCGCCGAAACCTATCTCCGAATTTACCTCGTCCCCGTTACTGGTTCATATCCTTGCAATGTAAAACCTGTGCGCTAATTATGCCATGTCTTTCATTCCGCAGTCCTAATTTATCCAGAGAATTTAACATTTCTTCATTTGCTACTTGTTCTTCCAAGAACGTTGTATCTTATAAGCTTTGTAAATCATTTTATATTGGTTTAACTTCTACTGTTGTTTCGCTACGTATGAACAATCATAGACGTTCTGTTAAAACCAAGTCTCCCTTGCCGGTTGCCCAACATGCCCTATCTAACTGTAAGAAGTTTGATGATGCTTTTAATCTAACACTTATTGATGCGTTACCTGCACAATGCTCTGAAAGTTTACTCAGAGATAGAGAAATGGGAGCTATATTTTTACATAAAGCGCATATACCACCTGGTTTAAATCTTACGTATTAATTTTTTTTCCCCACACACTCTTATTGCCAATTTTATCTGTTTCTATCCATAACGTTACCTTCGATACTCAATATTTACTTTTATCACCTTCACTTGTCTTCTTGCCATAGTAGAACTCTAGTAGTTCGAAATATAGCGATTACAAATGTGACTTTATTAAGTGTTTGATCCTTATCTACTTTTATTATTACTGTTTATTGATATATATATGGTGTCAAAATGTATACACACTTTCACAGTAGATATCTTTTTAATATACTTCAAAGTTAACCGAAAAACAACAGTAATGTATAGTATGATGTTCTGTAAACAGATGTAACTGGCGTGTTATGCTAGCGTTGCTACAACAAAATGGAGCCAAGAGTATCGTTTGAACAGCGGAAAGCAGTTTTGAAGTGGTATTGGAAAACCTAGAATGTTGTTGAAGTTCAAAGACAATGGAGGGAGACGTGTGCACAGAACAGAACCGCCGATGGACTTCTACCTATGGGGAACTCTTAAGGATGTTGTATACCGTAGAAAACCAGCTACACTGGCAGCACTTCGGGAATAAATTGAAACGGAATGTGCTGCAATTGATGAGGACACTTTCTCAAACGTTGCTCAGTCGTGTACTCAGTCGTGTACTCAGTCAACGTACTCAGAAGTGTATCGACGCCGATGGCGGACATTTTGAGCAAATGTTGTAACTGTAAACGTCTAAGATGATTAGTGCTCATCATTTTCTGTTTGTATGAATCCAGTTTTGTTATGTTAACACAGTTTTTTCCTTGCTTGAAGTGTGTATATATTTTTTGGTAACCTTTGTGTGTATAGCCAATTAGTGGAATGCGATAAAGAAATGAAAAACAGTATATTATCTAAACATGGTATATCTCTAGGTTTAGATAATAGTAAAATTACAAAACTACTAAAATATGAATAAACATGTCACAGGAAAATTTAAGAGAACTATTCATAAATGTACTTTTGAGAGTGAAGCATTCAATAGATTTGTCATGTCAAGGTAGATTTATCAGCTGGTTATAGTGATATTAAACAAAATATATTCCTGCCTTGGTTACATAATTGTTCTTATTAAAACTAACTACTGACAGGGATTATAGAAAAGGTAATTAAATACAGTGTATTTGTGAACATTTATAACAGAAAATTTCGTCATTAGCTGTTTAAAGTGCCTAATATACGCTGCATATACAAAATATACCTTAGAGATGTTATTAAATGTCTACTTAGTCACGTAACATACATTAGAGTTACAAAGTTACTATCTAAATTTAGGTTTAGAATTATAAAATATTTGAAATAACAATGTTACTTATTTCTAATGCTTTCTAAAACCCTCTATCCAAGAAATTCTAAATCTTTGGTGCAGGAAATGTGCAAAGATGGAGACAAAACTTGGAAGGAAGAAGAATAACTTAACAGAGATGATTATGTTTGAAATGCATCAGCTGAAGGACCCTGTCAGTGATGAATGGTAAATAAACTACTCCGATTTTTATTCAGAAAAATTAAATTTAGAAATGTACAGAGTGTAATAAAGTATGTGACAACGATTTTGGGAACTGATTGAGGACTTAAATACAATGGTTAGTTAGTTTAATTTTGTTTCTGAGTTACATACAGTTAGCTGGTAGTTGCTGGTTTGTTTTGTGTTCAAAACCACCTGAAGAGAATAAATAAATGAAGTATTGCATTCACAAAGCATAGATTGTAATTACGTTAAGTTAATAGTCAACATTAATTTCTCTAATCAAGAAATACCAGATATACATTTTAAGAATGAACGAGCTTTCAGCAATGCAAATAAAGCAAGACGTTGGTATGCTAAAAAACTATTAAAAATACTAAAATGCACTTGTATGTGGCGCATGCATGATGGGGCAGAGCCTCATTGTTCTGTTGCTGCTAGAGAAGATTTCAATAATCAATTCCCAAATAAATGAATAGATCATAGGGGACTGACATCCTGTTATGTTGGTTCTCCTGGCCTTAAGCCATTCAATTTTTACTTACTAGGTCATTTAAGGTCATTGTGTATTCAAGACCTACTCATAACATGGAAATTCACTGCCTGCAGCTTGAAAGATGCCAGCAAGTATGGAAGGCGCTAGTGTCACTAACAGTGACCAACTCAGAATTTTGACAAACTAGCCAGATTGTTATAGGAAATGTTTGCTTGTTTAGGTCCTCTATCAATAACCCGAAGTTATATCCTCTGTTTTAAGTACCGAGGATTTGAATAAAACAATGCATTAACTTTAGTGCTAGTGAGTCTTGAAGAATTGGTTTAATTACATCCAGACTTGATCATAATGTAATGAATACAAAATATTAAAACTAATTAGAAACAATTATTATTTCAGTCTTCCATAAAGTAAGTGTTAACGGGCCTCTTTTTTTTTTTTTATGCAATGGCTATATTGATTACTTTCCTGCGAATCTTGTGCAATGATTGATGAAAAAGGTGAAAGACATTAAAACAATGGAAACCTGCTATCAATTACATTGGGGTGTGTTAGTGATGGTTGATCACTGTTAATGTTTAAAAAAGACCAGTGAAAAATATACCACGGCTTCGAAAAAAAAATGTTTTCTTCTCGCTAATACTAAAAAATGTTTGGAATTTCATAGTTATTGACACATAGTTCTCTTTTTTCAATATATTTTTGTTCCGTCCTGGTGGTGTAGTGGTAACCATACTTGCCTCTTCGATCCCGGCCATGACCGATGGGCTTTTTCGGGCGTAAAAGTATGGCTTCCTTCGGAGGGAAGTAAAGCAGTGGGTCCCGTGTCGTACATTTACGGCACGATAAAGAACCTCAACCTGAAAAAAGAGACCTCTGAGCAAAATTTGTCGGCCGTTTCCGCCCTGATTTGAATTGGATGCTGACGACCTGAGATGTTAAAGAACATCCGTAAAGAAACCAAATTAAAAAAAAATCATTATATTTATTAATGTTTCAGTTTAAATGAAATCTACAAAATCAGTTCTGTCATAGTTATATGTCTTATAAATTAGTAATATTTCATAAAAAATATAGTACATTATTGCATTTGATATGCTTTTGTTTAAAAACCTAGCCCTATAGAGTAAATCTGAAAACACATTCAAATTCAAATTGATATAACATATATCCAGGTAGAAAAATAAACAAGTAAGAAAAATACATTACAGTGTAATGCATTATTTGAACTGACGGTGGCTAAAACTCATTTTCTAAAGAATTTTTTCCAGTGTCAACAGGTTAACTGGTTTTTGTCATGTTAGTTAGCAATTCGATGAGTACACAGTAGTACTTAAAAAGTATGAATCTTGGAGCAGATTTCCAAAAGGAGCAAAGAATGTCAATAAAATTAATATTTACGTTTTTCACACTCGTTTTCTTAAGTTGCAAGTTGTACTTGTGATTTTACAAGGAATAAAGTGTTCAGTTCTTTTTGATAGCTCGTCTTTTTTAATATCCAAGTACAATTTGATTCCGAAATAATACACCAACAAAGAGTTGTGTGAATAAAGTAATTAATGAAATAAAATTGGATATTTCCCTAGCAAATTGTAATTTCCTTATTAGATGTATAAGATTTCATTTAGAAAGGCTTTAAACTGCTTAATATCTGATGTTTCAGTATTGCAATGTTATCTTAAGAGTATACAATGCTCCTGCAAGGAATGTGTGTGTGTTTTTGTGCAATTCATAGATTTTTATTGCATAACACTTACTTTGTCACTTTAGCAAACAATGAACATGAGCATTAACTGCACATTTTCTTTTTTTCACAATCCTCTTAACCATACAGACATAATGCATTTTCTCTCCAGAATGTAACTTCATAATAATAGGTCCATGTGTCAAATACAATTGTATAAATTATTTTATATCCCTGCTACTGTTTGTAAACTGAGTTATGCGCATGCGTTTGCAACAGAGAACTTACAAATTAACACTGATTAGAGTTGTAAGTACATCGATAAAAGGGAAAACATTTCTGATTATCGAGTATTTGATTATCTTCAGAACAAACTTCCCGTGAAAGGTGAACTCTGGCCAAAAGTTTGCATCACTCATAACGTGGACAATATCATCTTATTTCTATTTCTAATTCCTCCCAAACTTAAATAATTTTCTTTTGACGTATCATTACAATCTCAAGCAGTAATGTTCAGCCTCTGTTCCTTAAGAGATCTGCTCGAAACAAATTAATATAGAGCTTCATGCAGGGCTACCCCAAACCCAAAACCAACAAAAACAATAATCCTTATAGAAATCATTGGAAGAACTGCGAGGTCAAGCAGGCTCACTATTAATTAGAACCAATCCTATTTCGCCCCACAGCAATCTTGTACCACATTTTGGATCTTAAAGGCATTATAGACTGTTTCAGAAAGCAATATTTTCTGTTTGTCAATCTCTCATATAGGTCAGTCCATGCTCTGGACCACTATGTTGTCAGGCTCAGAAGCAGGTTTACAGTTCAGCCTTATACTTAAGAAAGTGGTCGTCCCAGTTTTACCCAGGATCCTATGTGCAGTCAGGACAACAAGCTGCTATCATCTCCCAACAGCAGATCATCCCAAACTGTAATCCGATTCAATATACTGGGAGATATGAACACAGAACAAAAGACATCTGCCCGCCACGACCATCAATATACATCGAAATTCTTTTATGTACAGCTTCAAATAGCAACAAAACGATCAAGCAACCTCAACAAGAAACCTCATCTCATTTGTCGATACCAGCTAGCAAAATTCTCTTTCACTTCATAACGCCAAAGCAGAAGACGTACGCCATAGCTGTTGAACCTTCTGTGACAGCTTTAGGGCTCAGGTCCCACCCCATGCCACCTACACACAAATGAACGAAATAAAGTAAAAAAGCTCAACATGTGTCTCCTCCAGTATCCTCCCAGAGTGCCAACCACGGACCCGACAATCCTCTCTGCCGTTCTTGGCCACTGGCCAGTAGCATTGCAACCCTAGAGCTTACTCATGGGAGTGCTTAAGCGGAATCGCCTGTACTTCCTTTTAACTCCTAAACTATTCCTTAAAAGTTGTGCACATAGAGCTTGTGGACACAATGACGCTAACTCCAAGAAAAATGCCACGATAACGATCGAACTGTTCAGCTGAGGAATCCCCACATTGCATCTCTCACGAATCAAGTCAGTGACTAACTAAACTGGGCGGCAACTGTAATATGGATGGTCTTCAAGCTAAAACAAGTGCTTTTGTCATCCTATTGGCGTTCGATTCTCGGTCATGTCAAGTTTCTGGGTAAGATTTTTTTATCAGAGTTTTTCCTTACCCAGCGAAAGTAAATTCCAGATAGGTTTAAGCTACCAGGGACTCGGAGCTCATTTGCGTCATTATTAATTCGTTTCATTTCATTCCATTTACAACTACAGACTTAAACCTATAGCATTCATGTCCAATCTACTACAGACGTCGCGAGATCATGCAGACCCAATGCGACTCGAGCACCGTGGGGCACAACTTATATAAATAATACTGCATGGAATCTACGAACATGAATTTATCACACTGATCTGTAAAATATACTGATAAGAAATAAAAATAAAACACTTATTTTCTTGAAAATATGTACCGGCATTCAGTTTTATTTGATATATAAAATATTGACTATACTTTTACTAAAACAAAAATCAAGAATTAATGTCAGCAATAAATATAAATATTTACGTTACAGCAGTATATTTAAATAACTTTCCGCGATTTATTTACATGACTGTATTAAAATGTACAACATATCGGTGATAGGCAAAATTGTCGATTTAATCTGAGAGGTCTCCTAGGTTTACTCTTATTTATGATACTTCTATTCTTTTTAAAACGTAATGTTATTTAAGGATACGTTAATTGAGTTGCCTTTACAGTGGAAGAACTTTTTATAAGCCATTCGCGCGAAAGAACAAACAGCTGATGAGATTAATAACGCTAATCGCTTTGGGAAGCTCCTCTTGCAAAAGCTATAGGCTCAGTGCGCATGTGCAAGGAAGGTCCACACATGCTGCGTGCCCTGTGTGAAACTTCACTACGATACCCCTCTCATGCCCTTACCCAACAGGGTATAAGACTCCTTTTAAACCAAAGCACCCTGCCCTGCTAAGCCTGGACACAAGGAGAATGTTCCCTAGTCCGTTCTCTTCACACATACACATACCAAGTCAGCAGGCCTGTCTTATATACTACAATACACGTATTGAAACATTCAGGGTTTGGGTCTATGACATTCTATAATCATTTTTGAGTTGACAATTTATGCAGAAATTATTTAAAGGTATTTATAGTTCAAAATTAAATGGAGGGCACATGTCCACTGTGCAGAACACATTTTAAAATATTGTTCAAAAATATCTTTTTTTCGTTTTTATTTTCAAGCTGACATTAAATACTATGATATATAAATAAACTATTTTAGATAATAAAATATAACATAAATAAACAGTAACAATAAAAAATAAGTAAAAAAAAACTAATGCCTAAACGCTCCTCTGCTCATGTTTCTATACATAATTTGCTTAGCAGGCAGTTAAGGGCCGTTGCCGATTTCACAATATTATGAATTAAGCATTTGTCCATACCAATATATGAATAAGACTAAAGGACTGATATTTAAAACTGGAATGTTAAAGCTTGGATGTGCATGCATAGAACTATCGAATTCATTTCAGCAAAGAATAAAATAAAAAGAATTATATATTAATTACAAAATATCGTCATATTCTATATCAGTAAGGGTGCCCAAGGTCTGTAAGGCAGCACTTGTGAACGGGAGATCTCCAGTTCGATGTAATAAAATTATGAAATATGCACACACACATATGCAACAAAAACTATCAAATTATGGATTAAAGTGCAAAATAATACAATGAATATCTGTATTTTTGTCAAAAGATCACGCAGTTAAATGTCTAAACAACAGAAGAAGAATTCAGCCTTCTTGATATTCACACTTGAATAATTGGAATATTTATACTATTATAAATTAATTATCTTAATCGTTCTATGATAGTTGTCAATTTACAAAACAGTGGAATCAATTTTGAAATTGTTATGTTAGTTAAATATTATATTGTCTTAAAATAACAATTTTGAAACCGTGAAAATGTTTTGAATAAGATGCATTTCCTAAAATTTGTAAAAACATTTTATATATTCCGAAATATGGAGAATAAAATTATGTTTAAAATTAAAGGTATTCCTGTGCTAGCAAAACGCCCCTCAAAATTCCACTCGTTTCAGCCGGGAGGGGAAAGCATAAAAAATTGCCTGACTTATCTTTTTCCTAACCGTAACTTAACCTTCAAAGGTGGCACCTGCTACAACCAAGTTCCATCTGGGAAATTGCCGAAAAACATACTTGTAAGCAGGTGTAGTCATTTGTTTTGGTGTATATTTACTAGCCCTACATAGCGCACCGCTGATATTAACTAGCATGTACAAAACTTAACCTACAACTCACTTTCCATATGAAAATTAAAATCAAATGCTATTTCTAATATCAGAATATATATTTTCAAATAATACACATAAGAATAAACAATAAATTTTAAAACTAATTATCTTAAGCTAAACATGTTTCCCGTCTGCACTCTCAAATGACAATTTACAATGGATAGCACAAGGAAGTGTTTGCTTCTCTATGTCAACCGCACTACTAAAACAATGAAATACCGAAGCTCTATTATCTCCAACACACCGAAAGCACAGCCGGACAATGGCTTGGAATAGATAACGAGTGGATGAACAAGTCTTTTGACGCAAACTGTCAGTATCCGGTTGGGTTATTTTTGTCTTTTCTTATCCAGAGATTTTCTTTGAAGTGTCTATTCCTAGCGAATTTTCCTCACCTTGAAAGTTTAAACTTTTGGAATTTCCATTAACCTGTTTCATTGTTTTACAGTTGCTCTTCCTTGAGCTGTCAAGTAAATATGAACGTCATTTGAGTCTAAACGTCAGTAAATTCCGGATGTACTGCCCACGGTTATTTTTGGTTATAATCCCGAAAAGAGGACGCTAAATTTAATTTCTTATTTATTTATTAATATATTTCTCCTGGCAAGAATTAAGGCTATGGAGCGTTCTCTTCCATTCTGTCAGACGATAAAATCCAGCGAAAATGCACAGTAAAATATACATATTTATATAAATTATAGAAAAAAACCGAATTAAAAACATGTACTGCATGCAAATGTTTTATATATTCATACATTTGAAAAATATAGTGTTAGAATTCCAATTGTTCTTCAATAATTTTTCTTGAGCACAAGAGGGGAGGCAGAACGAAGAGGAAGAGAAGAAAAGGATGATGATGATGATGATGATGATGATGATGATGATGATGATGAAGTGAGGGACTAACTGATGTGGTTTCTGCAGTTTAGGAGATAATTTAATCTACGTTTAAATTCAGGAGGAAGGGAGTTCCAGATTCTGAAAACTGACACGCTGAATGAGTTGAATATGTTCCGTGACGAGGGATAGACAGTAAAGTCAAATTAGGGGTTGGAGGTAGGGACAGATATACGAAGCGAGAGGCGATTTACTGAGGGGTGGAGAGAGGTACGTAGGAATTTGAACAGGGGCGTAAGTGAATGGTAATCTTACGTTCTTTAAAGACAGTCATAACAGATTTATGCTTAGGGGTGTCACATGATCAAATTTACGAGTGTTGAAGACGAAACGCCCAGTAATAAGAATAGAATTACAATAAATATATTCTTTTTTTTTAGACAAGAGTAGAGTATTTTATTGCATGTGTGTGCCATTCTAGACCAGAGTCTATACAAACACCTAAGTTTTCGACGTGCTCGTATAATTCTTGAGTTTATTTTACGTAGTGCTTTTTTATGTCCCATAGCTATAGTCTGTGAATTGAGCTTTATTCCAAATGTTTGCGTCCAAAGGGAGATGAACGTTAAATCTTCATTTACTACAGTCAAGGTGCCAATGACAAAACGACGGGGTTGTGAACGTAAAGTCGCCAGCGTATAAATGATAATTGAGTTTTATCTCGTCTTTGATGTACAGCATAAAAAGTAGCGGTCCAAGTGCTGAACCGTGGGAGACCTCGGCGCCAGGAGGAAAAACAACCGACAGCTAATACACTTGCTGACGCTCACTAAAGGATTCGAACCAGATAGTAACGCTGTTAGAGAGATCATTTTTTTTTTTTTTTTTTAATTTTGTACAGCAGAAGTTCATGATCGGAGTGACAAAAGCTTTAGTGAAGTCAAGTAACACAAGTACATTAGTTTTTACTCGTCGCAGACTGTAAGAATGTGCTCTGTCACTTTCAGTAATGTGGTGTTATGTCCTGCTCTGAAATCATATTGATGGTTGTCAAGAATGCAACACACATTAAGGTAGTCTGTCAGTTGTCTGTGTACAAACGTTCCAATACTTTGGATGACATATGGACCAATAGAGAATGAAAAGAAATAGTTTATTCCTAACCATATTTTTCTCGTAGACCCAAGATCGCGGATTCAATCCCGGCCAGTGTCAGTGGATTTTTTTCGACCGTAAATTTCCTAACCTCAGGAGAAGTCTCTGAGCAAATCTACTTTCTGATGTACTGTTTTGGTCTATCTTAACAGCGGATTTCACTGTATATTTTCATCAGAATTTTTATCGTTTTGTTGCAGACACCTTTCTGACACAGTTTTACCCACATTGCATCTCTCTGAACACTGTCAAGGCTATTTTAAAATAAAAAAATACGCTGTAAATGTAAATTAGCAGGTTATTAAGGAAGATACTCAGGCAAGAGGGGTGCAAAGTCAGCTCGCCAAAACTTCCCTTATACGGGCATGAATTGTGCTTAAGAAACTTTTATAAAAATAAGTAAGAAGATATATTTTAGTAAAAAAAAACCTCTTAATAGCAAGAACAATAAGATAACAAAGAAATGAAACCAAAGCTTCCTTTGTAAATGTTGTACCATTTGTGAGGCAATTTAAAAGTGATGCCGTCATCATTTTTCAGAACATCTGGAATTTTTTTGGAACACATTTGCCATTACCACGATGTTAAAATAGCGTCATCTAATGAAACTTCCAGTAGAAAAATGATGAATTTTGTTTAACGCCCGTTTTTTGCTACTGAGGCATCACAGGCGGTAGACACTGATGATACATGAAATGAAATGATATATTGGGAAAGGATTTTTTATTTTTCAGGAAGGAAACGTTCCAGGCCTACGTTTAGGGTACCTCCCCGGCATTTGCCATTTATGAGGACTGAGGAAAAGCTGGAAAAAACCTCAGTCAGGGAGGATAGTCCTGGCGGAATTCGAACCCCAGACCTCCGGCACCCAGTCCGCGCCTTAACGATCTCGGCCACTTGTGGGGGGTAAAGCAAAGAAAGGTAAATTGTTGAATCCTTGCAAGCGTTGAACTTTCCAATTTAGTAGCCAATGAAAGCATAGCATAATGACGCTACAACATTATGAAAACTTCTGAATTCCTTGCATGCCAAACCCGAAAATTTACGTTTGGGTTAAAAGACAATATAATTTTTTTTTTTTTATTTAAGATGAAAATCGAATTACTCTTTGAGGGGCATGTACGAAGTAAACAGAATATAGGGGAATTGTGATGATAGACAGAAACGATTTGAGGATATGGGAACGAGAACTAGGAGAGTCGATCCTGGTGGTGTAGTGGTAGCCATACCTTGCTTCCTAGATCCAAGATCGCTGGTTCACTCCCGACCGATGGATTTTTTCGGGCGTAAAAATTGTAAGTGTTGTTTCCTTCGGAAGAGAAGTAAAGCCTGGGTCCTGTGACGTACATTTACGGCAAGTAAAAGAACCTCAAGCCTGAAAGAAGAGACCTGTGAGCAAAATTTGTCGGTCGTTTCACGCCCTGAATGGAATGGGACGCTGATGACCTGAGATGTTAAAAAGCGTCCGTAAATAAACGAAATCAACAATCAACCACCGTTTTGAATTAACATCTCGGAACTTGCATGGCGCATGCGGACTGTTGAGATAAGAAACAGTTGAAGTACAGGCACATACTTTCCTATCATATCGATTTCGATGTAGTATTGATTTCGTAATATCACCGGGACATTAATATAAAAATCAGCTGTCACAGCTTAAGTTCAGCGGTGTAAATATTGACATGCACAGTTACAATTTACATATCAATAGCAAAACAAATTTCTAGGGGATTACATGGACTCATAACATTACAATCTCGTAAAATTTTAAGAGTTTAAATGCAATCGAACCTACAATGCATTTATTTTGCATCTTAATTCCTCTCAATTCCACAAGTGATTTAAAAAAAATTTAAATCAAAAAGTCTATAAATTTTGCTTTCTTTATCTATAAATTTACATTATGGTCCATTACTACTGTCACTTTTAAAGCCCTATAAACTGTCTGGGATTAATTAGTAGAATGTGTTTGCAATTGAAGTTTTGCCTAAAAGCCCCTAGCCCTTTTAAAGTACATTAATGGCACCTTTAATGACAGAATAACAATTAGTAACAAAGTGTTGCCCCTTCGACCCCAAGACCAAACGTTCTTTGATTTTCATTTGTGAGCAGTTTTAAAAAATAAATACGCAAACCTTAGATAAACTACAAAATACAGGTTGTTCGGAAAGTAACTGTGCACTTACACTGCGGATGTAAATTACATACGAAATTCGAACCTAAGTAGGATATGTGAGTCACATATTTTTACAGAATATCATGCTACACATTACTGTTGTTTTTCGGTCCAACTTTGAAATATATTAAATAGATATCTACTGTGAAAGTATGCATACATTTTTTGGCACCCTCGGTATATAAACGGAGAATTTAAAACAGCAGCTATTAGCCCAATGATTTTGAAAGGTGATAGTTCTGGCATACGCATAATTTCCCTTCACAGTTATGCTGCAAAAACATCCATTCTTTCTTAGGGTGTATATGATTCCATTAACACTGCACATTATTCATTTGTTAGAACAGAGTTTCATACCTGAAGCATTATTATAAGCATTATTTCATTTTGTATTTCCAAATACAATCCAATGACACAGTTATTTATAAGTTAGTTTTCAGCTGTAAATGTGGAGGATTTAGTTACGAATTCTGTTTGAGTGAAACTACCTGACTACTTTCATTTAGATGGCTTTGAAGGACGAATACGGGGTAATACCATAGACGAAATCTATACCTCTGTATCTTCTATGACAGTGTTTTTTAATCTTGGCCAATAGCTAACAAGACTACAGTCTAGCAATGGCATGCAAGTCTAGCTCTTCTAAGAATTTTGATTATGGGTTTTGAAAACCGCTTCAATATACCTACAATATCAGTGGTGTTTCTGATTCCAAAGCTTCTTTATTTTCAGAAGGTATCCAATTTAAACCAAAGGTCAATGCATATTTTGCCTTGGTCAGTTATTCAGATAATAATAGGTTTTATAACAATCCATTGCTCGTCTGCAATGTGATGACAATCTAATTCGGTTGATAAGGAATTTAAAGACCTAATTTCGAACATTACCACACAGACATTAACAGAGCCTTTGAGTTTAGGACACAGAAAACAATACACATTGAGTACATGTACCTGGAATAAAATTAATCCTGCGAGGGGTGCAGGAAATGTTTCCTCTGAACTGATTAATTTGTTCAATTATGACTGTAGAATCCAAATACGAGGGTCGTGAGCGGGAGGTCTGCGGTTCGAATCCCGCCAGGACCGTCCTCCCTGACTGGGGTTTTTTCCAGGTTTTCCTCAGTCTTCATAACTGGCAAATGCCGGGGAGGTACCTAAACTTAGGCCTGGAACGCTTCCTTCCTTAAAAAAAAAAAATATATCCTTTCCCAATATATCATTTCATCTCATGTATCACCAGTGTCCACCGCCTGTGGTGCCTCAGTAGTAAAAACGGGCGTTAAACACTACTCAAAAAAAAAAAAAAAATACGAGGGTAAGTCCATAAGATGCTCACTCCTGAAAACATCGCTCTTGTGGAAGGAGAAATTATGCAAGACCGGCGACTCAAAGTTACAGAAATAGCAGCAAGATTGGATCTTTCTAAAACAACAGTCCTTCGAATTATTCATGAACATTTAAATATGAATAAGGTTAGTGCAACATGAGTGTCTAGACTTCTTTCCTCAATCCAAAAGCAGCAACGTATCATCTGTTGTCAGGCATTTTTGGAGCTGTGCAGAGGCAACAAGAGAGAAGTTCTGCAAACCATTGTTACAGGAGATGAAACTATGGTCCTCTACTATGATCCTTTGTCCAAAAGAGAATCAATGGAGTGACAGGCGTAAATTTGGCGATGCACCGACTCTAAAGGCCAAGGTCACTCAATCAACCAAGAAGACCATGGCCACAAACTTTTGGGATTGTGAAAGAATACTCTTCATTGACTTCAAAGAGAGGAACACCACAGTAAATGGGGAGTACTATGCTGGCCTACTGCACAGACTACGTGCTTCCATCAAAGGGAAAAGCCATGGTAGCATTAAAATCTTTATTCTTTGTTTAATCAAGAGATTTTATCTGGTTTGCCAGTAATTTAATTAATAATTTTCTGGTAACTGTGGCAAATATATCAACATTTATGATTTATTTAAACATTCATTTAATTCAAAAATTACAAAAATCCATTACACAAAAACTGCGTAAACAAGCGAATTCCCCATCTTGTAAAGTAACTTCAAAAAATAATATAAAATCCAAATTATGGCCTTGTTAATTAATGAGATGAAATAAGATATGGCATTGCTGTGTTATATAAGGGGAACCAAATTAGAGTTCTTGCAATCTACAAGTATCACAAAAGAGAAAATACATTTTTAAAATTATTATTATTATTATTATTATTATTATTATTATTGTTGTTATTAAGATTAAGTCACAAATATATTGGTATACTATTAATTAAATGAAATATATCATCACTGATAGAGCAAGCTATACTGTGTGGGTGTTTTAAACATTTTATTTTGTAAATATATTTATGAATTCAGTCCTTGATATCTTTACATTCACTAAAATAGAAAAAAATAACAGAAAGCTACGAATTACATTCTGTGTTTAAGATGATGATGTTCATATATTTCAATAAAAAAAAAAGCATGCTACTATTTAAAAACAATTTCGATGTACTAAGAAAATATACAGAATCAATAATAAACAGTCAAAAGTTTCATTGATTTTGATTAGCTTTGAAATTTAATGTAAATATTATTATACAGAAAACATATAACTCAAACGTTTTCTGAAGGTTCTCGCATACAAATATAATTCTCACACACACTAGATAAATGTTCCACATTTGCTATCTTCACGACGATGCTTTTGTTAAATATAAAACATATGCAACGTTATAAATATAGTTTATATGCTGAATTAATTTCCTCTTTTATTTTAAATCAATATAGAGAAAAATAAACGCGAGAGCGCTTTTTAAATTTCGGTTTTAAAGTATAACTTTATTCCTAATAGTCCAATTTTCCTAATTTTAAGAAATGATATTTCTTATTTGGTTTAAGTGAGTTTTGTTGTGAAAAGAAGATATTAGTGCTGCTAGAGCAAATTTTAAATTTTGTTTTTCAGATGAATCCTAAATCCTAATTGCCCGATTTCCCTGATTTTAAGTAATTATTTTTTATTATATTTAAATGTTGCATACAGGCTTTCGTTATGGAAAATATTAATGCCGCTAGAGCGATTTTTAAATTTTGGGTTTCAGGTAAACCTATCCCTACTAATAGTTCGATTTCACTGATTTTCATAAACATTTTTTTATTTTATTTAAATGACATTACGGACTTTTTGTTTACTTTTTTTAAAAAATACAGTAGCAAGAGCAATTATTAAATTTCACATTAACCACTCTCGTTTTTCAGGTAAACCCTCTTTCTAATAATATGATTTTGCTGATTTTCAGAAACCATCATTCTTATTTGATTTAAATGGTGTAGGTTGAGTTTTGTTGTAAAAAATTCGTGCTACTAGAGCGATTTTTACATTTTGGATTTCAGGTAAACACTCCCTTCTAGTGACCCTATTTCGCTGATTTTCAAAAACAATTTTTTTATTCTATTTGAATAGTATATACGGAGTTGCGAAAAAAACAAATATTAATGCCGTTAGAGCGATTTTTAAATTTTCATTTCAAGGTAAAACACTCCCTTCTAATTGGCTGATTTCACTGATTTTTGAAACTATTTTTGGTACTTTATTTTAATGCCATATACTGAGTTTCCTTTTAAAAAAATGAAATTGCGGCCGTTAGAACGATTTTAAAAGTTTGCTTTAATCCCCACATGTTTTTAAGGTATACCCCCGATTGTCATAATATCCTGAAACTACTTTTATCAATTTGCTTTATAGAAATCTACCGAGTTTCGTTAAGAAAAAAAATTGCGACCGCTATAGGGAGAACGGTCATATAATAAGCATGTTTAAATATAACAATATAAATTAAAAATAAAACAACACTATGAACAATGTAACTAAAACAACAATAATTAGTTAAGTATAAAAGGGATAAAACACTTAGAGAGTCGCGCAATATTTAGAACAGCTCGTGTTCTTCTTAGGCAAGAAGACAAGTTGAACAAACAAAAATAAATATTGAATATCGAAGGTAATGTAATGCATGGGGGCAACAAGAGTGAGAGAGAGAGAGTATAAAAATATATTAATACGTAAGATTTAAATCCGGTGTTACACTCGCTTTATGCAGAAATATAGCTACCATCTCTCGATCTCTGAGTAAATTTTCAGAGCTGTGAGTTCGTAACGCATCAACAAGTATTAAATGAAATGCATGGATTTAAATCTTACGTATTAATATATTTTTATATTCTCTCTCTCACTCTTGTTGTCCCTGCATTACATTACCTTCGGTATTCAATATTTATTTTTACTATGTTCACTTGTCTTCTTGCCACAGAAGAACTCTAGCAGTTCGAAATATTGCGATACTAAATCTGTGACTTTCAAAGTGTTTTTTTTTTTATCTTTTTTCTGTTTATATACGTATATAAATGAAAAATAATGCAACACTATTAACAATGTAACTAAATTAACAGTAATGAGAAAAGCTGAAAAGGATAAAACACTAAGAAAAAGTCACCAATTATAATAGCTGTGCATCGAACTTCTCGAGTTCTTATATGTCTTCTTGCCATAGAAGAACTCTAGCAGTTTGAAATATAATGATTGAAATTCTGTGATTTTTTTCTTAGTGTTTTATCCTTTTCTGCTTCTCTTATTATATGTGTGTGTGTGTGCGTGCGCGCGTATATTATAGATATTTTTTTTTAATTGTAGGTGCCTAGTACATACGGTCGATGCAGATTTGTATGGATTATTAAAAATCTTTCCATGGGAACAAACGCAATAGTTTACAATACTTTGGAATTCGCTAAAAAATAAATAGATTTTTACGGGCCCGACTGCAATATCTTTATTCCTTCGAAATTCACTAATAGACAGAATAATGAATGTTATTTTCAATCGACGCCTTTACCATTAATCATAAATTATTAATTAGATATCAAATTTAGCACATAAAGTTAGTATATCCAGTTCTGGTCATAAAGACACGTGAATGCACTGCAGGAGTGGTGACGATATACCGTGGGAATAGTAAATTTAACTAATCTTTTAACTCCGGGTATGTTCTTCTTAGCGACATGGGGTCCTACTCACGTCATGGCAGAAGACGGAAGCTACCTTCATGTGGCAACGTTTTTTCCCATGGCGTTTATGAATGACGTATTTCGATTTTATGGACTTTTGGAATCTATTGACGATATCCGCCGATGTGACAGTTTTATTATTTATGTAATTTATATGAATTTCCTGAATGGTTTTTGCTTCAGTCGTGGGAGCTGTATATTGAACATGCATTATTCTAATCTTTAATTAAGAATAAAAAAAATATACTTATTATTGAAAAACTGCCTATAACTCTAGTTCAGCATACAACGAGGTCTGCGTTTTACTTGGAATAATTTAATTCAGAAATGACTGTAAAAATTGTTTGAAAATATTTTACCTCTGCTATTAAATTATGAAAAACTTACAAGTTTTCGCAAAGAAAACACAAGCATGTATTTTAATGTGCATCAAGCCATTACTGTTCATCAGTAAATATGTGCGGCAAAACGGTGACCCTTTAAGAAATTTTCATTCTTTAGTATAAACGCTTTTTGCTTTCATGTCACAGAATTTTTTTTATAATATTTTAAAATTATTCAAAATGAAATCCTAAATATTACTGGACCAATAATATATTTTGATCAGTTTGATGTCTATAACTCTCGTTGTTTTTTTCTGTTTCTTGTATCAAAGTGGTTGGTTTCTTACCAATTTTTTTTATTTATTTGTAAATATTTATTTTTATCTTTCTACATTTAAATTTTGTAAAATTGGTAAATCAAACATTTTTTGAGACTGAGAAAAGGATCAAACAGAAATCCAAACCCTTGAGCAGCAAATAATTTGAAACCTGGAGTGAGTAGTAAAACGCATTTTCTAGTTTCGATATGATACTGAAGTTATGAAACAGAACGACGCGGGACCTACACTCAAACCATAAAGATCCAAATGGTAAAATATTACCCTTTAATTGCAAAATGTTCACTAATTTGCGTAGTGAGCAAAATAGATAGATGTACGTAACCTTAAAGCTCCATTCACAATGAAAATTAAACGTAACGTCTAAATGCTATGTATTGTAATGGAACCATTCACAATGAACCACGTAAACCTAAAAATAAAGGTACAATTAGACGTGAACTTAGAAGCTTGTAAGGTCCAAGAATTTGTATCTACGTCTAAATTAAATTAAGATATCAACCAATCAGAACGCAGCTGCTCTGTTGTAGAGAAAGCTGAAGATCAGTGACTGTAGACAGAATGGCGTCAAAGAACAAAAGATTAATTGCATTATAAGAAAGCTATCCTTTCTCATATTATTCCAAGCAAATTAGCTACTGCATTTTTGCATACGCATAAACGCTACCGTCGTTTGCTCAGAAGCAGCCATTTTCAATCAGCTGTTAGTTGATCTTCGCCTGTTCTTTTTAAAGGCTAAGACATGTTTGCGCGTCTTTCGTTGTGAATGTCTACATGCTACTAAGTTAACGTGTTAGGTTTTATTTTGTTGTGTTTACGTTTAATTTTCGTTGAGAAGGGGGCCTTACTTATTTAGGTTTGGATTGATAGAAAGGAATATTCAGTAATTCAGCCTTGCTAAAGGGTTGGCTGTTTATGCCTACGCCTCTAATCGGAGCACCTCCGGGAGGAAGGGAAGAGTGCGAGAGACTCCACACTGCAGGATTCAGGAGCAGTGAGGCATATAATACATAAATGGGTTCCACGGAGCCCAACCCAGGGGCTGAAACCTTTCCAATGCGCAAGCCACCGTACTCCGCACAGTCCAATTCGCCCTGGTATTTTGGGTCCTGTAACGGAACCAACACAATGAAATGATATGAATGAGAGGGCGGAAAATTCGTAGAAAGACAAGGTCCATCCCCTAATTTCGCTAAGCGACCGGAGGAAATATTACAAAAATCAAGGTCAGAGTAGCCACTCCATGAAATTTGAATCCGGAACCTCTCAAATGTTACGTTTATGAAATGTGTTATCGAAGAAGATTTACTCTTATTTTTTATGAAATCAACTGAGAAACTTGCTGACCATAACTTGTTCAACCGTTACCTGTATTTGTTTATTTATAACCTTGCAAAGGTTCTAGAACTTTGGAGTTAATTATAATAAAATAAACTTATCGGATTTCAAATGAATACCAGAGTTTATTACTATAAATAATTACAAGATTGATGAGCTAAATACTATTGCCTTCTTCTAATGCAATTTTTTGTTGTTTTGTTTCGTTCATTTCGCCCTATGAAAATAGGAAACAGTGCATAAAATTCAAAGCTCCAGAAAACACTTTTGCACTTCTAAAACTAATCGCTTTAATTATTATATTAGATTGTGACAACTATATTATATATCCATTCTCGTTTTATTACGATTATTCATTGTCTTTACTTTTGTGCGACCACTATTATCAATATAATCATTCACTTTAGCTTCTTAATAGAAGGTTGGTCCTGGTGGCGTAGTGGTAACCATATTTGCCTCCTAAACCCAAGATCAAGAGTTCAATCCCGGCCAGGATCGATTGATTTTTTCGGGCGTAAGAGCCCTAAATATGGCTTCCTTCGGAAGGGTAGCAAATAACATCTCAGGTCATCAGCGTCCCATTCAATTCAGAGCGTGAAACGGCCGACAAATTTTGCTCAGAGGCCTGTTCTTTCAGGCTTGAGGTTCTTTTACGTGCCGTAAATGTACGACACGGGACCCACGGCTTTACTTCCCTTCCGAAGGAAGCCATACTTAGGATTTGTACGCCCCGAAAAAATCCATAAATCCTGACCGGGTTTGAACCCGTTAGGATTAGGAGGTAAGAATGGTTACCACTACACCACCAGGACCGACAAACCCAATCAAATATTGTGTGCTTTAATTTAGAAATATAACTCTTTCTGAAAAGTAGGGTTTTTTTTCTTTCAAATTACCTTTTATGAAATTCCAGGTTGTCACATACACACATTCTAGTTAGAGCTGAAATTACTTTTTATTCTAATATTTCTTAGTTTTCTGATATGTTCACATATATTAACACAAGATTAATATGAAAAGTTTACATTTTTTCCAACGTCTCTTTCTCGTGAAAGGTTTCATATGAGGCGATAAAACCACAAACAGCTACACTAAATTTTATTTCTCTCATACGCGGGACATGGAACTTGTATAGATAATTTATCCAGCGCGAGCTATTAAACTTTGTATAAATTTTCTAAACAAAGTACAGTTTATTTACATAGTTATAACGTTTAAATATTCCTTAAAAAATTGGGATCTTTCTGAGTTCATTTAACGCAATTCAACAAACAAAACTGCCTCTTTTGGGCCACCGCGAGGAAGTGCCTCGATAAAAACTGCGAGACCTCAGAACTGATGCTAATGTAAACACCTTACGACCTAAAAAATAAGCAGTACCTCTCAAGGTCCGAAGGAAGGACCTCGCATGTAAAAAAACAACACCCAATTGGGTACATAAAGAACGAAAATTATCAATTAAGCCTGTAAGGCCGGGCCCACTGTACCGACTTCAAAAATGCTTTTATACAATAAATACTTATGACTTATGCGGGCTCAGTTGGAGAATTTAAACATTTAAAGAAGATTTATATATAATAATTTAATATAAATATATTCAGTTATGAAATTCTTTAAGACACGGCGGAATCCTCTTGCCTAACGTATTTTATAACCTCGACAAGTTTTACGGAATCTACTAAGAAAAGAACAGGGACATAGACGTCTTTTCCTTTCAGGAAATGCCCTAAGGTTTCGCTTTTAGATACCGGCGCGAAGACGGAGCTAAGGAAACCCCGACCCCCTCTCTGCTTGTGACGGAGTTGTGGGAGGGGACGTTTAAGAGTAGTTCTTTCCTCATAGAAAGGTAGATGGCTGCAAAGACTATATATACCGACCAAAGGAACAAAATGTCAGTCTTGCAGTTTAATTCCTTCGGTTAAGGTGACCTTAACATTCCGTAATGCTCAGGTAAGTCTAAACAGCTGATTGGCGATATTCAACTATTGACTTAGCTCATACAGAAAGCGGCGGTTTCCAACACTAAACTCGCATTTCAATTCTTTTGTACCCTTAATTTAGCTTATAAATAACCCATTAAAATGATAGTAAGTCCTGTGAAACTGTTTATTCTTAATATATTTTCTATAATTTAACATTTATGTTAAACAATACTTATTTGTTTGTCTCTTATATGCTACTTATTTAAGTAATTCCACTAAAGTGTAAAATTTTTTAACTCATTCTAGTGCATTTTGGGCCTAAATTATCATTTATCCAAGAAATAATCAAAACAAAAATCTCGCCAATCACATAAAGTGCGGTATTAACAGTTGAATAAGCCTACAAGCGTAAAAGCAGTGCAACATGAGTACAAAATGAAACATTCAACATTGACTTCAAAGAAAGGGGCAAAAGGTCTATGTTAAGTCCACAAAAAACAAGTAAAATATGTTTATATTATACAGAATTATCATTTCGATTATTTCATTATTCCTTATATCGTAAACAGTTCGGCCTGCTGATTGTCCTAAAATTAGCCTTATTTCTAGACCGCTTAGCCAAAATGAATGAATAGATTATCGAAGACGCTTCAATAGTTTCTCCGGCGAGTTGACAACCGGTTGATAGTTTGGATGAGAATCAGGTGTGGAAGGTCTTCACACAAGGAAAACATTGCTTTTTGACCTCAATTCATTAGATTTATGGTTAAATTAATACTAAGATACAAGGGGGTTATCCTTTCATAAAGGTTCTAGAGAACAGCTATAACTTGATTAAAAAAAATCATTTATCATTAATGTGCAACTGTGAAAAAACGTGCACTGCTAAAAAATAAACAGGTAAAGGTCAAGTTCGTTGCATTTCAGTGGTAGTATAATTAAAAGCAGTTTCAGAGCGCTTTCACTGCAGATTTTACCGTTCACTTATTGGAAAATCGCAAACTTTTTTTTTGCGTTTGTGTCCACCGCAAAGGCAACCAATTGAAAGCCACACTCCATGACAACTAACAGGCGTATACTTGACCTCTCTTGTTTTCTAGAAGAATGAACAGAAGATGGCTTTGAATGTTTTATTTGTACGAAATGTCATGCATTTGATATATAATTATAATAAATGCTAAAAGAGAATTTCCTTATCATGTCCCCTGCTCAAAAAAAATCGTATTTGAATTTCAGAATGATTGTGATAAGTTTATACTCTCGGGAAAAAAAACTTTACGGCTCAAGATATATACAAAATAATAACAACAATAATAATAATAATAATAATAATAATAATAATAATAATAATAATAATAATAATAATAATAATAATAATAATAATAATAACAGGTCTATTTCACTTTAAAAATCTAATTTTCCTACAATCTATTTAATAACTTCGAATATTGCGATTTTATACATATTTACAGACAGGTGTGTTATTTTAATGAAATGTCAGAAGTGCTTAACTTTTTAGCTTAAGCATTAAGTCATCTAAATAGATATCGTTTATTCGAACTAGAGGTTAAAATCTCACCAATAGTTCCCCGACGTTCATTAGTTCAGAGTTTAAAGAATCTCTTGCAATCTTTGATATCAATTATACAGGCCAAAGGAATCTCTCTAATTAACTTGCATTAAAGACTTGTAACAATTTATAAATGCTAACAGCAAATGATAGCTTACAAAAAGTATGTTCTTTTCTTTTTCTGCAGTGAGAAAGAAAAATCTTTGGTAGTAAATACCAGCCTGCTAAAAAATACTCTGATAATGCCGATGAACAAGGCCAACCCAAGAGAAGAGGACACAAGTGAAAATCCTAAAACAGAGAGATGGGTCTTCTCAAACGGAGTTGCTCACCAGGTAACTACCATATAATAGTATTACTTTACCCCAGTGTCAATGTTCAAAGAAATAGCATCTCACTGCCATTTCTAGAAGAGATAACCTTCTTTTTTAAACAGTCACCTATAACTTCTTTATCTCTAGTATCTACGTACAACTTTGTACTGTTTTCAAATCCTATACAGAAGCCGAAAACTAAAACAAACATGTAGTAAAATTTATTGGTAAAGTTGAAGTAGAAATTACTGTTTATTGCGAAAACCCTATATGTCCAATGGCTATAGCTTTTTAGATGCTGAATAAAACTTAGTAATTCTTCATACAGTACTGCAATAATTTTTACCTAAACTGGACAGTAAATATGTTTGAAAATGATATTATCTACTTTGAATAAACATACATGTTTTAATAGAAGTTCATTTTATTATTAACTGAAATTTAATGATGCAATACAGGAAAGTCGGGCCTAGTGGTGTAGTGGTAACCATATTTGCCTCTTAAACCCAAGATCGCAGGTTCAAACCCTGCCAGGATCGAAGGATTATTTTCGGGCGTAAAACTTTCTGCAAGGAAGTGAAGTTCCACGTCGTACATTTACGGCACGAAAAAGAACCTCAAGCCTGAAAGAAGAGGCCTCTGAGCAAAATTTGCCGGCCGTTTCACGTCCTGAATTGAATGGGACGCTGATGACCTGGTCTTTTAAAGCACATCCGCATTTAACCTAAATCAACAAGCACTCAGGGATATAATATCAAATTATTTTTCTTCTTTTCCCGAGGTAACTTTGCAGTTTTACAGTAATGGTGAAATGTAGGGCTATTGAGTAAAGCGAGGAAGATAAGATTTGGAATTTTCTAATTTGGCAATCGTTTTTCTCTAATCAATTTAAAGATATCAAGTTTTGTTGAGATCCTGCAATCCGTAAATGAAATTTTGAACTTTGAATGGACCAAAATCATTTGGTTTTGGTTATTTGGCTACTTTTATTCCCTGGTCCCCCCCCCCCCATTATGACTTGAAATAAATAGTGTATTGTTTTCGTTTTCTACATAATAAAATATAACTTTTGCTACTAGAAGATATTAAATATGCTTAATATGAATTTTAAAACTGCATTCTATCAGTACAACACTGAAGTTTCTATTACAAGATCAATTAATGTGGGAAATGTTATGGGACGTTTGATTTAAACATTCACAATCAAAAGTAATAGTTGCTATGTGTAAAACGCACATGAAGAGTTCTGTTCCAAACAGAATTTTACCATATATGCTTAAGAAATGCTTTATAATAATCGCAACTCCATCACAAAAATGGTTATCAGAGGTCCTCTACAGCTAGATATTAAAATCCTCTGGTAATATAAAGCTAATCTCTTGTTTAGGAGATAGCGGAGGGTGTGAGTTTAGAGCTCTCTTGCGTTAGACAGAAGGCTATGCACTGGTGCTCAGAGAACTCTTGGTTCTCATCATAAACATCAAATATACTATGAAAATCTGAGTGCAAGTTTCCAGTTCTCTAGAGTGTGAACTGTAAACTATTAATGTAATATTTTGTGTTATTCACAGGCTTTGATTGTGACGGCTGTGCTTTTATACGGTGCATGCTTAGGCGCCACCATGGGTTATCCTGCCATCCTGTTACCCCAGTTGCAGGCTAACGACAGTAGCTTGCCAACGGACGAGGACACTGGCTCCTGGATCGGTAAGTTAATATTAACTTTTCTGTTCAAGGTACACCCAGGAAAATTCTTCAATGAATTCACGTAGAAAGCGTGTGGATATGTAATTGATAATGGTGAAATTGTGCCACATTCTCGTGTACAGTGACGCACGAGTGTAGACCCGCAGGCATTTCGCTCAGATGGTCATGTTGGATTGCCTCGGCATGATTAGATTGCTAAATAAATACCGTATGCGCTTGTATCTGGCATATCAATTTTAAAAGTAAGAAGGGAGGGAGAGAGAGAGAGAAATTTAACAAATTATAGTTTAGATTTTTCCTCCATCTCTTTTTCTGTCTCTCTGCCTTGTGGACTCGAAGTTTTACTGCAAAGAATTATGCGTTGATTTTTAAAAAAATTGAAAAGCATCAAGTACTAATATTATTACTCACCAGAGACACAAATTGCTAAATTTACCTATAATTTTAATAAATAGCTAGATAAATTACAAATCTAGGATTGAAACCTCTGATTTATAACAAAATTTACAAAGTAGCACTGTTTTGAAATCGACCTCGAGGAAAATCCGTTAATTTTCTTCACAAAATGAATGCAGTAAATATCTGTGCCTTTATTTGCATTGGTGCCTATAAAACAAAAAGCTTGAACACTATTTTTGCACATTAGTCTGCGCTAGTATAGTTTACTCGTTCTTGACAAGCACTTGTTTCTCATATGGGTAGACATTCATGTTTACAAGATTTAAAATACTGCAAAAAAATATTGCTAAACTAAATTTGAAAAATACATCTTCAATTTTATTTTTTCTAAAATGATGTTAGTTTTTATACATTCATTAATTTTCCAGATATTTTGTCGTGGCACAACTAAGCGCAAAGCATTTTGCATTAGATATGGTACGTTGATATAAAAAAGGAATCGTTTAATTTTCTGTGTAGCGAAATATTTATTTATAATACATATGTTTTTAAGCGGCATTTTATTTCGTGGGTAGTTGTTTGGAAAACGAGATCGGGGGCACTTTGTATAACGTAACAATTTTTAGGGACATTATATTTATGAGTAAATTATTAGTAATATCAAATTAAATTCACTTCAGTTATTCTGAAACGTTCCTTGTTTTAAAGTAACCTTTCGCGTATTTATGGCTAGGAGGAACAAGGAAGAAACGTTATCTAAGTGTTACCAACATAGCACCGATGAAAATTAGTGGTTTCAGCATGTTGTATTATTATAACTTTTACTTTAAACATTTTACTAAATTTTTGTTTAAATTTTAATTTTCTCGCGCTAAAAGACGCTATAGTACGCACTTGGGTGTGCGCAATAATGAGATTGTCATTAATTTTCTTCCAATATGACCTGGTTCCAGGGCAGCCAACGTGGTTACTTAATACAAATAATCTTATAAATTAGTTTAACAGCAATATTACTAATTAAAATATAATATAAATGCATTATTATATATTTTTTGCGCTCAAATGGTTTAATAAACTCGTGGGTCCCGTGTCATAGATTAATGATACGTGAAAGAACCTCAAACCCGAAAGATAAAGCCTCTGAGAAAAAGTTATAGACCGTTAATAAGACGCTGATGACCTTAGGTGTTAAAGAGCGTCTTAAAAAAAAAAAACAAATTAACAAATCACGTACAATATTAAACCAAAGTTGGTAACACTGGAGATTATAATAAATTTATAGCACTCAGTGCTACAAAATGCAGTTTCTAGTTTCGTTGCTTTTATTAAAAACAGCTTTAGTAAGAGATGTCTAAAAAACAGTCTTAAACAGGAATTATTATGAGAGAATTGAAAATAATGTTTGCTGTTATGTGAAAGAAGTACAACATTAACTGTAATGACATACGACACTGAAGTTGATGGCTTAATACCATTGTTTTGCCTTATTTGATATGCAGCAATACAAACATTATATAAATAAGATAATTATATACTTTTAATATCCTCTTTGTTTGAAGATGACTATCATTCGTGTTTACAAAAAAAAAAAAAAAGACCTAAATTTTCAGATAGAAAAATATAAAAATTGATTCATGATTAGAGATAAAATTGTAAAATATCTACAATTAAAAAACTGCTCAGTTAATGAAGCGTTGATTAATTTATATAAACGTTATTTATTTAATTATTAATATATAAATTAATTATTTATATATAAACGTTAGTTCATATTTTTATCTGAAACTGTCACTAAAACTAATTAGATATTATATGCATAATTTGAACAATAAAAATGTTTTATTGTCCATAAATGAAATATTTTTACATTATCTGTATATATTAACACTGGTATAATAAACACTTAACGACAATGAACGGTTTTGTCTGCAGCGAGCTTGCAGTCCGCTGTTAGTCCAGTAGGTGGTATTGCTGGCGGCATCGCTATGGACCGCTGGGGAAGGAGGTTTACGATGAGGCTGGGACTGTTGCCTCTTCTTGTGGGCTATCTCGTCCTCGCTGTAGCCGACAGTCATTTGGTGGTTCTTCTTGGTCGCTTCGTTACTGGGTTAGCTGCTGGATTCCAGGCTGCCACATCTACGGTAAGTTGGGCCGTTGTTAGGGGAAAATATTACTAATGTTAAAGATAGCACGCATTTTACAACAACTGGGACTTAACTACCTATGTAGCAGAGAAAACGAACTGCCGAAACCTTTCTCCGGGTATGACAGCCCTCTGTCTCATTTTATGCTTGATGTTCAACAGTTATGTTGCCTTTTTAGGTGACTTGATTTAACTAATCTATTAATTAGATAATCATACTTCCACAATCATTATGGTATGGTATTAAACTCCAGAACAAGTTCTTTGAAAGAAATTTAAGCCGTGGGTCCAGTGTCTAAATTTACCACACATTAAAGAAACCCTTATGGGAAAGAAAAGGCCTCTGACTGTATCGCGTCCAAATTATATCTTAATTCCCTGCTAGGTGATGTCTGTCCTCTCCCTCTGTAGCAACTAAATTCTCCTTGCTGCAGAATCGGTCCTAGTGGTGCCCTCTGAACCCAATATCGCGTAAAAATCCTAAGAATGGCTTCCTTCGGAAGCGAAGTAAAGCCGTGGGTCCTGTGTCGTACATTTACGGCACGAAAAAGAACCTCAAGCCTGAAAGAAGAGGCCTCTGAGCAAAATTTGTCGGCCGTTTCACTCCCTGAATTAAATGGGACGCTGATGACCTGAGATGTTAAAGAGCGTCCGTAAAAATAAACCAAATCAACAATCCTTGCTGCAGTAATCTCTCTCTTATAGAGGCTAAAGCTCGAATTTACGCTATTTTCTATATCTTCCTACTTTGTGTTTCCTAAGTTCTATTAACGTAATAGACCGACATAGAATATTTAGTGTTTTTTAATAATAGCGACATTTTTTAAACATATACATTTGGCCATTAAGATATTTTAGACTTCACATTCACTTGAAACAGCTGATTTATGGTCTCTTGCAAGAGTCTTCAGTAAAGGCCACGAAAGGCACATAACGTTCCTTCTTATCATGTAACTTCATGCAGTATGCAAGGAATGTTGTGTTACGTACTCTAACCGTTCCTTAACGTCTCAAGTTCACTTTATTTTAAATGCTTGATGTGCATTTGTTAGTAAATCCAATTTTAAGTGTACCTTCAAATATCGAATTTAGAAAATAATGATGGGCAAATCGTGTTTTCATTTCTTCAAGTGACATTAACATAGACATTAGACAATATGCAAGTTCAAAATTAACTTAAATAAATATTACGTGCCTATTTCGACTAATAAATCTAGAAATTTAGACATGGTGGTACTTAGGTATTCTTCTAAATAAAATTCGCCCTTATTTTAAACAAATAATATGTAGGTACATATTATTGTACAATCACAACAATAATTATATTATGCTACTAAGAAACTCAACCACAAAAGCTATTATTATTGACTCAAACAACGAAATTCCCCCCAAAATCGATAGAGCATTGTCACTGGTTCTCCATAAATCACACATATAATACAAATTCGGTTTTAAAACCCTAAATACTGATAATAGCCTAATAGCAGATTTTCCATGACAGAGACAACATTTAGCGTTATACTGTTTGAGAGAAGAGGAAAGCGACTA
The DNA here is from genome assembly GCA_030762175.1 of Metallyticus violacea. Lineage (NCBI taxonomy): Eukaryota > Metazoa > Arthropoda > Insecta > Mantodea > Metallyticidae > Metallyticus > Metallyticus violacea. The sequence goes on along the minus strand of CM060842.1, from coordinate 118,753,722 downwards.
GCGAGGAGAAAACGCACTTCGTATTCGATACGTCTCAATAACTGCAACCTACTTACCAAGGGAGAGCTATAAATGGCAGATTGAGCCAGCCTTTAAATTCCCATTTCATCAAAACGAATTGCTAGTTGCAGTAAATTGACCTTCCAGCTGTTTACTTAAATAATTTCTGATTAGAAAATAGTCTCAAACTTTCCTTCACGAGTGAAAAATGCACAACTATTAAAATATATATTTAGTAGCTCTCTCTAAAATGAAAAGGTGCAGACATTTTAGCTGCCAATACCAATATTGGTTCTTCATTTTTTGATTTGTGTCCTTTCTCTTTGAGAAATTGTTATTTCTCTTTTAATTACTTTGTGCTACCTGCCATTTCATGTGCACCGCCTACATGATCAATTAGTACAAAATGTAGCATTCTTTTGCACTAAATATGACAAATTGTTGTTCATTTGTTAGAAAGGTCTGGCTGATGCTCAAATGTTTAACAGTCACATTATTTTCACGCATATTTAATTTAAAGATATCTAAATTTCCTTCATATAAAATTAAATATATTATGGAAGAAACAATGCTTCGGAAATTTCTGTTGACATCCGTTGTGTTCTTTTCTGGCTGTCCGTCATAACAGAAAATACCATATTCTGTTTTCTTCCCTTATATCCGTGAGGAAAGTGTTATCCACGGAATCAAACTATCAAAAAGTTTATTATAAAAGTTTGAATATCGGTGAAAAGGCGATATTCTTTTATAAATAATGAGATGCAAATTATGCAACATGCATGAACTGTGAAAAAACGTAGCACTGTTTTCAAAATAACTGCGGTTAACAGCGTATGCAATTATAACATTGAAATAAACTCAACCTTGGTATAAAAACACAAAACTTAAAAGGTGCATGCACATTTTGGAATCACTAAAACGTGCAAAATAAGTATTATAGAACATTTTAAATAACATTTACATGATATTAATTCTATTGCATAGTTTTGGAGCTTTACGTGTTAGAAGTCCAGCTCCATTGGTTTATTTACGGACGCTTTTTGATATCTCAGGTCATCAGCGTCCCGTTTAATTCCGGTCGATAAAAATTTGCTCATAGGCCTCTTCTTTCAGGCTTGAGGTTGTTTTACGTGCTGTAAATCTACGACACGGGACTCACAGCTTTACTTATCTTCCGAAAGAAACCATACTTAGGATTTTTACGTCCGAAAAAAATTGAATCCGCGATCTTGGGTCTACAAGGCAAGGTGTGGTTAAGTTCCGTTGAGAAGGGATATAACAAAAAGCGTGCTGGCTATTAGTGCTAAAATGTATGCGATATATTGTTATAAAGTAACATGATTTCATGCATATAACATGCGATTCCCTTTTTCTTCTTGCATGGTGAAAACAAAAAAGACGAAAGTTGCATGCCAATATGACATGCAAACACAATCCCGACCTACCTAACAGCCGTTGTCAGGTTATCGATTGGCAAGAGGTTTTCTAGGCCCAGGTTTCACTCTTTTGGGGGCAATAAACCGCAATAACTTAGAGAAGAAAGCAAATTATGTCCCTCAATAGGGCTGAAATTGCCCTATGGCTTGATTCGTGAATAATATTTGCATTACTATGAGCCCGAGAACCCAAAAAGCTTGAAGAAAGTTCCAAATACAAACTTCGACCAATAAGCCTTATAAAAGCAGGATTGGAATTCAAAAAACACTCGTCCTTATGGCTAATTTCAAGCCGAGACGTTGTTCTCTAGAGGAAGTGAGTTAGGAACATACTTGCTAGAGAAGATATTTCAACAACGTCAACATCTAGACTACGTTCATTTGTTACAGGTGCTGCTAAGCGAGGTGGCGACACCACGACTTCGAGGATTGTACGCTTCAGGCCCATTCGTGAGCTTCTCTGTCGGAGTTTTGCTCGTTTATGCCCTTGGGTCTCAGTTGCACTGGCACACCGTTGCTGGAGTGATAGCTCTCTTGCCACTGCTGTCCCTTATCGCCTTTATTTTCGTACCAGAAAGTCCTGCCTGGCTGGTACGCAACAACAACATCGAGGATGCAGGGAAAGCTCTTGTGTGGCTAAGAGGAAATGGAAATGAAAAACAGGTAAGGTCATACTAAATTTTATTCTAGTTTTCTTTGTAAGCCCCGAGAATTATTATTACATTATTTTAACTTTACTGTAGTACCCTCCATGAGATGTTTCTCTTTTGCTTTAGTTTATATTTTACTATATTAGTTTCGTTTATAATTAAATCATAATTCCTCAAAAATAAATTGTTATGAGCTTTCCTTATTAGCATTCAAGCATTGGGATTTGTGTTTCGATGTTTAGTTTGTTCATTCGTAAAGATCTTGTGCCACTAGACAATTAGAGTATTAGAATCATTAAACATTCTCGCAACTGATTAGATATAAAACAAGCAAAAAGTATATTTCCAAAGCTTAGAATTAAAATTTAGATCATTTATATTGCCGTCTTATTTCATTCACTATGAAAGGATTCACCAAACACTAATTAATCCATGAATAGAAATCTTTCTTTCACGCTAGCTTTGTGTAGGACATTAGTTGGAAAGGAAGAATCAAACATGAAACATTTAAGTCGGTTCATGATCCCGGCCGTGACCCAAATTTTGCAATTTATTTAGTTGGTGGTTAAACTTAAATCCTCAAAAGTATTCTTAGCTTTAAGAGTCGCCTCTTAGAGAAACCTTAGGGAGGTCTTTGGGATATATAAAATCAGATGTTCCATACTTGGAGGACACGGTAGTTATAGTTGACTAGAGCATCAGCACGGAAGGCTGAAGATCTGTGGTTCGAATTCCGGCCGTGATTCAAAATGTTCAAGTTTAGTTTTAATTACACTAACCGTACCAGTAATTACTTTGAATCTCAAGAGTTGCATAAAACTTATCTATCTGTTATTACTTTGCAGGCAAGACGCGAACTTGACGAACTGATATCATCCATCCACACGGAAAAGAAGGAAGACAACTTGGAGGCAGGTTTCTGTGAAGAGGAAACGCTAGAAGCTCCTCAGCACCCACTGCGAATTCTGATGTCACCTTCCCTGTTGAAGCCGTTCTTCGTCGCGCACGTCTACAACTTGTTCCAGATCTTCACCGGCACCATCATCGTGGTTTTCTATGCCGTTCCCATGGTTGCCCAGATGAGCAAGGACCTGGATAGCTATGCCGTCGCCCAGATGACAGCTTTGGTGCGCCTCATCTTCGTCGCTGTCGCGTCTACTTTCTTGTTCGTCATCAATCGACGAACCCATGCCATTGGGTCCGGAGCTGCCTGCGCAATAGCAGCTATGGCACTCGGCGGGTTCCTGTACGCATCTGAGACAATGCAGTCTCTCTCCCCGCAGGTGAAAATGTGGACAACCATTGGACTTATACTTGTCTTCATTGCCGCCAATACGTGCGGCTTTCTTTCCCTGCCTTCGGTACTTGCAGCAGAGTTGGTGCCAGTGAAAATTCGAGGCGTCGCTGGAGGTTACATATTCGCAGCTAATGACATGACACAGTTTGCAGCAGCCAAGATCTACCCTTGGCTCAAGGACTGTTTGGGGGCTCATGGAATATTCTTCTTGTTTGGTATCAACGCCATGATATGCACCATCTTTGCGTTTCTCTTCTTGCCTGAAACTCAGGGCAAATCGCTCGTGCAGATTGAAGAGTATTTTCGAGGAAAAAATGTCCTCTGGTTTACCAGAGAGAAAAATCCAATTTATGATGGCACAAAGCCGAAGTACATTGAAATGAAGAAGACGAGCAAACAGACCTACACAGTAGATGTGGCTTGCCACGTGGAAAATGAGCAGAAAAATACGACGTGCTCCGTGACTGCGTAGTGCCAATAAAATGAGCGTTAAGTATGCTCTCTCCTAAAGACTATATAACAAATTCCTCATTAACCATTAATTGTTGACGATGGTGCCATGTACCATTATGCATTTACATAAATATTGTTATTTATTATATTATTCTTTGTGCATCACATTTGCTGTGCAAATGTTCGCGCAATACACTGTGATAATAGATATTAAGATATCCGTTAGTTCTAGATGAACTTTAAGATGAAAGAAATGCAATACTTGAAGATTGTTAAAATGTGCAAAACCATAGTACACCATTTTAACTCTATAAAATTAAGCTGTAGATAAATGGTGTAAATAGATTTAGTGTTGTTAAATGTCACTTGGATGGTTTTTGCCAGGAAAGTTTAGGGAATTTCCACTTCAGCTTAGAAGTAAAATTGCATAAGAACGTTTTATGAGAAATGGACACTTTTCATGGTTCCTGAAAAATAATTTATAAATATGTAACTTATCTCAAAACTCAAATACAGTTGTTTGTTTAAAAAGAATAATTTCTTTATTCCTACTTATTATCCCTGGTGTTTATTTTGATTTTGTTTTAACACCCGTTTTCACTAATGATGCTGGACGCTGATGACATAAAATAAATAAAATTGGAAAGAAATTCTTTTGTAGTGAGAAGGTTCCAGGCTTAGGTTTAGAGTTCCTCCCTGGATTTTTGCCATTGATTAGGACAAAAAAAAACTGTTAAGGAGAACGATCCTGACCACAATTGACCACAGACCTCCCTTTCCTTAGTTTAGCACCCTCCGCCAACAATATACGTTCCCTGGTGATGGGAGAATTAGAACTTAAATATAGTCTGTTTTGTGCAAATGTTTCACAATATATATAAATTAGTTCAATGACACCAAAATACAATAATATCATCCCCATTCTGATAAGATGTATTAAGTCCATTACAGCCTCTTTCAGAAAAGCTGTCATACACAAGAAAGATAAGTTAAATGTAATCAATCTCTTGGTATATTGCTTACAAGACAAAGCTTGGATTCAAACAAACAAACTGCATCAAAATTCTGTTATAGGTAGATCATTTACTTTCTTGCTCATCTTTCTGTAAAATAAAATGCCTCAGTTGATCTAAAAACTAGTATCACATCAAAGCTTAAAGAGTAAATTTGCATGAAGATTATTAAATACAAGGACTTCTTCAACTTCTGTCACTTTATTATGAATGATCAGGGCGTGCAGTGAAATCAGTTTGGAACACAGCACAAAACTGACTGTTTATACAGACTTCATCATCTTATACCAATACCTTAACAGTATTTACAATAAAGATGATATAAAAACATCAACATAGCAATTATTTACCCTTCATATGGTCTTCCAGTCATCTGTCGATACGTTCTGGTCACTTTAATGAGGTTTCATAAAACTGGATATGATCACTAGGTAAGGTGTATGTGTATCTGTTGCAAGAGATCTTTAATACTTTAATTTTTTATGGAAACCTTCCCTGTAGGATATGGTGAACTAACAGGTTCTCTATGAAGAAAGAACAATTGACATAAGTCTGTTGAAGGTTGTGAAAGCTGTTATGTAAGCTTTTTGCTATGGGCGTAATCAAATTGGCATTGACTGTTGATTCTAAATAGTTTCTCTAGAAGAATCTTTTCTAGGATGTCTTTGTTAAATGATTTCAAACTGTGTAAAGTCATGGAAAAACAATTCCTGCTCATTCTTGATTTTTATACCATAAATTTTATCTTCTCCCAATTTTTCTAAACACCTCTTTTTGCATCGGTGTCATATCACAACAACATTTGTTTAAATTATTCTAAAAATATTAACAAACATTATAATTTTCTTATGTACAGACTAAAGTTTGTGATAAATCATGTCAAACCAACTGGAATATTTTAAATAAGTAATCAATTTTTCATTACATGGTACAAAAAGAGATTTTTAAGTTAAACGCACTCACATAAATATCCTCGTTTTATTCCTGGAACAGACTTTCCTTTGTGATTAACAATTTCACTCAAGACTGCTTTAATTTTATTTTCTTGCATAATCAATATGATTTTACTTTCTTTTATATGAACTATGTTTCTCTCTCTAATATCCCTACTCACTTGCACTCATTTTCTTAATAGTTGTACCATTTTTTTTTTTTTGAGTCGTGTTTAACGCCCGTTTTCACTACTGAGGCACCACAGGCGGTGGACACTGATGATACATGAGATGAAATGATAAATTGGGAAAGGATATTTTTTTTTTTTTTAAGGAAGGAAGCGTTCCAGACCTAAGTTTAGGTACCTCCCCGGCATTTGCCAGTTATGAAGACTGAGGAAAACCTGGAAAAAACCCCAGTCAGGGAGAACGGTCCTGGCGGGATTCGAACCGCGGACCTCCCGCTCACGAGTCCGTGCCTTAACGACCTCGGCCACCCGTGGCGGTAGTTGTACCATGAAAATGTAATCTAGTGAATATAGTTGCTGTATAGATGAAGAAAATGGCAGGATACAACAGAAGCTACAACCAAAATTGATAAGCTTTGCTTCCCAGTCACAAACACATTGATACACCACTGGCGGATGTCACTTAACACCATATATTAGCTCTATAATATTAGGGAACCACATTCATATAAATAAAAAAGAGGACAAAGAGCTTCATAAAGGAGAACATTGTTCAAAAAAAGAAGACACAAAATATTCTTTTAGATTCAGGCTTATATTATACTTAAAATTATGTCTGTGTCTTATTTTATAAAATATAGTTATAATAAAACTTTATAATAACTATTATACACTTAGCTACATAAAAAGGCAAGGGAAATTCAAATACATTATTAAAAGATGAAAAGGCATCACTAAATGTGAATTTAATATCACTTTAATGTGTTTTAGAGACATTTCATTGTGGATTCAAAAATTTTACATCAAACGTCAAAATTCATTTCTTCCATTTCTGAACACAGGATATTTGTTGGCTAGGACATTGTTGTTTTGGCATTTTGAATACATTAATGTCGTCTAACTTTAGAACAATGTGGTTAAGAAAGTATTCATTATGACAAAGCAGCTGTATTATCTTCATTGTCATTTGTACCGCCACTGGTGGCAGAGGTCGTTAAGGCGCGGACTCGTGAGCGGGAGGTTTGGGGTTCGAATCCCGCCTGGATCGTCCTCTCTGACTGAATTTTTTTTTTCCAGGTTTTCTTCAGTCCTCATAAATGGCAAATGCCAGGGAGGTACCCTAAACTTAGACCCGGAACATTTCCTTCCTTAAAAGAATCCTTTCCCAATTTATCATTTCATCTCATGTGTCATCAGTGTCCACCGCCGGTGATGCCTCAGTAGTAAAAACGGGCGTTAAAAAAAACGGTCACTTGCATATTAGATATTGGTGATCAGAACCCAGAAGTTGGGCAAAATGATTTTTCCATCTGAGTGGATATATTTAAGTCAGATAGAAATGAACATGTTTGCGTACATTTGGGGTCAGCACGGTCAGTTTTTATTTTTCCTTTTTTGGACCGTTTCTTCTGCGATTATTTATGCTTTTTAAAAAAGCAAATAAAGGATTTCAATATATCGAAGTGAAAAAAAGTTACAAACATTAAATGGCAGTTCACTTTACAAACCATCAATTGAGAATCTTGTTACACGTTTATTTCTTTTCTCCTCAACCCATTCACATAAGCTTTTTAAACCTTCTGTAGTTTTGAATGGTCCTGGCGAAGGATTTTGTATCGATCTGCGCGAGACAATTCTAGGAAAGTTGTGGTGGTAGTAATTTCTCAGCTGCATAAATATAACAAACACTGCAAGCGAGAAATATGAGAGCGGTAGAGCTGTGCAATAAACCGTCCCTATAATGTGTTTAGTACGGAAATGTTAGGGATACTAACCTGATTCCCCTATAAACGCATAAACAGAAAATGAACTCGACCAGAAACCACTGGCGTATTTTGCTAATTTGCCAGGACTATTCAAAACTACTTTACTTTGTCTTGACCAACATTTCCATGAAGTTGTACTGGTTGAGATAAATAAACAGCACGTATCCGTTTCATGTTTCCTTACAGTTGGCGCGCAGACGTCAGGTCCCATTACCTATTGCTCCCCCATCTCTCAACGCACAATCAGGTTTTCCCAATCTCGAAAAGATAAGGAGCAGAGAAAGGAAGAAAACAATTTCTCTCTAACAGATGAAAATACAATGAGCCGTTAGTCTGCTGTTAAACTTGTTAAAGGCAATTCGTGTTCGTGCTGAATTGTTTACATGACGAAATTAAGTTCATCGTTGAGTAGTAAATGAGATAGAGCTATACTCTTTTGTAAAAGTCTATTAATCAAGGAAAAAGTGATTTGCAACAGCGAAACACAAACCAGTGCTTTTAAAATAGCCGGGCCTCAGATCACTTTAATATCAACAGCAGTTGCAGCATCCAGCAGACAATCTCAGTTTTTCCTGGATCTATGCAACGCTTTCTTGGACTCCATTTCTGGAAAGTAGAAAACCAATCCCTCAGGAAGTTTCTGTAGAAATACATTAAAGAAGAGGTTCAATCAGAATCCACACTAAGAGATACTCGTTTGAATGTATTTAATGCTTTGAAAAGACCTTGCAGAGGATTTGAAACGGAGATGCGGAAAAGAATGTCCATTGCTGAAACTACCGATACAATGGGATATTACAGGGCCAACGTCATCATCGGAACTGTGGAAGGAATGCTAAGTGATCTATCATCACATTTCTTTTGACAACGGAAGAATTGGATAGAGCAAATAGTTCCACAGAGGTTCAGTTGTTTACACATTTAATGCTACTCTGGCCACATGGAATTATGGCAAAAGGTGTCCTTCTTTTTGTCACAAATGCGGCAATTTGCATGAAAAAAAAAACAGCTAAAGCCTTGAAAGTTCTCTTCCCGAAAATGCCCTGTCTCACGTGTCTAGCTCACGAGCTGCACAGAATCGCCGAAGTACTGGTAAGACGTTTGCATCCTCTCGTAGATAAGTTGGTTTCGAACACAGTGTATTGCGCGAACATATGCATAGCAAAATGTGACGCACAAAGAATAATATAATAAATAACAATATTTATGTAAATGCTGGTACCATCGTCAACAATTGACTTCCTAACATCACCCTCCCGAATTCGGGTTCCCATCTGGTGAGAACTGAGCTTTGGTGCCACGTTCTTATAAAGCTTTTCATCACATCCAATGTATTTATGATAGTTTTTCTGTAGTTCTTCTACAAGAAACCCAGTCTTTTTGATAACTTTTTCAATTATATTTTCCACATCCATCCTCTTATTACTGATAAGTTCAAAACAAAAGAAATGTGAACCTGAAGGTTTATCTATCTCTTAGCATGTGGTTGTCTGCGTGTCAGTCACGGGTTAGATAGAAAAAAGAGCTTGATGGGTGATAATGAAATGTGCTTTTCTTAGACAGGAGTGCCTGTTGAAAGACGAGTTCAAATCTATATCACTAAATCGACAAGCTTATTTAGAACTTCAGTATTTAAATTGCCATATTAAGAGTAAAATAATAAATATTTATGTACATACATAACCTTAAAGGTATGTATTAATTAATTAACTTGCCTTCTTTCCTAGTGCATGAGCAGGTTTTTTAAGTGAAAATGATAAATTAATTGTTTTAATATACGTATTTATAGGTGTTATGCAACAATAATGCAAGATAGGCAAAGCTTCTTATTAATTGTTGCATCTCTTAGGTTCTCATTTTGTATACCATTAATTTTTGTGTTGGCTGTAATAGACATACATATTTTGAGCTTCTAATAGTGCTTTCTATCTACAACTATATCACTTCATGACTTTCTAAGCATTCTCCTAATATAGCTATTTTAATAAAGTATTAAAAGGAATGGATTTCAAGGTTTAATAAAAATAATGTTTTTTAAGAAAGGAAATAAACTACAAACAGATGAGAAATGGAGATGGAGGAAAAGAAATATTAGTAAAAGGAGGAATTAATAGAAAGAATGATAATGTGGATTGTCCATACTGTGGAGAAACATTAAGTCATTTATATTGTGTATTAGTATATAAAAGACAAAAAGATGGAGGGATGAAAGAAATATGGAGTAAAATTTTGTAAATAGGTCAATGCATCTGCTATTCTGAGGTTAAAGTGTAACAGTATCTAGAAACTGACAAGAATGATGAAATTATAGATGCTTTAAGAAAAAAAAAAATTATTGATAAGGAGAGATGAGAATAGAAAGTAGGAAAATCCTGTCCTTGAGAATCAGAGTCCTTATTCTTGTAAGAGTGGGTCTATTGCCCTCTGAGCACTAATGGCTCTGTAATTTTTATATGGTAGATTCATTGTTGTATTAAATATATATAATTTTAATTTTATGAATTTGAATGTATTTATATTCCTTATAAATGTGTATGTGCAACTATAATATACCTGTGGTGTATTAATTATATGGAAATAAATACAATTCTGAGTATTCTGAGAAAGAACTATCACATTTGCTGATTTCTAAATACATGAAAACTCTTATGTGCATGTGCATTGAGCCAGCCAAGAACCCTTACCTAAAGAAATGTCTTGGTTAAAAATCCAAATAGTAAGGAACCTATCATTACCCTCTCAAGCACATCACAGAATATTTTTGAGGGAGGGGTAACATATTTTTGTAAGTAGATGGTGAATGAAACAGGTTTGAAAAATCAATTAAACAACCTTTCAAGATCGATATAACATATAAAAATATAGGTTAATCAGTTATATTCACTCTAAATGCTTCATTTTAAAATATCAGTGTTTTGGGAAATAAATTTTGGAAATTTACAACTGTAAAAACCTTGAGTAGGGGGGAAGCAAATGCCCCTCCATGATAACCAAAAAATGGGAATATTTGTCCTAAATCTAGATCATATATTGCGTTTTTCTTTTTTTTTTTTTTTTTTCCTTCCTTCACTATAAAAGGATTCACCAAACACTAATTAAACCATGTTTAGAAACAGTTCTTTCACACTCACTTTGTGTAGGACATTAAATGGAAAGGAAGAAACAAACATGAAACATTTAGGTAAGCCCATAATCCTGGCCGTGACCCAAATTTTGCAAGCCTGTTTCTTCCTTTCCAAATGTTCTACACATGGCTAATATGAAATAACTTTTGTATACATAAATTAACCTTATTTGTTGGTGGTTAAACTTAAAGCCTCAAAAGTATTTGTAGCTTTAGAAGTAGGCTCTTAAGGAATAAATATCTCACAGTAGGTGAGGTCTTTGGGATATATAGAATCAGATGTACTATGCTTGGAGGACACAGTAGTTTGCTTAGCTAGAGAGTCAGCATGGAAGGCTGATGGGCACAAAACAGCTATAATCATTAATGCCCAAACACACTAAAAACTGTGCCAAGATTAAATAAATAAGTAATCTACGCAAAATCAGCGTAGGAAACAACAGTAGCACTTTGGGCAAGAAAAATAAAAACCCAAAACAAATAACAGGGTAATATGGTCACAACAAACAGTAGTTGGTACTAAAACACAGGTGCAAGAGCTGAAAACACAACAATTTTATAATGGTCTAAAATTGTAACAATAAAAATCCCAACACAAATAAGGGTGATATGGTCAACAAAAACCATAAGAATGGTAATCAAATGCAACAGCAAGAGCTGAAATCACCACAGTCTTATAAGATTCTAAAATTGTAACATTAAAAACCCCAAAACAAATAAAAAGGGCAATAGGGTAAACAACAAACAAAAGACTGGTACTAATACACAGCTGCAAGAGCTGAAAACACAAGTCTTATAATGGTCTAAAATTGCAACAATAAAAACTCCAAAGCAAATAATAAGGGTAATATGGTCAACAACTGAAAGCTGAAGATCTGTGCAAATGCCCCCTGTGCCTTTCCCCTTGTACCCTCCATAATTTGCATTCTACACTAAATCTCTGTTACTACTCCATTATACATAAAGATTGCATGCATTAGCGAGTATCAGAATCATCTCTTAATTAGAATGTATTAAATATATCCTAATATTGTATAAGTATGTCGAGTTAGTATTTAATAAATTCTAATAGGATATATGACGACTGCATTGTCTATACTTTCCCAAGTACAAATTAACTAATCATAAGTTGATAACACAAAAATCAAAAAGAAATGGTGCAAACTATAAAACCTCAATAGCAATATGAGGCTTAATAGAACAATATGTAGACACAAGAATTTGGTGATAAGTGCATCATAACCAATACACTGATCAGAAGCCTCTTCCTTGCTTGCAAAAACTGGTAAACACAGGAGATTCAATTCAGTCCATTCTGAGCAGAATGCCTTTATAATTGTCAGGGTATATGCAAAACACAGCTTGAAAGAATACATTTACATACAATGGCTTTGTATAATTTTTTGTGTTGTTAACTATTGCTTGGTATTTTTTTAATATTAATTCAATTTGGAATTGAACACACTGAAACATCATTAATAATCTCTTCTGAGTCTGATGTTTAAAATATTCTTTATGATTTCACTTAAATGAGATTTACTCAGAACATATGTTTCATGGAACTATCATCCACATCATCAGCTGTTAAATGACTATTGGATCATTCGTAGGAGCTGGCTAGGTAGGTATCCGGGTTGACTGGTGGTCTAGTGATAACCTTAAAGTGCTGTACTTCTGGCATGTCAAAATTCATGTTTTTTATTTTTTTTATATATTTCCTTTTTCATATGTCTAGTCTTTTGGTTATTGTACAGTTTTTAATAACTTGATGCCTTTTTCTATTTCATGGTTTTCATTCCCAAAATGTGCTGCCATAGCTGATTTATCTGTTTGTTTGCAATGCATGTTTCGCCAATCTAATGCCTGTATTTCTTTTCGTCTTCCCTAAGTATATTTTTTCACAATCCTTACAATTAATTTCGTAAATATCAGATTTTTTTCTTTTTGGGATCTATTTTGTTTAATTTTAATAAATTTTTTTTATACTATATCGGTTTTGGGGTGCTAAGATGATGATCGTCGGTCCTGGTGGTGTAGTGGTTACCATACTTGCCTAAACCCAAGATCGCGGGTTCGAACTCGGCTAGGACCAATGGAATTTTCCGGGGCGTAAAAATCCTAAGTATGGCTTCCTTCGGAAGGGAAGTAAAGCCGTGGGTCCGTGTCGTACATTTACGGCACGAAAAAGGACCTCAAGCCTGAAAGAGAGGCCTCTGAGCAAAATTTGTCGGCCGTTTCACGCCCCGAGTTGAATGGAACGCTGATGACCTGAGATGTTGAAGAGCGTCCGTAAATAAATCAATTTTTTTTAAATTTCTTTTTGGCTGATGGGTGGTAAGTGAACTTTTTAAATGGTTTTTTCCCTGATAAATCACTTAAAATTATTTGTTTAATTTTTTTTTATTTTTGTTTTTGGAATCTTTTGATTTTTTGGTTAATCATCTGTTTGTTGAAGTCATTGGACTTAGCTGCTTCTATTATGTGTATATATTCATACTTGTATTCTTCTTTGCTCAGTGGTATATTTATTATCTGTGTATTGTGCATTGAATGCTGCTTCCTTATGTGATCTTGGGCTGAAACCATGGGCTTTGATATAAATTGTCTGTATGTGTCCTTTCCTATAGTGGCCAAATTCAATTTTATTATTACATTTTATTATCTTCAGATCCAAAAATGGTAACATATTATCTCTTTCTGTTTTGACAGTGAGCTTAATTGAAGGCTCTTGCAGGTTTAAAAAGTTTTAGTGCATCTTCCATGTGCTTATTTGTTTACAATAGCAAATTCATCATCTACATATTTGTACCAAAACTTAAAAATGTGGGGAAAAGCCTTAGTGGTGTGCATCTCAAAATAACTCGTGAATAAGTCAGCTAAGAAAGGTGATAATGGACTGCCTATTACAATTCCTCCTTTCTGTTTAAAGAATTTGTCCTCAAATATAAAAATGCTTGATTTATGCACAACTTAGTGAATTTGCTATATTCTATGATTGTACTTCTGGCTGATTGTAACCATTTTCTCAGAAAAACTAATAATTTATTCTGTGGTATGCTGGGGAACTGGGCTTTGACATCAAAAGAAACCAGTGTGTTGTTCAGTAATAATCTTTTATCTTTAATTTTATTGATGAGGTACATGGAGTTCCTTATACTTAAGCTATCATATTTTTGTAGTGAATGCAACTGTAATGATAACCAGTTTGCTATTGCTTGGTATTTAGCAATAAAGCCATTAACTTTCTTGCTCTCCAATATTTTTCATACATAGCAGATTTAGAAGAACTGGACACAGCTGAAAATCTCTCTTCTTGGAGATTATAACAAAAACAAACTGGTGACGGAAAAGCTCCAATCTTGTTCAGATGTTTCCATAAACAACCATGACTATGATTAATTTAAAGTATGAAACTGCATTCTTCAGTGGATGGATACTTGGGAACTGAAGGTTGTTATTCAATGAGATACTCCCATTTTTTTATTTTTTTGAAATTTCATGAAAATAATTCGAAATCATATATTGGAATTTAGAGTTGATTAATATTTTAACAATGAAAAATGATCAAATTGATATTTCACTTTATACAATATTACTTCCATTTTAGGAAGATTTGCAGCTCCATTATCAAGTAATTCACAACTGATGGCAACCATTGTAAAGCTAACCCTTCTTGATTTTGTCAAATGAGAAATATCCAGTAATCTATTACTTTCTTGTTTTTAGGTGACAAGTTATTTGTTATAATAGCAACAGCAGCTCTAGAATCACAGAATATGATTGCTTGTTGAAAACAAGAAATTTGATATAATAGATTTTGAATTGTTGAAAATATAGCTTCAATTCTCCATCAAAATTTGAAGCACCATTACCTAATAATTTATAAAAAGAAAACATTTGGCATATAATTTATCCTTACATGAAAGCAATGCAGGATGCAGTACTGAATGATAACAGAGACTGCCAACTGCTTGCGATTTTAGTAGCTATTACTTTATGCAAATAATTTCCACTCCTAGCATGAAGCTTTGTTAGCTCAGTAGGTTACAGTGAGTTTAGCTAAAATTATTGAACACAAAAAAAAAATTACTCCTTATTTACACTTTTCTATTCTTAATGCAATAAATGTTACTTTTTCATACATTAGGTTAGGTTAGTTTAAGTTTAACAAAAAAATAATAGAACATAATTTTCTGCAGTATTCTTAATCAAATAAATGTTACTTTTTCAGTTAGTTCAGTTTAAGTTTAACAAAAAAAATTAATAGAACATAAATATATTACTTCCTAATAACAGAGCACTTCCATACAAAACAAGGTATCTGCTGGCTCCAGTCTTGAATGGTAGTGATCACTTCGGTTCCAATTGCAGCCTGCATTGCATTCTCTGTATAAGGGCAAGCGACATACAGCACCCAGTATTGCTCCATTTTGGTTGGACATTCTTGAACCATTTGTAAAAGTGTAGATCCAGTCTTCTTTAGGGAATCTAATATTAATAGTTTCTAACGCTACCAATTTCAATGAATCTTTTGGAGTATCAAATAATGTTCTATTTTTATAGTTTCTATGGGATTCACTTTATAAATTAGATTTTCTTTATGTAGTTGCAGGTTTGTTTTTGTATTATATTTTGAATTTTAGAATAAAACTTTGAGTTTTGAAATTAACTGTAACATTTCTTTGCTCCTAATTGTTAAACAGAAGATTAATAATTTTTCATATTGATTGTGCTCGCTCCCCCCCCCCCCCCAGTCTCATATTTTATAGGGAACTGATAAACCTATATTTGACTGCAAAAGACTTTAGCGTTTTCTTATGATTATTTGAATACTTTGGTTTTTAAATGTTTCATTTTTTTAAAGTTTTTTTGTTATTAATACTTCAATGCAGTATATAATTTCTGGTTTTATATAGATTATTTAGTGCTGTTTCTCTTCAACATTCCCATTTCATACGAAACAAACATTTTAACTCTGTCGTTCAAGGCACATCCACAAAATGGCAGTATTTATTTTTCTCGTGCCACTTTTTGGCATTTGAAAGGCTACCAATCCAATACCTTCCTGCCTGACAATGTATTGTTTGCCAATGATAATGAACAATATGTGCAGTGAAATTCAGTATTGGCATCTATTGGAGGCCTGGCAACGAACTCATCCATTTTTCCTACAATGGCTGAAATGCACAAGACATCTGATCTAAGTAACCCTAAGGACTTAGAATTAGCTCTCCGTCTATTACAAGATGACTACATTGATGAAGGGCAACAAGAATGTGAAGGAGCAAATGTTACCGATGTAGATGATTTACCATCCAAGAAAAGAGGAGTGAATTCTGACGCACAAGATAAATCTCTTGTTAGAACATGTTTTACAAATCTTTGTTGGCATCATCAGCTAGAGTTGAAAAGTAACTAATGATTCAGACAAGGGTCTGCTAAATATGTTCTATGAAAAGTATATTAATGCAGCTGAAAGAGTTGTTTAGTTAGACTTAATGCAACATATTAATAATTAGGTAATTTTGTTCTTATTTTAACATTTTAGCAATGTGTTCTCCACTGATAACTTAGATTTGCATTAAATGACAAAAAAATGGCAACTAGTAATTAAATTACCTAGCCTTACATTTCAGAGGTTCAGAGTCATAATGACATATGTACAAAATTGGACATTTTGATATAACATTATTACAAATCAGCAGATCCAATTATCATCCAGAATATCATTACAAGTTTGGGAAGATTTTCAAAGAACATGGCATTAAATTAGCACTGCAAAATAGATATAATATTTAAAACTTATTAGGCTCTTCATTGAAAGATAGCATAGTATCAGAAAAAAAAAAAAAATCATAAAATGCATAGGAAAAACAAAAATAAATTTGAAACCAGGAAGAAAGAACATTTTGGAAATGTCTGGATAAAACAACTGGAAAAATTGGGGTGGCAATTCTCTTTTGGGAATACAACCATGAAATTAAGCAAGAAGTTATTTTGTTAAAAAAAAAAAAAAAAAATGCAAACTTAATAGAACTATCCATATAGGAAAAAAAGTTTTATTCTTAAAAATCAAGATAAATTCATTAATTTCAACATCCCACCTCAGGGCGAATTCAACAAATTCCTACTTCAGCCAACAGACATTGACAAGAGTAGCAGCTTGGATCCAGTCACGAATACATCAAGCAACCCAAGACTTACCCAGCAGTCAGCCCACAGCTGAAGATGGGAACAACTGTTACAAATCATGTCCTAATTAAAAACCCTGTAAGTGAAATTTGTGTCAACATACAGAAACTTAACTTTAGAATATTTCAGCTGCTTCACTTAGCTTCTACACACATTAAATGTTAAAAGACTCTTAAGATTCTTTTACACTTCAACCTTTGTACTCCTCTTCAGTTTCTGTTCAGAAAGAGAAGAATTTTCTGGATCTATTAAATTTGGAAACTAATCTTGAACATTATAATCAATTCTCCAAGTTATTCAGCGATGACACAGCAGCTGAGAATAAGCAGAAGTTAATAAATATGAAGACTGAAAAGCATTTAATTTTAAATATACAGCAGAACCCAGCTAATACACTGGTCAAGGGACTGTGGCTTAAATGCTTAATAACTGGCACAGTGCTATAGATAGGAAAATAATTTGGAAACAATTTCAGTAATATGTTTTATTACTAATGTATTATTATTAATATTGTAATATTACAGTACAGTATTGATCAATATTGTAGTTATAATGCCAAGTTAAAATTCTAGCTCATTTCTTACAATTTAAAAAATGTCTATGATTAATGTGTTTGTGTACTACTGTTATGAATGATTACATTTTCTATGCGATGTAAGTAGCTATTAACATGCCCTGAGGCGTAACAGTAATGTATTTTTGGAACAGGTTTATTACTCATAGAGCTTAATATTCATTTGGGGACATTTTCCTCCGCAGATTCAATTTCCTTGTCATTGTCTTCATCTTGGATGCTAGCAGCAGCAAGTTCCACAATCATATTGTGAACATCTCAGATTTCTGCCACTAGACCAGTTAATTGATACAAAATATTCCCAGTTAACATCTCCTAACTTTTCCCATATAGCAGCCCACTCATCAATTGTGTTTTACCGATTGTAATACAATGTCCTTAAGAAATTAAAAAAAGAAAATTAACCCTCATTCGAAGTAAAAAAAAAAAAGTTTATTTTTTATCTCGATAAAATAGCCTATTTTAACAATATTTAGAAACTTACTTTATAAAAGCCTGCTTTATTGAAGCAATTGATGGTCTGCAGTGATTTATGAGGCAGAGATGGAATTCATGGCATCCAAAAAGGTGATGCAGTTTTCAGCTCCATTGTTGATGCTATTTAGAACTTTCGATAAAAATGCTTCAGCACTTTTATGACAGATTGGAATTTATTAGTTCAGTTGGGTGGCAGGAATGCTAGTTTCACATTTTTCTGGTGAGCTGGACAGTTATCAGCAAAAAAACAGACTGATTTTTAAAATTTTTTAGTCTAATTCTTTGAGCCAAGTAACAAACAACTCAGCAGTCATTCAGGCACTCGTTTATTTTTGTATACACAAGATAGAGTTGTTTAATTTAAAAATTATATAAAGAACTATCACTGTGAAGCCAATTTATGATTAAAAACATTTAGGGTTATGTCGACCTGAATGTTTCAGTTGTTTAGGTTTTTCAAACATCATGGTCTAGCTGACTTCCCCAACATTAACAATGTTAATTTTTCAGATCCATTAGCATTTGCAGCAACAAACAGTTACCCTTTCTTTGCTTAATTTACTACTGTGACATTTCTCCCCTTTGCAAACATATGAATTATTGGGCATAGTTAAAGAATAAGCCATATTCATCCACGTTAACACATTGTGTGGTGCATTATTTTTAATGAACCTATCCAGTACTGCACTTTGCCAGTCATTTATATCCCTGTGCTCGACTCTGATTCACCAGTGCTTTGCCAATACTCTATAGCATACCTTTGCTTAAATCTATCAAGCTACTATTCAAATTTTTGTATTCAATTTGCCTTCTATTTCTCATGTTTTCTCTTGTATGAATGGGCCAATTAATGTAATTGAGGCATTGCACGATTTGTGAATCCATTCAAAATGAATTTCTTTGAAATTTTCATATTTCCCAGGTCTTATTTTCTTAAGTTTGACACCACCCTTCACTCAGTGGTAACAGCATCCCTATTTTTTATTGTTCTTAAACTGGATGAAGGGATTCCCACAGATTATGAAAAATTCTTTTGATTCAGCGTGGAAGTTTCATTGTACTTTAAGAGGATTTGTAATTTTTCACTTAAAGAGAGAGATTTCCATTTTGCCATTTTTGCACTAATTATAACTGTAGTACCAAGAATTCAGAGGATGACTGATAAAAAGGACTGCAATAGATGAAATAAACTGCATTGACATGAGATTTGAATGTTAAATTCATGCAAAGGAAAATACCATTAGGTACAAATTAGACACTGCAGGCTGAAGGGTTTCTTCGTGTAGAATTTCTTTCATCTACTTAGGCTATAATGACCTTCAGTACAGCCGATCCTGGTGGTGTATTGGTAAATATACTTGCCTCTTAAACCCAAGATCGCAGGCCCAATCCTGGCCAGGACTGAAGGATTTTTTTGGGTGTAAAAATCCTACATATGGCTTCCTTCGGAAGGGAAGTAAAGCCGTGGGTTCAGTGTCGTACATTTATGGCACGATAAAGAACCTCAGCCTCAAAAAAAGAAGCCTCTGAGCAAAATTTGTCTGTCGTTTCACGCCCTGATTTGAATGGGACACTGATGACCTGAGATGTTAAAGAGTGTCAGTAAATAAACCAAAAAAAAAAACTTTCAATACATTCAGAGCAACAATGTCTTCACTGTGCCATTTGAAATAGTTTAAATACAGTACTGTTCCACAATTTATATGGAATGTTTCATCATTTTCGATCTGAAAAAAGCAGCAGCACTTGAAAGTGTTATAAGAGATTAACATTATGTTTATGAAACATTCCCAGGGTCTGTATGAAAAATGTGTAATGCATGGGATACTATTACAAGCGAGACGTATAAATGGGGTTCTACTGTTAAGTATTTTGTACATGTCATTTCACATGAAAGAGGAAAAAAAAAGAAGCTTTTGGTAATTATGAAACAATTAATTCTACATTAAATTAAATTATTCAAACTGTTCACGCAAACTCCACTTACTTACATCACACTTATATAAAGTGTGTACTTATGTGAGTAAATGGAGTTAGTGTGAACAGTTTGAATACTTTCATGTGGAATACATTATCATTCCATTGTATATAGCTTTGTAAGTACAATAATTCTTTTAATGGAATAATTTGTTTCAGCATTGGGTTGCCACCTTTTGAAGTTAAAATATCATGACACATATCAAAATGTCTGGACACATGACTACACATTTTGTACGGGGGAAGTACATGCTTACTGAAAATACTTAAAAGTAAATGGACCTTTAGTTTTTATAATGTTGTTGCAGTCTTTCAAAGGTATATTTCACGATATACAAAACTGGCTTCTAAACACTAAATCCTATTTTTTCAAGCTAGAATACAGAATGGACAATCCTGTTTTTTTTCTGCAAACAGGACTTTCTCTGGTCTTCCATTTTTCCATATATTCTAAATGTGAATATCACTGAATTCTTGAGACGGTCCTGGTAGTGTAAAGGTAACCATACTTGCCTTCTAAACCCAAGATCACGGGTTCAAACCCAGCTAGAATTTATGGATTTTTTCGGCTGTAAAAATCCTAAGTATGGCTTCCTTCGGAAGGGAAGTAAAGTCGTGGGTCCCATGTTGTAAATTTACGGCATTAAAAAGAGTCTCATGCCTGGAAGAAGAGGCCTCTGAGCAAAATTTGTCGGCCATTTCATGCCATAAATAGAATGGGATGCTGATGACCCGAGATGTTAAAGAGCATCCGTAAATAAACCAAAATAAAAAAAAAAAAATATTGAACTCTCAGCATATTTTCAACTAACCTTCATGAACTGCTTTATCAAATGGTGCCATAACCTAAAAGTAAACAAATTAAAAAAACTGTGAACCTTTCATTCTACACAATGTTCACAAGTTGAATACACTAGTGTAGGATATATTACCACTTCACTATCTACAGCTTCGCGAATACAATTTATTTAATGAATATTTTATTGTTAATCCCCTCATTTCTTCAAATAATCAGAACCTGAAAGTCTGGAGGCTGCACATCAGTAATAAAATTTGGACAATAGGTAACAATCCTACTTTAATTTATATAAGCTGTTAGTTATTATACATTTTTAGTAATTTTTATTCCAAAAGATTTATTTATTGTAGTGTTTTGACATGATACCAGTCATCTTGCTAATTTGATATTAGAAAAAATACATATAAAATTGTTTGATTTAACAATAATTTGATGCAATTAAGCCCAATACATGTGCCTTGAATGTATTATTTTTGTTGCCATTAATATTATATAAAAAATATTCCAAAAATTACAAGTTGTCTATCGTCACAACAGTATCTACAAGAATATATGTTTTTACTTATTTAATACTTTATTAAAACTTAAAAAAAATTTTGAGCAGATATAAACCTATTCTAATAACTATGAGGTATCACGCATGCCAGCTATATGAACTGAAGTGGTATAAATGACAGCCTTTCTGTTGTTACTAACTTCTTTTGCATTTATCTGAAACAGTATTTATCAGAGGCTCAGCAAGTTAAAACATAAGATACCTTGATTATTATATATATAATTGTTTAACTAAGTATGGAAGCAAGAGAATACCCACATAAAAGTGGGTGATTGCTTAGAATATTTGAATATGAGTGTTATAAAATATTGTGTTTAATGTTACATTTTCTGAAGGTATGTTAAATTCACACAGCTGACCAAAGCAATAGCTGGATTGCAAAACTTATGCAACTCAAGAAGGAAGCAAAGAAGCCAAGCAGTAATGAGAGTTTAATTGACTTCTAGAAGCTTATATGGGAGATGGTTAGGCTTTGGATGCTTCCAGTCACTGGAACTTGAGATCTGAACATATGAAATGAAACAAATTCAAAATAGTCAATAACATTGCTAGATTTTGAAATGTTTGGGAACCAAGAACCCTGTAAGCTTAGATTACACATGTGGACCCAACAGAAGAGTTTTGAATATAAAGCTGCCATGGACAGCTCAAAGCATTCATTCCTGATTATGTAGAGGGTACTAGCTTGGAATAAGTTTGGAGATAAGACAAGTGACGGTGAATTTGTGAAATTAAGTGAAGTAGTCAATTAACCAGTAGTTCCTAGACTAGTTATAAAGGGACTCAACGAAGTACATTAATTCAAATGAATTCTTAAGAGGCAGTGTTTGATTGTGTAGGCAGTATTGCATTATGATTATTTATCTTTGCAACATAATACATTAATATGCCTGCCTTGCTTCAATTTACGAGGAACGAAAAATCAATACATGTCTGTTCGGCGAAATATTTTTCCCAGGGTGAATGAAAGGGGAAGTGTGAAAATCTTAACTTGTTTTACTGTGGTCAAGGTCCAGTCATGCCCACGCATACATTAAGTTGGTCAGTGTGAGGAGCAAGGCCAGCAATTAACCGGTTTTGAATGGTTAGCTTTATTTCTGCAGGATCAAAACAATAAGTATAAATTCCAATTCCAATATCAGAAGAGTCATGAATATAAAGATACTTGGAGTGATATAATTCCAAGTATCTTCTGACCCTTAATCCCTGCTCCCACAGTTAGCAGAAAACAGCGAAAGTGTCCCAAGATGGTTCACCAATGAAGCGTAGATGGCCACATCCAGCTTAATTAAAATAACATTTCAAATTTTGGTGCCCAATGTGTGGTTACATCAATACACTGCGGATATAACACTTCATATCTCAAAACAGAAATGTTATAACTGTCATTAACTCTAAGCCTTAATTTATTTCTTGCATACTTTATTTATATTTTATCTATAGATAATATTTGCTGATGCAATTGCTTTAGTATTCCATATAGTACAAGTGTTGCCAATTCAACATTTTACATTTCAATAACTGGAATGTTAGGAATGATGAAGTGAAAAGGGATAGGTAAGAAGAAAAGTTAAAAATTTATTTCAAAGATTTACTCTGAATCAAATATCCAAATACGTATCACCGGTACATCAATAGCAACTGGGATTTTGAAACATGTAGAACAAAAATATCTTGTCTATAATGCTCAGGCAGTGTGAACATTTTTAAAATGCTTTGTGTGCCTTTTGTTACAACAATATTATCACATGATTTCTATTGTCTTTCACTTAAAACACGAGAACTGTAACTTTACACAGTATGCAATTCTCAGTAGATATCAGAATATGGGGATTTCTCAACTGTATGCCTTACAGGACTAGATAGTATATACTCATTCATTTAAATTAGTGACACATTTGAATTCCAACTGCATATACATCAACACATTTTTTAAATATCAGCAACAATTACTTCCAACAGTTTCCATTCATTTAATACTATTTGATACCATGGATATATTTTTTTCAGACAAGCATAGATTCCACTGATACCTACTATTATTCTGCATATTTAGATGGGCTTGCGGAAATTTTTTCCAGCAAACTTAGCAGAGCCACCAAGTTCCTCTTCAATGCGAAGAATTTGATTATATTTTGCCAACCTTTCTGATCGGCATGGGGCACCAGTCTTGATCTGTGGAAGAAGAAAAATACACTGCTAAATAGAAATAAAGAAAAGGTTAAGATCATTGTGTGATTGAGTTGAACAAACACTCTTTTGCTCCACTTATTTGTTTAAATATGTAGGACCTGTTTCACAAACCATTTGTTCACATTGTCAGCCTAATTGTCAATTGAAGGATTAACCGTTATGCTGTGGGGATGTATAATCTGCTCTGGTGGAGGTGTGATGAACTTAAAGTTTATGTTTTCATCACTGGAAGTGCCGAAGTTCATTAACTGTCTTTGTACTTGTAAATGTAAATTTTCTCTCATGTTGCTAAATCTGTAGGTCCTTGCAATGACTTTAATAATTTTGTTTTATTCAGTATATTGTGGTTGGTTTTCTGTGCAGAAATGAGATGCCACTGCTGATTTCTCCAACTGCTTGTATTTTATGTTTTTGTAATGCTCTTTTTACTGTATGTCTATGTTTCTCTTTGTTTTTCCAATGTAGATATTTTTTACATTTTGCACAACTTATTTTATAAATACCTGCTTTATTCTCTTGTAGAATGCTGTCATTAACATTATCAATCAGGAGATTTTTAACATTAAATCTGTTTACAGGTGCTGACCTGATATTAAAATCTTTAAGAATATTCTGAATATTTTTGTAGCCCATTTATGCTATCAATTTTTTTAAAATTAGCTTATATTTTGTTGCTGAAAGTGTTATGGTTTCTATAATAAGCTTTTGCCTCTTGAATTTCTGTATGTTTTTGTATACTAGTTCTTTGTTATAAGTATTTTTAACTGCTGTTCTTTTTATTTGTTTGTATGCTTTAAGATGATATTCTTTGCTAATTTTAAGGTTAACTAGTCAGAGTTAACCTGCTGATAACTGCTTGTTTGTGCATTGTGGGGTTAAAACCATCAGCTTTGATGTGATTGTCTGCATGTGCATTCTCTCTGTATATTCCAAATTTCAGGTTTTCCTGGCATTTCATTATTTTTATGTTCAAGAAAGGTAACATGTTATCTGTTTCAGTTTCATATGTGAATGAAATGTTTTTATCTTAAAAGCGCGCGCGCGCACACACACACACACACTCTCTCTCTCTCTTAAAATCTGGTACAGACATGTCGACAATATATTTGCCATAGTTAACAAAAAAAAAAACTCATTAATGATGCCATAAAACTTCTGAATTTAAAGGATAATAACATTTCATTTACAAACAAACAGAAAGAACAGCAGTTAAAAATGGTTATAATAAAGAACTAGTACACAAAAACCTACAGATATTCAAGAGGCAAAAACTTATTAAAGAAACCACAACACCTTCAGCAAGAGAGAGAGAGAGAGATAGAGAGAGAAAATTAAGTAAAGTTTTAAAAAAATTCACATATCATCCATGGACTACAAAAAAATTTCAGAATGTTCTTAAAGATTTTAATATTGGGTTAGCACCTATAAACAGATTTAATGTTAAACATTTCCTGATTGATGATGTTAATGACAGTATTCCACAAGAGATAAATGCAGGCATTTATAAAATAAACTGTGCAGTTATAAAAAAAATTTACATTGGAAAAACAAAGAAACATAGGCATACTGTTAAAAGAACATTTCAGAACCATGAAATACAAGCAATTGAAGAAATCAGCAGTAGCATCTCATTTCTGGCTAGAAAACCACAACATATTGAATAAAACAAAATTGTTAAAATCAGTGCAAGGAACTACAAAATTAGCAACATGGGAGAAAATATAGATTTACAAGTACAAAGACAATTTAATGAACTTGGACACTTCCAGTGATGAAACCGTAAACTTCAAGTTCATCACACCTCCACCAGAGCAGGTTACATATCTCCAGAGCATAATGGTTTATCCTCCAGTTGACAATTGGGCTGATGATGCCAACTGGTCCTACATATTTAAACAAATGGAGCAAAAGAGTGTTGGTTTGACTCTATCACACAATGATCTTAATATATGATTAGCTTCACTGTGCAATGTTCCAATTAACAATTTTTAGTTAAAGAAAAGGTTGTTCAAAGGTTTAGCAGGTATGATCAAATTGCAAATTCTTTCTTCCAACATACAAATTATGTCTTTAAATTTCTTACCTGTCCAGTGCATAGTCCAACAACAAGATCAGCAATAAAGGTATCCTCAGTTTCACCAGAACGATGAGACACCATAGTTCCCCAACCATTTGATTTGGCCAAGTTGTGTGCTTTAATAGATTCTGTAACTGACCCAATCTGATTTACTTTCAACAGCAAGCAGTTGCACGCTTTCTTTTCAATTGCAGTCTGAATTCTCTTTGGGTTTGTCACTGTTAAGTCATCACCAACAATCTGGAACATTTCCAAGCACAATAATTTAGAATACACAGCAACCAGGAATATAATGAGAATTATTTTCTGAGAAGACACATCTATATTATATGAAAGGATTTGAAAATAAGAACAGTAGCTTGTCATTTAAAGCTGTTATTCATATGTTTTCATTCAAACTGATTAAAGCTTAAATGAAAACATAATTTGAATCTTTCTATAGATTTACAGCAACTCGGCTGCTTACTTCAAAACCCGAACATAATATTTTTGCAGAGCCAAAAGTGCAAAGCTAAAGATGTCTATTGAGTACTTTTAATCACATAAATAAATGGAAATTAAAGATTAGGCTCTAAGAAAAGGCTCATGATTGTAATCCAGAGCACTGCAACTGAGGTTACCAGTACTTTTTATTTAAATTTATTTTAAAAATTAGCAGATGAAGGTTACTCCATTTGTTTTCTTGAATTTTCAAGTATTTTAGGTGACATACAGAAAACAAAATGCCACCATGTATATTCATATCAATCTCAGAAATCTACAATAAGTTATTATTAATTAAAGGTAGCTTAGTGTCTCTTAAGGGGCAAAGGCCTCCTAACAAGTAGGAAGAGCTAGTTTTTTTTTCCTAATGTGGTGAGAGACACCCTGTCTGATTTGTTCTTTGGCTATGCCATTTCTCACTGCATTGTTTATTCACTGTAGTTGCTTCTCAAGATATCTAGAGTGATGAATAATTTCATAGAGAGATCCCAAAAATGTGTGAAGAATGAAGTTTCAATACCTAATTTAATAATTTGGAAGTAATGAACTTCTTAAATTGATTTATTTGTTGTTTTACCTTTCTACTAATCACTAAGAACCGGCTGGCTAACTGCTAACAAGCAGCGCACTTGCCCATATGTAAAATACTCCAGGGGAAAACAAAACTGATTGCACAAATAAATATTTACTATCAATGGTGGCATTTATTGAGTGAAATTTTCGGCTGACATTTTATTCATAGTCTTAAGATCCTCCTACACTGGAAACCATGGCTTTCTTAGCTGTGATCTATCCTCTTTCAGTGGCATTTGTGAGCTTTAATAATACAGGGAGGTTTTTACACTTTGCACATAAGATATGGAAACCTCTTGTTTGCATGTATCATCAGCATCAGCTGACACATGCATTCATAAATATAAAATGAAACTTCATTTTTTCATGGAGGTGTACCTTCCATACGAAGTCAGATTTGTAACGATTGCTTTGATAACAATGGATGTGGAACCAGGCCTTATCAGGGAAGAATATAAATTTGGCTCTTTTTGTCCATTGTACATATTTTCCAGAATCCACTCATAAAATGTACACCTATGTAGGGGATCACCTGGCTGAAGAGCACATGCCAATGTTTAATTTATACAGCTTGAAGTGCAATAATTTAGTGGCCTTTTGCATCGACCCATATGAAATTCCCACTTGTTGCACAGGATGACAAAAGATTTTCTATTGGAATTTTCTAAACCATTACCAATGTTATGTAATACTTCTTTGGTGAAAACCCTACAATGCTTTTTTGGTTTCTTATGTTTGACACTTACAGGTTCATGAAATTTATATAGAATATGGACTGTTTTGGTTTGGAGCACCTTCATCTAGGAATCTTGCTTGAAACAGTCTTCAAAATTCACCACCTGACTGAGTTAACACATAAAGAATTGTACATAAAGATACGCTGTGCTGTTGTAAACATAAAAAAAGCATAATACACTTTAAGTATATTGTTTAATTAAGAAACTAACAACACAACACACCTGGGGAAAAGCTGTGCTATGACTGCAACAGTCAACAAGTATGCAAGCTGATTTGCTACCCCCTCCATGGTGCAGCAAATAAGTGTGGCTCACTCCTAGGATAAACCCCATGCCACGTAGGAAAGCATCACTGATCTCAGAGAGAGAGTGTGTGTGAGAGAGAGAGAGAAAATAGAACTAATGCATTCTAAATAAAATAAAAACTTAATGGCATGAAGGTGGATATAGTGCAGGCTTTGTAGGTATTCGCTTTACACAATGCAACATATGGTCCGTTGGTAGGTACTTGTTATGCACCATAATTACAAACATGCAATACACTAATAAAGATTATTGTATGACTGAGTCAACTACACACTCTTATCAGCTTTATTACTTTTTTATATTTAGAATATGTTTTGCAGACCATATATCTAATCCTCAGCTAACTTCAATGGCTACTTAATTCATGATACACCTTTGAAGATGCATATTCTGGTAGAGGTGAGATGAACTTAAGTGTCGAAGTTCATTAATCTATCTCTGTATTTGTATATGGATTTTCTTCCCCATTATTAGCTCTGCGGGTCTCTGTGCCGACTTTAATAATTTTGTTTTCTTCACTATGTTGTGGTTCTCTGTCCAAAAATGAGATGTTGATTTCTCCTTTGTTTGAGTTTAATATTCCTGAAGTGTTCTTTCAGCTGTGTGCCCACGTTTCTCTTTGTTTTTCTAATATAGATTTATTTTGCATTCTGCACATTTTATTTGGTAAATGCCTGCTTTTTTCTCTGGTGAAATGCTTTCATTAATATTGCCATTTAGGAGATTTTTAACATTATATTTATTGGTGCCAATCTAATATTAAAATCTTTTAGAATATTTTGAAATTTATGCTTAGCCCATGGATGATATGTGAATATTTTAAAAATTATCATATCTTTTCCTGCTGAAAGTGTTGTGGTTTCTTTAAAAAGTTTTTAAATTATCTAGCAGTCTACAGTTAGGTAAGGATGTGGAAGATGGTCTGCGAAACATGTTCCAAATATAAACAAGCGCAGTCAATTAGATTGTGTATTTCGATTCAGTAATTCAATAATCTAAGTTATGTGATTTGCTTCACTGTACAAGTTCCAATTACAAGGGATGTTCTAAAAGTTCTCGGCCTGACTCAAAGTTGTAGTGAAGATGGCCAAATTACCATCATGGTTGTATCATCCTTTTGATGATGAGCTGAAGTTTCAGACACATAATTTAAATTTCAAAAATTTTCTCTTCTCCTTCACTTTCTACTAACTATTAGACTTAATATTAATAATAGTAAGTGCAGTCACTTGCTTGTGAAGTCATTTAAACAAACTAGTGTTAACATTTTCCACAAAATGGATAAAACTGAAGTACAAGCTGTGATAAAGTACCTCATTTTGAAGAGCCCCAACAGAAATACAAAAAGAGTTAGTTTACACATTTAAAAATATTTCCCCTTGTTTTTGATGGTTAAAAAGTGGGTTGCTAAATTAAGCATGGTCATACATCCATTCAAGATGATGAGAGCTTAGGGCATCTCAAAACTGCTACAACAGACGAGATTATGACAAAAATGCATAATGATTGCCGAATGCAAATTGGCTGACACTGCAAAGACCTTAACAGGCAGTTTCCATTCATTTTACATGAAGTTTCGGGTACGAAAAAGCTTGATGGGTGCTGCATTTGTTAACAATGACCAAAACACATTCAAATGAATATTTTGCAGGGTGTATAGATTTGTTTAAATACAATTTTAGTGAGGTTTTATGAGGTTCCATAACAAAAGAAGAAACATGGATTCATCACTATATGCCAGAGACAAAGGAACAATTCAAACATTGGGTGGCAACTGGGGAAAGGCACCAAACATAGCATTAGTTGATAAGAAGATCAGACATTTCAAAAGATAGAAACATCTTAGTTAAATATGGTGGATGTTTGTAACAGTGATTTTAATATAAGTTTAGAATAACTGAGTCAACTTTGTAACACATCACTAATAGTTTTTAAAAGAGGAAAGCTAAGTTTTTGGAGCTAATCGCTCCCATCTTCAGTTCCAGTTCGACTGCCGGCCTTGTTCTTCATGGTGGTTTGGTTTGTCTCTGGTGGCGGTTGGATAAACTTCTGTATTAAGACTCATTTGGTGGGATTTCACAGTTGAAAACGCTACATTTGTTCTTCCAGATATAAATGTTTTCCCTGATGGCGAGTTCTGTTTTCCCTGTAATGTTTTTAAGTAGTTTGGGATTCCTGTTTATATTATGTTTTTCATTCCAAAAATGCCCAAATCCCAAACTACCTAAAAACATTACAGGGAAAACAGAACTCGCCGTCTGGGAAAACATTTATATCTGGAAGAACAAATGTAGCGTTTTCAACTGTGAAATCCCACCAAATGAGTCTTAATACAGAAGTTCATCCAACCGCCACCAGAGACAAACCAAACCCCCACGAAGAACAAGGCCGGCAGTCGAACTGGAACTGAAGATGGGAGCGATTAGCTCCAAAAACTTAGTTTTCCTCTTTTAAAAACTATTAGTGATGTAAGTGTTACAAAGTTGACTCAGTTATTCTAAACTTATAGAAAGATCTTGTTGAATTAAAAGTAAAAACTACTAAAACTAAAACCTACTTTAATTCAACAAGATTTATGATAGTTTCACTGTGTGGATTCCTACTACATTCATTTTTAATAGATAGAAAGAAGGACTCTCCACGATAAAGAAAGACTTAGTTTTTAAAAAAGTCACATATTACCCTTGGGCAAACAAAGTTTTCATGAAAATTTTGAAAATAAAATGTGATATTGTGTTCACAACACAAAATAAATTAGCACTGGAAATCTTTTGCATAGCACCATAAAAGATGTTGTTCCACCCAACAAAAAGGCAGGAGTGTATCAGATGAAATGTTTACAATATGATCAGATTTATATAGGAAAAACAATTAAAATTAGGAGACAAGGACCAAAGAACACTCAGAAATAAAAGATATAAACAGGTGGATAAATCAGCAGTTGCAGACCATTTTTGGACTTATGACCATGACATTGCAAAAGAAGCTAAACTATTGAAAGCTACGAACAATCCCAAGGAGTTAGCAATATGGGAGAGGATTTACATTTTAAAAAATAAGCACTGGGTGATGAACTTTGACATCCCTCCAATGGACTTCCTGTTCCAGTACTCTAATTGGAACCACCAGAGGCCATACCATCACCTGCCAGTGTTAGTCAGTCCCCAGCTGATTATGAGAGCGAATGCTCTTGAAACATGTTCTGAAGAATAAACAGTTTTACCTAATACAAACTTAGTTGCATAATACAGAGAAATGTTGCAAGATTGTCAGATCTCTCATTGTTCATTTATTTAAAGTTACTATAATCATAATTATTAACATGCTCCAGCAGTTCCGCTGCTGCTGTGTCACAATGTTGCAACTGTTTTCATCATGGTTGTAGGTCTCTTCAAGATAGCCATTATTTTGGCTTGCTAATTCTCACACACTAGTGTGGCAAATTATAGCTTACAGTATTTGTATCAAAGTGAAATAAAACCAACCAATATTTTTGGTAAATTTCATATTTAGATGGATTGTATCATGTAAAACATATTTATATTGTATTTCATGCCAAAATACCAATAACAGGAATAAACATTTAAGTTACTATAGAATGTTACCTGGATTTTTGTGGATCCTGTGAGGTCTGTCCATGCATCCCAATGGTCTTGGTCAAAGGGATCCTCAATTGAAACAATTGGGAAATCTTTAATAAATCCGTTGTACATGTCAATTAGCTTATCCTTTTCTATCCACAAGTTTTTGTCAGAATTGGGATTCTTGAAGTCTAAGTCATACTTTCCCTCCCTACAAGGGATAAAAGCACATAAAAATTTACTAAAAACATCTTGTCATATGCAATATATCTACATTAACTTATGGAATACTTCGAATATGAACAAAATTTCCCTAGTTTTAGTTTCTAACCTCCAGTGAAGAGTATATTTACAATTCTCTTTAGTATGAACTATGATTTTTTTTATTAACAAAACTGTTTTTTATATGACACAATAAAATGAATACAAGTATCTCAATATTATGTGCACCAATGTCAAGTTGTTCAAACATTTTTGGACATAAAATATAATTTCTCTCTTAAGTTAGTGTACTTTATAATAATACTATTATACGTCAAAATATTTCATGTTAAAGTGATAAAATGAATGAATAGTGTTTAACGCCTGTTTTTGCCACAGATTCACCACAGGCGATGGACACTGGTGGTACATGAACTGAAATGATATATTGGGAAAGGATTTATTTTTAAGGAAGGAAACGTTCCAGGCCTAAGTTTAGGGTACCTCCCCAGCATTTGCCATTTATGAGGACTGAGGAAAACCTAGTGGAGTGTATCGGATAAACTGTTTGGAATGTGATCAGATATATATAGGCAAAACAATACGAAATTTGGAGACATGGACCAAAGAACACTTCAGAAATTTAAAATATAAACAAGTGGATAAATCAGAGGTTGCAGATCACTTTTGGATTATCATAACATTGCAGGAGAAGCCAAACTGTTAAAAGCTACCACCAATCCCAAAGAGTTGGCAATGTGGGAAAAGATTTATATTTTAAAAAATAAACAAAGTTATGAATTTTGACATTCCACCAATGGACTTCCTGTTCCATTATCTAATGGAACCACCAGATGCCACTACGTCACCTGCTAGAGTTAGTTAGTCCCCAGCTGAAGATGAGAACAAATGCTCTTGAAACATGTTCTGAAGAATTAACCAGTTAGTGAAGTTTTAGTGTCACCTAATACTGACTCATTTTTGTATGTATAACTCCTTAGTGTTTATAACATGTTCTTCCTTGCACTATTATTGACCTGTTACTATTTTGTATGAGTTATGCATTTCCATTTATTGACAACAAATGGCCCAACTTATAAGACAGGGTATTAGTAAAATAAAATAATTGGTCCTTATTCCAAGTATATGCATTGAATTCATGATGTGTCAAAATAAGCTCTCTCATTCTAGCTCATTCTCTCTCCCTTTTTGTCTTAACCTATCTCTCAGTCATGCTTGTGTACCCTGCAAATGCACAATAGTTCTATGAATAGAAAACATTCTTAATCTTCAATGACTACATAATAACAAAATGACACAATACCGGTAGAATTCTGATGCTGCCACATCCATGCCAATTTCAACTTTGCCACTGTAGCCAGCTTTAGAAATAGCCTCAGTTATCAAAACCAGCGCCTCTTTGTTGTCTTGAATATTGGGAGCAAAACCACCCTCATCCCCCACTGCTGTAGCATCCAAGCCGAACTTATCCTTGATCACTTTTTTCAAATGGTGGTATATTTCAGAACCCATTTTCATTGCTTCTGAAAATGAGCTTGCACCTGGAAAAAGCAAAATCATACAATTCAATGAAGAACTGAATTGCATAAGAGCAATACATGTAGCAGCCAAAGTGTATAATTGCTCACCAAGTATCCACCATCTGAGGGATTTCAAAAATTAAACAGTTTATAATTTTCTTTTATGTATTAGATTTAGAAAATGTGTTGATAAATGAACTAGCGAGTGATTTAATACATTTTTTCTCTTAGAACTGATAAAAAAAACCTCACAGGTTTTCAATATGTGCAACAATGATAATATTTACATAAACAAAGCCTTTGCTTATCTTTTGGTCATTAATTTAGAAGAAATAAGTTTTAAATCTCTAGTTTTTGAATTGCGGGAATTTTCACAGTGAAATATAGTATAACTTAACAAATTATTATTGAGGAAATCAATAATAATTTGTTAAGTTTTAAATCTCTGTTTGTATTAAGATCACTATGTTGAAAGGAAAATGTCTCACTTGAAAACAAAATGCATGTTCGGACTTACTTTAGGTTGCACGTAAACAGAAACACAATGTATTAGATTTCATTGGTTGATTTAGCCTTATAACTTCTGTACTAAGGCACAGATGAAAATGTAGTTTATTAGCTAATCACAAAAGTAAAGCATGGTTAAACATAGTATTATTGAAAGAAAATAAGAGAAGAAAAATAAATGAACACCTTATAACACCTGTAATTACAGTAAAATCCTTATATTTAAAATGCAATAAATTAAGAAAATTTATTACCAATCATGACATGAAATGCTGTGCAAGATTGTTATTGGGCATTAGTAGTTTGCAATATGGCCACTTACCAAGTATATGGAATTCCAGAGCATGATATTAAAATTCCTGTTTTACTTTTGATATAACTTTGTTGATATTTTACACAAAAAGAATGAGTTTCTCTTTAGCAAAAGGTGACTGATATAATATTATAAAAGTCATGTACGTTGTAGTGACAGCTGATAGAATCTGCCACATGGCAGGTAAATTAGTGCTGCATGTCATCCAATCAAGTAGCATTTGGAAGAACATGGTTGAACCAAGTGTCCAGTTGTATCAAAGGAGGTCACTGCAGTCATACATGTTTGCGTAGATGATTAAGATGATGTTACCAATTGTGGTATGTCCACCTGATATGTAAACGTGAAGCAAACCTTAAACTTAAAAGTCATGTATACAAGTCTTGTGTACATCATATTTGTTACAAAATGCATCAGAATAATGTTATATTGGCATATTGTACTCATATAATATTTAGATTGAACTTATTTCTGAAATGACAGTTGATTCCTCACCATCTGCAGCATCGATAGTGCTATCTTTTGATAAATGGTAGATATCTGCTGCTGTGGCATTATCTCTGTCAGACTATCACTATTGTCATCCAAACCTACACTGCTAAATTTGTCAACTTCCTTTCTAGTAATCCATCTTTAATTCAATATTTTTGGCAACATTATTAAGTGTTCAACTCATTTTTTACATGCTTCAGAATTGATGGTATCAAAAGCCTCATGTGCCATTTCCTTCAATTGAGTTATGAGGTATTTCACCCATATTTTTATATTAGCTTGGCTTCATACATATTTAATAGCATTAATTAGTCATTCTTTCATGTTGGTGTGAAATAAGAAGGATGGAGGTTTGTTTATTTGTTTGTTATGGTATAGAGCATTATTCTATCACTATGCTTTTTGGCAGCAATGCTGAAATAAAGAGTAGTTGCCCATTTTATAAAATTTGCACTATTCATTTTCTGTTAGTAATCGCAGGTTTTTGGTTTTGCATCATACATGAGAAATGTACCAGTATGGAAGCCATTCTTGCCATTTGTAAGAACAATTTAACCAGGACTGCCTTCATATAGATCTAACACTTTTAGGCCTTG
Source organism: Metallyticus violacea (assembly GCA_030762175.1). Lineage (NCBI taxonomy): Eukaryota > Metazoa > Arthropoda > Insecta > Mantodea > Metallyticidae > Metallyticus > Metallyticus violacea. The sequence continues at coordinate 118,718,688 of CM060842.1, read as the reverse complement.
CCAGCACTTATGATTGTGCGAGTGTGAGTGAAACCATATTTTGCCAATGTAGATAATGAGTCTCTCTTTGTTCTTTTCAATGTTCAATAAGAAACAAAGATATGCAGCTCTCTTTGCTATGATGTTTGGACACTCCACAAAAATATGTTTGTTCTTGCATTTTTTAATACAAATGACATATTTTACAATGTTTTTTAAAGTTTCTTTCAGTTAATTAAAATTAATCTTCTGCTGACAATTTGTGTAATTTTTGCAAAGTTGATATTTCTTTCTGTATTCTGTAATACTTTTGAAATGGGTGCAAAAAATGCACTTAATGTCATAAATCCATTTTATTTCATGTCACTTATTTCTTTTTGGACATTGTGTGTTGAAATCCTTTTTCCTTAGCAACCTTACATTCTTTGTGAATTTTGCACATAGTTTCTTTATACTTTACCATTGCTACCACACATTTTGTTGCTTTAGATGTATGAATAGTGGCCCATCCTTCTTTTCCATGAAAGAGAATTCAATTGTTTTAATATATTGCCCTCTTTTCCATGGAAAACACAGATTCCTTTGGAGTCATTATTTTAAAGTATGGAACTATTTACATGCTGTTATACAATGAGCAAGATACAGATGAAATAAGAAATTTCCTTCCATATGCTCACAATATGATTGGTCCCTTGACCAACGTGCACATTTTGGTTTGTTTACATCATAATTTGAACTTACTGCAAACATTGTAGCATAAGTATGCTGCAAATACCATATACAACAATTTTTCTGCAAAATTAATTTACTCTTCCAGCACTGGCACTGTTACAAAAAGTGCAATAATGTATAATTTTTAAAGCAAATTAAAAGCTTTGCCATCAACAATGGATTCTGCCAAGGTATTCTTTTATTGATCCTTCATTGTTACTGCTAAATACATAGTATTATCAGTCACTTTTTTAGTTGCAATAGAAAAATGAAGCAATGAATGTGTGTGTTGTATTTTTTACAATGCTATTCTTATGTTTTCAATTCTATCCCGAATATAAATTGCTAGAGATACAATTAACATTTTAAAAAATTGAGTCAAAATTGTAACATACACACCACTAAAATTCAATAAAATGGAAGACTAGTTTCGGGAGCCATCGCTCCTATCATCAGTTCCTGGTCGACTGCCGGTCTCGTTGTTTGTGGTAGGTCGATTCATCTCTGGTGGAGGTTTAATGAACTTTTGTATTAGTACATCACTTGGCAGGATTTTGAAATTAAAAACTTTCTCTTTATTCTTCCAAATATAGATGTTTTCCCAGACTGTAAGTTCAGTTTTTCCTTTAATATTTTTAAGTAATTTGGGGTTTTTATTAATGTTATGTTGTTCTTTCCAAAAGTGCCAAGCTACCGCCGATTTTTCTTCTTGTTTTTGGTTTATATTCCTAATGTGTTCTTTAGCTCTTTTTTTATGTTTCTTTTGGTCTTTCCAACATAAATTTTTTCACAATCATTACAGTTCATCTAGATTACTAGATATACAATTAGAGATACAATGTCTAAACAATTTGTAAAAAGGACCTACTACAGGTACTTCAGAAGTGTTAAATGAAGAGGACAGCTGTAACCATGACTATGGTGAAAGTGATGGTGACCTAAGTGATGAAAATGTGGAAAACAGGGACCATTGCAGTGACACAGAATCAGATTTTAGATGATAATGATAGGAGAAAGAGGAATGTAAAGAGTAAATACATTTTTATACGAAAAGACAATACTACAAAATGGAAAAAAACTTGAAATTTCAAAATCCTTAAAAACTAAGAGAAAGAACGTTGTGGAAGCTTTCCCACGCACCAAGAATATTGTTGAAGAAATTGAGGCTTTCATGAAAATAATTGATATCAAAATGGTGGACGATACTGTAAAATGGGCTAATAAGTACATACAGGATGTTCAAGATACATTTTTTAGAAAAAGAGTTTATAAGGAAATGTCAAGAAATGAGCTTATGGTCTTGATAGGAACATTGTATTTGATTTGTACAAAGAAAGAACATCATACATACACATGTAAGGGAACTGTGGACATCCACTGGTATTGGAGTAGAAGTTTTATGCACTATAAGGAGTCATTCTAGATTTTTGTTTTTATATGTTATGATGCATACCCTTCGTTGACTTGAAAATGAGACAAGAGAGAAGAACTACCAATAAGCTGGCTACTGTTCTTCAGTTTTCATTGCTTTTGTAAATAACTGCCAAGACTGCTACAATTTTGGTGAATTTGTTACAATAAATGAGATGCTACATCCTTTCCGAGGATGTTGTTCTTGGATTCAGTATATACCAAACAAACCAAAAGTATGAATTGAAAATGTTTGCATTCTGTGATGCTAAAACCTACCGTGGCAACCTCCAGGACCATATGAAGCATCAAACAGTCCTATGGAAATAATACAAAGATGTGTGAAGTCTACAGTGAAGTCAAATAGGAATTTAACAACTGATAATTGGTGTACAGCCATTCCCCTTGTACACAGCCTGAAAATATCCATTGACCCTGGCTTTGGGTCTTGGGTTTACGAGGGGATGAATAGGATTAAGATTATGCTCACTCAAATAATGAATAACAAAGACAACTTCAGGTTTCCAAACAAAACCAAAGTCACAGGTAGACTCATACAAATGATGTTATTACAATACATAATTTGATTATGAGAAGTTTGACATAAATTAACCTTCAATAATACATTTGTTTCTTCATGAAAACCATAGAAGTTTATCACCTTTCTTCATTAAAGCCAGAAATGTAAAGTAGTATTGATTTTCATTGATTAAATAGAATACAGTCAGCAGCAGTTTTCTAACATGAAAGCATATATATAAAAATAGCTTTGATATTCCCATCTTAAAGTGTCCAAATGGTTTAACATATTGCTTGATATATTTATTATATGTATGAGGTACCGTGTGTTTGAATTTTACACTATTTCCACGTATTTTATTTTTAATTTCTTTGTTGTTTGCATGACCAGCAATTCAGTATGGAGTTAATTTTTAAATATAAGAGAAGTTTTGGTGCTTGTAGCCTTAAAACCTTTCCATTGTGGTCTTAAAAAATAAATGTTTATATTTGAGAAACGCATTGGTCTCTATTAAAAATTTACACAAATGAACAAAATAAAACATAAAAATAAATTTAAAAAAAACTTAATACCCAGTTCAATATCCTTCATGCTCGAAAAGCATGTTAATTCTTCTTGGCATAGAGTCTACTAGTTGGCAAAAATAATTTTGCTTTTCTGCAAAGGAATCCCATGCATCTTCAACCTTGTGCCATATCTTGACAGACGTCCTAGGAGATGGAAGACGCGGAATCTTTTGTTTCTGTCCAAATGTTCTAAAGAGAGTTTAGATTTCGGAGGGTGAGGCATCCTCTTACCTATCAAACCAATGCTGAATTATCGCTATGATTGTGCTGCAGGAACAGGATTGTTCCATCCGGATATGTTTCTATGGCAGAATGGTTTTAAAATGAATTCCAGGACTAAGCTAACTCTCCAAATGGATATCATTGTATGATTAGTTGAACTACACACTCTTAAAGCTTCACTTACTTTTATAAATGTATGCAACCGGTTTCGAGAACATTTTGTTCCCATCTTCAGCCATGCTAAGGTTCAACTGTCGGATCATTCGTTGAGCTGTGGGAATGTATATTCTGCTCTGGTGGCGGTGTGATAAACTTGTAGTTTATGTTTTCATCCCCGACAATGTCGAAGTTCATTATGCTGTTTTTGTATTTGTAGATGTAGATTTTCTCCCAGGTTGCTAATTCCGTAGGTCCTTGTACTGATTTTAATAATTTTGTTTTATTTATTATGTCGTGATTTTGTGTCCAAAAATGATATGCTACTGCTGATTTCTCTATTTGCTTGTACTTTATGTTCCTGAAATGTTCCTTTAACCGTGTGACAATGTTTCTCTTTGTTTTCCCTATGTAGATTTTTTCACATTCTGCACAGTTTATTTTGTAAATACCTGATTTTTCTTCTTGTGGAATACTGTCATTAACATTATCTATCAGCAAATTTTGAACATTAAATCTATTAATCGGTGCCAACCTGATATTAAAATCTTTAAGAATATTCTGAAATTTTTTTGTGGCCCATGGATGATATGTGAATTTTTTAAAAGTAAGTTTATCTTTTTTTGCTGAAAGTGTTGTGGTTTCTTTGATATGTTTTTGTCTCTTGAATTTCTGCACCTTTTTATGTACTAGTTCTTTCTTAAAACCATTTTTAACTGCTGTTTCTTCTATTTGTTTGTATTCTTTAAAATATTCTTCTTTGCTAATTTGTAGGTTAACTAGCCGGTGTGTTAAACTGTTAATTACTGCATGTTTGTGTGCTGTAGGGTTTAAACTGTCAGCTTTGATGTGATTATCTGCATGTGTATTCTTTCTGTATATTCCAAATTTAAGTTTTTCTTGGCATTTCATTATTTTAATATCCAGGAATGGCAGCATGTTATCTGTTTCTATTTCGTATGTAAATGAAATGTTTTTATCTTGAATATTTAGAAGTTTTAAGGCATCGTCAATGAGTTTTTTGTCAACTATGGCAAATATATCATCCACATATCTGTACCATACCTTAAATATGAATGGAAACGCTGTGTTGATGTGTGTTTCAAATCTACTCATGAAGAGGTTAGCTAGAAATGGAGATAAGGGGCTGCCCATTGTAAGTCCTGCTTCTTGTTTATAAAATTTTCCTTTGAAAGTGAAAAAGGCTTGGTTTATGCAAATTTCTGTCAGTTTGATGTATTCTTTAATGTGTATATCATTAATTCCACTTGTTTTTAGCCAATCATGTAGATAAATCAGGAGTTTTTCTTTTGGTATGCTAGGAAACAGAGATTCTACATCGAAAGATATAAGAGTGTCAGAGGGGTGCAATTTTATGTCTTTAATTTTTTCTATTAACTGATATGAATTATTTATGCTCCTGGTTTGAAATTTTGGTAAAGCCTTGAATCTATTAGCTAACCATTTTGCTAAATAGTAAGAGGGAGTATTGATGTTGTTAATGATGATCGATGTAGAATCTCTGTTTCCTAGCATACCAAAAGAAAAACTCCTGATTTATCTACATGATTGGCTAAAAACAAGTGGAATTAATGATATACACATTAAAGAATACATCAAACTGACAGAAATTTGCATAAACCAAGCCTTTTTCACTTTCAAAGGAAAATTTTATAAACAAGAAGCAGGACTTACAATGGGCAGCCCCTTATCTCCATTTCTAGCTAACCTCTTCATGAGTAGATTTGAAACACACATCAACACAGCGTTTCCATTCATATTTAAGGTATGGTACAGATATGTGGATGATATATTTGCCATAGTTGACAAAAAACTCATTGACGATGCCTTAAAACTTCTAAATATTCAAGATAAAAACATTTCATTTACATACGAAATAGAAACAGATAACATGCTGCCATTCCTGGATATTAAAATAATGAAATGCCAAGAAAAACTTAAATTTGGAATATACAGAAAGAATACACATGCAGATAATCACATCAAAGCTGACAGTTTAAACCCTACAGCACACAAACATGCAGTAATTAACAGTTTAACACACCGGCTAGTTAACCTACAAATTAGCAAAGAAGAATATTTTAAAGAATACAAACAAATAGAAGAAACAGCAGTTAAAAATGGTTTTAAGAAAGAACTAGTACATAAAAAGGTGCAGAAATTCAAGAGACAAAAACATATCAAAGAAACCACAACACTTTCAGCAAAAAAAGATAAACTTACTTTTAAAAAATTCACATATCATCCATGGGCCACAAAAAAATTTCAGAATATTCTTAAAGATTTTAATATCAGGTTGGCACCGATTAATAGATTTAATGTTCAAAATTTGCTGATAGATAATGTTAATGACAGTATTCCACAAGAAGAAAAATCAGGTATTTACAAAATAAACTGTGCAGAATGTGAAAAAATCTACATAGGGAAAACAAAGAGAAACATTGTCACACGGTTAAAGGAACATTTCAGGAACATAAAGTACAAGCAAATAGAGAAATCAGCAGTAGCATATCATTTTTGGACACAAAATCACGACATAATAAATAAAACAAAATTATTAAAATCAGTACAAGGACCTACGGAATTAGCAACCTGGGAGAAAATCTACATCTACAAATACAAAAACAGCATAATGAACTTCGACATTGTCGGGGATGAAAACATAAACTACAAGTTTATCACACCGCCACCAGAGCAGAATATACATTCCCACAGCTCAACGAATGATCCGACAGTTGAACCTTAGCATGGCTGAAGATGGGAACAAAATGTTCTCGAAACCGGTTCCATACATTTATAAAAGTAAGTGAAGCTTTAAGAGTGTGTAGTTCAACTAATCATACAATGATATCCATTAATATGATTGGCTTCACTATGTTTAAGTTCCAATTTTACATTTAAGTAATTCTCCAAATTTTAGTTCTAGGTATCCAGGACCTTCAAATGAAATCCAGCCCCAACATGAGATGCTTATGTGACCACTGTTAGCATGAGTAGCCACATAATGTCTTATTATAATATCAGTGACCACATGTTTGGTACATGTGCACTAGCCAATTATAGGATGACAACACTCAACTTCATCCATGAAAATTACTCTCTGCTAGTCGATGTACATTAATGGCATATGCATCACATCAATGGCATTTCATCATACAGGACCTCCTTACACTCAGCTAAATAGCTGCCTAAACCAAACTCTCTACAGCGATTCCTTACAGGCTGTTAGGAACCAGAAAAGAGCTAGTAGTGTTTGGTTACATTATGTTAATGTCCTGCAAGACTTTTGTTATCTACATACAAACATAAATGTAACACAATTTTTAAATTACTGGATAATAAACATATATACGAATAACATATGCAACAGATATTGTAATTTGGTCAGTTGCTGTAATGTAAGAGCTCCTACTGGCTACCTACCTGTTGGCAGAATCATGAACTCTTGCATAGCCAACTTGTTTCCTGCATGTGATCCACCATTGATTACATTAAATGCTGGTACAGGAAGAATTACATCTGGATTGCCCGCCAAGTCTGCTATGTGCCTAAAAATTGATACCTAATATAAATAATAATGCTTTCAGTACCTAGGATAAACCAGAACATTTGATTTATAGTACCAGGTGAACACAGTTCAACTTGATTGCATTCATGCACATGTCAATTTCCTCATGGTGCTTAGAAATAATTTTATTTCAATATCAGCAGGCAATAGAATAGAACTCGACGTCACAAGTTGGATCAGTGCAGCACTATCTGGATCTAATTGAGCTGCTCTTGCTGCTGGAGGAATCTCTTTCTCTGGGGAGGAAGGAATCTCTTGCTGCTAGTCTGCATTATTAGGCGGGTGAAATATTGTAGTGGAAATGTGCTCTTATTTCCATTCACAACTAATTTATATATACCACACTAACCAACTCTGTCAGCTAACCTCAGGCAAATCCTAGAAACCGGTGGACCCAGTGGTTTAGCAAAAATTGTAACGATGGAAAATGTGCTCTTATTCCAATTCACAACTAATTCATATATACACACACTAACCTTATCTATCGCCTAAAGCAGCATGAGATTCTTCCAGCAGCTTGCCAGATTACACAGTGTTGCATTGATCCAGCTTGTAATGTCCAGTACAGAGTAGATCTTCATTCACCCTCTACCAGGTGGTCCACCAGTCCCTAATCATTTGATTTTATGCAATCTGCAGTTTAAAACATTTTAAAAACATTGGCCTCCAGTTCCCACTCAGAATTAATGGGACGATATACTTGAGGTGAACTCTAGCAGAGAGGGGTTATCCTATTGTGGGTTTAAATTCAACATGAGAAACACCAATGAATTCTTAGAACGATCAAAAATGGGAATGACTTTTAGAAGAGAGATTATACACAAAAGTTACTGCCTATATGCACTGAAGTATAAGCAGTAGCTCAGTTGGATAAAGCACATGTCTGTTTGGATCAAACGTCAAGACATGTTAATCCAGGTTTGAATCAGCAGTTTGTTGGGTTTTTTTTTTATCCAGGCACTTGTTTGTTCCTTTGTACTTTAGTTTTTTGCTCAGTGTTTTGTGAACATCTCCCTGATTTAAACAAATGATCAACGCAAATAATAGTCTGAAGCACATTAACTTGGATACAACCAATCATGTAAATGCTATAATTTTTTTTAAATACATTAAAGTACATAAAAAACCCATGCTTCTAGAAGTAAAGCAGGTTTACTTGAACAAGAAAAGATATGACAAAAATAACTTCAATATAAAACTTCAGCTAATTAGAAGAACAAGCAAAAATCCCCATTCATAACTTAAAATAATTTTTTCTGAATATTTTACTAATATGGTGTTTTTTAAAGTTCAATAAGTATTCATTTTTTTTTCCATTTGGTTTATTTACGGATACTCTTTAACATCCCAGGTCATTAGCGTCCCATTCAATTCAGGGCATGAAACGGCCGACAAATTTTGCTCAGAGGCCTCTTTTTTCAGGCTTGAGGTTCTTTATTGTGCTGTAAATGTACAGCACGGGATCCATGGCTTTACTTCCCTTCCAATGGAAGCCATATTTAGGATTTTTACGTCTGAAAAAATCCATTGGGTTCTGGCCAGAATCGAACCCACGATCTTAAGTTTAGAAGGCAAGTATGGTTACCACTACACCACCAGGATCGACAATAAGTATTCAAAACATAAATAAAATGATTAAAAAAGTGCTTATTTTTCTTTTAATGAAGCAGATGCTTGAAATGAAGGCCTCCTTCATTGATATTCATCTGAGCATGTTGATATGACAATCTAGCATGTTGTAACATATGAAGTTAATGGATCTGCAAGCATAAGCTACTGCCAAAACTGATCAGGGTTCTCCGGTTCTTTTGCCTAAACAATTTGGCCCAAAAGGAAGAAGTCAAGTGATATAAGATCGGGTTATATGGAGGGCCACAAGACAGATCCTCCCCTTCTATCCGTTTTCCTGTATGTATTACTTAAAGATAGTGCTGGATGACCAGAAAAACATTCATAATCTATCAAACAGTAGTGCATGCTTCAGGAGCTGAAGGAAATTTTGTTAAGGAACTGAAGACAATATGCTTGCATTAGATGACCTTCAAAGAAACGTAATCTGATTGGTCCAAAATGCTACAACATATTTTTACTCTCTACTGAACTAGAAATCCAGCCTCTCTAACCCAATCCAGTTGTATACGCCATGGCAATTCAGAGTTCCATTGTTGTAAAATCCCAGTTAATTAAAAAATAGGATTCTGGATAAAAAGAATGCATCATTGTCCACATTGCATAATACTCATTGGCAAAAATACACTCAAGCTTCAAAGTGACCATGGAGCTCCAGTGTGATATGGATGCAATTTTGCCTAATAGATGATGGTGTCCTGTGCCATGCTTATGTGCTATTCTGAGTATTTTTTAAGACAGTATATGCCTCTTCATTATCACCAGAAGTAACTGGTGAATCTCTAATAGGACCTCCCTAAGTGTCCTTGTCATATGAAAATGTCACTCAATATTATCGAAGGTATTGGTTGTAGTCTGGAAACCAGTCTTGCTAAAGGCTTTGTGGCTGTAGTGAGATGTTGCATACAAAAATAAGTAGCATGTCAGCGACCTAATCATTGAAATACATCGCAAGAGATTGACTAATGAAGCATGTTCTAATGGGGTACGTTTAGCCCTATGTCAACGAGATGAATCAATGAACAAATTAAAGAAAAGCAAACGCATATCCTGCAATTCGAACCACTACACCCTAAACTACTCTGGATGCAGTACTGTGAAAGTACCCATTATTCCATGAGGACCACATTTAATTTGCCCTTAGAACAGTAAAATGTGAGTGTTCTCCCCACTTCTTCATATACTATCTCCTGTATGCCTCTTTTTCACAGTTTGAAGTGTTCATTTAACATTCTATAATTGTAGGTCACTTTGCAGAATCTATTATTTACGCTGCAATAGCAAACAAGAATATTATGTTTTTGGAATGGACAAAGCTGCGGTTGCTGTCTGTTTTTGTTTAAACTGATGGATTTACGTGGCCAGCATACAGTCAGCTAGCATAGGAATATCGACTTAATTTACTTTAGGAATTTGCATTGTTGCCAATCTTGAAAATTATAAGGCACTGGCAGACCACATGGTATAACTATTACGAAGTATAAAATAACACAATCCTAAATGTCTCTTGAGGCAAATTTGCCCATCAAATTATAAAAAAAACATATAAAGACCGCACTTTTAAATTTTAGATATAGCTCCCTATAAATTAAGATAGAACTTGTCTTTGAAGTGTTGGAAAGCCAAATGACTGTTGCACACATTTCTGGGTAAAACATTTTTGATTGTTTCTTTACCTGTACAATGGAACCCCTTTCTTCGCTGCTCCTGCCTTACATACAGCAAGTGAAACTCCAAGAATGGCATTGGCTCCCAATTTGGATTTGTTTTCAGTTCCATCAAGCTTTAGAAGGAAATTATCAATATCTTCTTGTTGAGTTGCTTCAAAATTCTGAAAAAAAGATGCTATCATTACCAATATGGATACATAAATAAAATAATAATAATAATAATAATAATAATAATTTTATTGTAGACAATAGAATCTAGACTTAGAGTTTAAGTCTTTGTCAGAAAAATATGTTAACAACAAAATACATTGCTAAACTAAACAGAGGCAAATTTATCTCATATAACAATAGGGTATTTTCATTTATACTACAAGCAATTATATTCAACTATAATTTAAATACATATTTATAATTCATTTATTCTATACATACATTTATCTACCTAAAAGTTTTAACAATTCTGTTTGAAACATTTTCCCTCTTTGACTTTTAATGTTGCTGGCAGTTTATTATACAAATTTTACCAATAACTCTTCGACCTCTTTCAGTAATTTTTTTTGTTTACATTTAGATAATTTTTCTGAGTCCAAGTGTTATAGTTGTGGCAGTCATAGTCTAGGATCTTCTCTTGCCCATTGTTAACAACAAATAGAACTCCCTTATACACATATAATGATATTATAGTTAACATTTTAGATTTCTTAAAAATACTTCTACATGATACCATCCTGTCTACCTTATATATACATTTCAACTTTTTTGAAGGATTAGTTATACACATATACTTCCCCATACCTCAATTATGTGTATTTGATATCCCTGGGAGCAACAGAGGTCGGATTTTTCTGTACTGTGCCATATGTTATTCAGTCCAAAGTTTATTTAGCCTATTGAGTACTTAAGTTGATAGAGAGTTGATTTGGTGCTCATACTGGAGAATATTGTTTCTTACATTTCCTAGACAGCTAGAGCATAGCACAGACCAGAGATTTAATTTATTTTATGGGGGGGGGGGGAATCAATCTTGGTCTCTTGGGACTTCACCTTAGGTGGTGTCTTTTTTTTTTTTCTTTAAATAGCTTTTAACATAACCCTATAACAACTGAAGCATCAAAGGCAGTGGACACAGATAATACATAAAAAGATAAACAGGAAAAAAAATTTTTTTAAGGAAGTGTTCCCTGATTTGCCATTTGTCAGGACTGACGAAAACAAAGAAAACCTCAGTCAGGGAGGATGGTCCTGATGGGAATCCAACCCCAGACCTCCCACCCATGAATCTGCACCTTAACGACCTCAGCCAACATTGGCAGTATTTTCAAGTTGAATGGAATGCAAGCAGTGGTTAAACTTGTTGGAAATCACAAATGGAAAATTTTCAAAGTAGAAGCAAAAATTTTTTTGGCACATTTCACTCAACACAACCCGAGACATACCATTGGCCTGAAACAGAAGGTACAATCTTCATCCAATGTCAAATTTAATACTGTATAATTTACTGGATATATCTTTAATAAATATGTATATTACTTTTTTATTGTATAAATATGAATGTGAATTTATTTCCAACAAACACAACATTATAATTAAAATATTTCCATTATTTCACAATTATAAATATCATTTATTTACTTTATCCAAGATATAACGATGCACAATAATTAAACTCACATTTCTGATTCTGGACACACAATGTCAATCTGGGATGATTTGTAATTAAACCAAATTACAATATTTTCCCCTTGATTGCATCATTCCCCAGTTCATCAGCAGCAGCTTACTGGAATTCCAGGGGATCAGGCTCGGACCCAATCCAAGGTTCTAATATACTATTACATCTTATATCAACAAAAGTTGCCTACTTATTCTGTTTCCATTCCCCATACATCATAACTCCAGGTTGTTGATACATTGGGAACTGAACCATAATCAATTTCATTATTCCTATTCTATTGCAATAATCAGTTCCTTCCCCCCATTTTTTTCTCTCTCTCTAATCCCCTATATCTAAGTTCTTTTATACCTAACCATGCCCAGGTATTCTCCCATCATTTTTACATTTTTATACCCTTTCATTCCTAATACATTTCTTATTAAAATTTTTCCCTCAAATTTATTCCATTTCTTTTTCAAAACCAAGAGTTTCCACCCCTTTGTTTGCTTACAATATAAAATGCTATGGTACTCATTATCAGGTTTTCCATACATGGGACATTCATTGCCACAGATTTTTCTCTGTTCTCTTCAATTTCTTACTCCAGATCTGCCCCAACCGAAACCTTTCCTCCTTAATTTATCACAAATTTCAAGGTACTTCTCCCATACTGTTTTTATCTCTCAATACATTCTCAATGAACTCTTCTCCCTAAAGCTTGCAAAGATTTTTTGTTTCTTACTGTATTCAAATCTTTTTCTTACTTCCCCTATACCTACACTGCTTACTTGCTCAAAAATGTCCTATACCAATTTTTTCAACAATATTCTCAATTTCAAGCACCTATGATCTTTTCCACCAAGACATTCCTTGACAATATCTCCATTTTCCAACATATTTATTCTGTAAGGGTATTTCATACTTTTTTCAATTATTCTCCCTTTACTAGTTGGCCTATCCAATTCTACCAAGGCTACATTATTAGGCGATACTTTCGGCAGTCCCAGTATTAATTTAGGGACTAGTTATTAATTATTTTTTTTTGATTGGTTTATTTATGGATGCTCTTTAACAGCTCAGGTCATCAGCGTCCCATTCAACTCAGGGCGTGAAACGGCCGACAAATTTTGCTCAGAGGCCTCTCTTTCAGGCTTGAGGTTCTTTATCATGCTGTAAATGTACGACACGGGACCCACGGCTTTACTTCCCTTCCGAAGGAAGCCATACTTAGGATTTTTACGCCTGAAAAAATCCATCGGTCCTGGCCGGGTTTGAACCCCCGATCTTGGGTTTAGTAGGCCAGTATGGTAACCACTACACCACCAGGACCGACTAGTTATTAAATCCAGGACCTTCCAGATATCATCATACCCCATATTTCTATTCCATACATAATTTTTGCCTCCACCATGATGTTATATATTCGTTCCAACCATTCCATAGTTATTTGCAGTATCTTCCTTAAACATGTCTTAAACCATTAGACATTTTTCTTTTCTAATATTAAATTTCTCTGATCATTTCAACTACCATTTGTACTTAACCTCAAAGACAATCAAATTTCTTCACCACCTATTTTGGATTTTCTATTGTTTACTTTTAAGCTCCATTCTTTACAATAATTGTGGATAACTTCAATTGCTCTTCTTAAACCTCCACTTGTGATAGAACAGATAATCAAGTCATCTACAAGTGATAGGGCCGGTATTTCCTTGTTATTAATTACTGGTGGATATACATTTGCCCTTTGGATCCCTTCGATAATATTATAAATGTATAAATAGCACTGAGCTTAATTTGCATCCCTGTCTTACTCCTAATAAACTCTCCATGCACTTATCTCATCTCTTAAACTTTTCACACAAAATTTATTATCTAAATGTATTGCTTGTAATACATTTATAAAGTTCTTACTTATTCCCTTCCTTTTAAACTTGATTCACAGAGTTTGTCTGTCTATAGAATCAAAAGCTTCTCCAAATCTATAAATACCATATATACCCTTCCTGTTTTGACACTTAAATACTTATCAACAATTGCTTTTATTACAAAAATATTGTCAACTGTTCTTTTTCCTCCTCTGAATTCACGCTGGACTCTGATAATTTTTTTCCCCTTCCAACCGACTGCTGTAATCTATTTGCCAAAATTCCAGTGAACACCTTTCCTAGTTCATTTAAGAACCTTTGAAAAATAAGAAATTTTTAAAAAATTCTGTTGGAAATCACACAGTGAAGCTTGTTAAATGTAAACTCTATCTAATCTGTCGTCGTCTGACACACTCTTATGCTTCCCTAACTTTTAAATACGGTGGGACCGCTTTTGAAGAGGTATCCTCTCCATCTTCAACCAACTTGACGACTGCTAGGAGAAAGTAACATATATGAGGATCTGTGGCTCTGCTCTGGTGGTGTTTTTTTATAAACTGGAAATTTGTATTACACTCTCCTGTAATGTCGAAAATTCATAAGATGATCCCTATGTTTATGAATGCAAATCTTCACCCATATGTGCAATTCTGTACATCCATGTGCTTCTTTAAGTAAATTTATTTCTCTTTTTATGTCATGATTATCTTTCCAAATATGATGTGCCACTGTTGACCTATCTATCTGTTTTTGCTTAACATTTCTGAGATATTCCTTCAACCCTATTCCCATGTTCCTTTTAGTTTTTCCAACGTATATCTTATCACATTCTTTATATGTTATTTTGTAGATGCCCGACTTTTTCTCCTGTGGAATATTATTAAAAGTGTTGTCCACTAAAGCATTTTTCAGAGTGTATCTGTTAACAGGTGCCAATTTAATGTTAATTTATTCATAGCTACTGGATGATAGGTGAATTTTTTAAAAATCGGTCTCTCTTTTTCAGTCAAGGTGTGGTGGTATTCTTGATAAATTTCTTCTTTAGGAATCTATTAAGATTTTTGCTTACTAAATTTTTGTTTAAACCATTTATAAGAGCAATTTGCTGTTATCTTCTCAAACTCTCTTTTGTATTCCTCTTCACTGATTGGTAAATTCACCAGTCTATATGTTAATTGAAAATTGTGTGCCTGTGAGCTAGTGGTTGAACGCATTTGATTTTATATAGTTATCTGTGCGAGTATTCTGTCTATAAATTCCAAATTCTAAATTTCCATGATTCTTATTTAGTTTTATATCTAAAAACGGCAACATTCCCTTTGCTTCTGTTTCCTGTATGAAGGATATATTTCTGTCTTGTATATTTAAAAGCTTCAAAGCATCTAGTCTTTTTTCACTACATTAAAAATGTCATCAATGTATTTGCACCAGCGTTTAAAATAATGTGGGAGGGCACTTCTGAATTGAACTCTTTGATAAATAATTCACATTTCTCTTGCCATCATTTGTAGATTTCAATCTCATTGTAACACTATTCACAATCTCGAAGTCTTGTAACTTATTGTCCAATCCTACTGAACATAAAATATAGTCCACCACAATTTGACCATTTCTATTTGCAAAGGTAAATTCTCCTATCTTATCCCTACCTCTCATTCCATTACAAATTATAAGATAATTCTCCTCATAAAACTCCAGTAATTTATTTCCTTCATTGTTACAAGTTTATCTTTACTATTTCATATCTCCTTTGCATATCCCTAATCAAAATCTTCCATCAAATTCTTTAGAAGCAATTGCTCCTCTCCTATTCTAGCATTAAAATCACCCATTAACACTATTTCCACTTGTATGAATTTGTCAAAAATAATCTGATTTGCTTGGTGGATTATATACAATTCCTACACTCACACAACCATTAGGTTTCCACTCATCTCTGAGAGTTAGCCACAGTACTGAATTACTTTCCAACTCCTTTTCCTCAATTTTGAGTTTTCTTTCATTCCTGATAAAACACCCCAACCCTCCTGCTGGTGGGCCTCTTGCTTTGCTCTTCACTCCACAAATTCCATAGTAATCAAAGCCCTCTAAATTAGTAACTGATTTTGTTTGCCAACCATGTTTCCAGCACCCCTACAACATCGCCTAACTTTTAATACCTGCTACCCTTCACCACCTTATAACTTTTGCAAATAAACTGTCTGCATTTCAAGTTAGCTGTGACAAAGTGAAACCCTACACCGAGCCTTTTCTATCAAATCGAAATTAGTCCAATTTGATTTTACTTCTAGTTACCTACTACTTCTCTACTGCGACTACCTTGATCCTGCACCTCTAAGATACTGCCCACTGGCGGTGACACTACTAAGATTATCGGGGCTAAGATTATCCCATGTTCTTTGAAAATCTTCTTGAATTTGTTGTGGTGAATCGGATGATATGTAAAACTTTTAAATTTGTATTCCTCTTTGATGTTCTTCAATGTGGAAACTTCCCTTATCCTTTTTTGTCTTTTGAATTTATTGATAATTTTTGTTACTGTGTCCTTGTACAAATTTAAAAGTTTTACATACCATCCGATTTACCACAACAAATTCAAGAAGATTTTCAAAGAACATGGGATAATCTTAGCCCCGAAGAACAAATATAATATTAGGAACTTAGTAGGATGCACATTAAAAGAATCCATACCAACAGAACAGAAATCAGAAATTTACGAAATACAGTGTGCTGATTGTGAACAAAAGTACATAGGAAAAACAAAGAGAAATTTGAAAATTCGAAAGAAAGAACACTTCAGAAATATTCGGTACAAACAAGTTGATAAATCAGCAGTTGCAGCTCACTTTTGGAACAGGAATCACGAAATAAAACCAGAGATTAAATTGCTAAAAAATCTTCACAATCCAATAGAGTTATCCACTTGGGAAAGAATTTTCATATTAAAGAACAAAGTAAATTTAATGAATTTTGAATTTCCTCCATTTGACGAACTCAGCGAGTTCATCCTTCAATCACCAGATGACACCATAAGAACATCCGGATATCCAGCCACTAGTTCGAGAAACAACAGTATGGCCAAAAACTGAAGATGGAAGAGACCTTCTTCAGAAACTAGTCTTAGTTTATAAAAATAAGTGGAGTTTTAGTGTAAGCAAATTGATTACATAAGTGTAGGATTTATCCACTCCATTGTCAACAGCTTCGTAAGTACAATATAATTTACAATATAATTCATTTTGCTGTTCGTCTTTATGCAATAAAAAGTAGGGAAACTTACTTATTGTGTGATGCTCTTATTTAATGATAACATTAAATAATAGGCAAAAAGAGGGAGGATTTTTCTTTTCATTACAGCTAAATTACTGCAAAGCTGCATCAATACTTTACAGCACAAGATTTATTGTTATTTTAATGTTTGGTTTAACACAATGTTCCCATAAGTTTCATTTTCTAAATGTTAAGCTTTTAACTAGATTAAAATATTTGTACATTACACAAAAGTACAGATTTAAGTTTCCAGTGTCAATTTTGAAAAAATCATAAATCAGTTTATTTATTACATTTATTTGATTTATGTATGCTCTTTAACATCTCAGGTCATCAGCATTCCATTCCAATTCAGGGCATGAAAGGGTCCAATAAATTAAATTAAATCAAGAAGCCTCTTCTTTCAAGCTTGAGGTTTTTTATGTCCCATAAATATATGACATGGGACCCATAGTTTTACTTCCCTTCCAAAGGAAGCCAAAATTAGGATTTTTATGCCTGAAAAAAATCCATCGATCCTTGCTGGGACTGAACCTGCAATCTTGGGTCTAGGCAAGTCCACCAAGGCAGACTTTATGGTTCTGAAGAATAAATTCTCAATATCAGTCTTAAGACATTGGTGTAACATTCCATTAAGTTTTATTTTTTAAGTGCCAAGTTTTTATTAACTGCAATAAATTCCTGCATATTACTAAAGGTATAGATTAAGTTCTCAGCATCAGTTCTGAAGAATCAACTTTGGTCTTAAGAGATTATGGATTGGTAGAATTTAAGATCTTAAAGGCATTTTTTAATTTATATTAGCTGTACAGGGTAGAAGTGAAATAACCAGGCAAATTAAAGGGAATGATAAGAGTATATGAAAAATAATTTAAAAAACCTACAATAAATTTTGTGATTAAACTCATGGTCAATTATAAAATAAAGTTAAAAGTTTCATCAGCCTGGTAACATACCCAAGGTATAGCCTGCAGTGCAATATGTGATATACAATTTTGCTGAATATCAACAAAAGATTGACAGGCCACACACTTCTCACTGGCTCTATTCCTAATATGGATACTGATTCTGTTTATAAATATATATTTTATAGCATTCATATTTAGAAGCAACAAGAATAGTATGTTTACTGCTAACATTAGCAACACCCACAAAACCACTCTTTTTTAAGCAACTGCATAATTATGCAGACTAAAAATCATAGAACTTTTGTATTAATTACTTGCACTTGCCAGTGCTTGTGATAACATATGACCATTATATAGGATGTCTGGCATAAAGTGGTGAAGTTCTTAAATAACTATACAAATAAGTCAGTTAGGTGACACTAAACTTCAATAATTGATTACCTTCAAGTGTTCGTTCTTGAAAAATGTTCTGATGAATTAATCAGTTAGTGAAGTTTAGTGTCACCTAATATCAATTTATTTGTATATTTAACAAACTTGACTATTCCTAAATTGCTTTTAAGTTTACAATTTCTAAAATAATATTATTAAAGAATGTTTACACTCAACATTGTAATGTTTAAAATACACCTGAGAACTAACAAATCGCAATCTATTACCCTCATAGAGATTTCGTTAATTAATACTTTCCTCTTAATATGTAACACAATACACGTATCCAAGAACTGAAATACAGAACCACAGAACAATTTCCTTCAGAGTACAAATTCACACTATTCCAAAAATTCAGCTGAGAACACGGAGAAAGCCAAAGCCAATAAGTAACCAAATGATCTTTGATGCACAAAATTATGCAATTATTACCCTATGTTTGTAATGTCAGTAACATGACACTATACCCATATACTTGTAATAGCACTAACACAAGTGCAATCCAGGAAATGTGATGCAATAAATTATTAATATCTCTTCTGAGTGGGATTTTTACAACACTCTTTATGGTTTCACTTACATGAGATTTACTCAGGACATATGTTTCCTGGAACTTTTTCCACATCATCAGCTGACAAATGACTGTTGGATCATTCATAGAAGCTGGGAGGTAAGCATCTGGATTGATTCTGGTCAGCCTACCTACCACAAGTTGATTAACAGCTCATGATGTGGAAACGTACGTTCTGGGTAAATCTCATGTATGTGAAACCATAGTGTACTAAATATCCTACTTAGAAGAAATCATTAATAATGGGTATTTCACTGTGCTTGATTCCAAATTGAATTAATATTTAACATACAACAAAATTGAAAATGTCATAATAAAGGGAATCAGATAATTATTAAGTGAATTGAATCTGTCGTCTTAACACTCTTCAAGCTTCACTAACCTTAAAAATATACGGAACCGGTTTCAAAGATATGTTATCTCCATCTTCGGCTGAGCACGACTGGTGTGAAAGGTTGTTGTTGCGTAGTATCAGAAGCAATGTTCCGCTCTGGTGAAACTTTTATGAACTTAAAATTTATATTTTCTTCTTTCGGAATGTCAAAATTCATCAAATGATCCTTATGTTTGTAGATGTAAATCTTTTCCCAAAAGAAAAAGGTTGAATTATTGAGAGCTGTACAGGGAGCAGTAGAATTAGATATTTGGAAAAAGATTGACATCTACAAACATAAGGATCATTTGATGAATTTTGACATTCCGAAAGAAGAAAATATAAATTTTAAGTTCATAAAAGTTTCACCAGAGCAGAACAATGCTTCTGATACTACGCAACAACCACCTTTCACACCAGTCATCCATGGCCGAAGATGGAGATAACATATCTTTGAAACCAGTTCCGTATATTTTTAAGGTTAGTGAAGCATGAAGAGTGTTAAGACGAGTTCAATTCACATGAGCTTCATTGTGTTAGTTCCAAATGAAAACTTTTTTAAAGATTTACAATTTTTAAAAAAATTTTAATTATTAATGAGTTATCATGCATTAACTAAACGCTTCTGCAGCTTTACTAACTTTTTAATACAACATGTTTTGCAAACCTTTGTTTGCAACAGCTACTTATAGGCTAAAATAGTAAGTTAGTGAAGTTGCATGAGTGCTTAGTTCAACTCAGCACAACATATTTATAATGAATTCATCAGTTATCAACTGAAAAAACCCTTCCAACAGTCAACAAGGATCCAGACAAATGTCCGTAAAACACATTCTATTAAAATAGTAAGTTAGAGTATAAGTGTTTAGTTCTTTAAAACATTTTAATAATTGAATATAATATTACAAATATTGTACTTACGAAGCTGTTGACAATGGAATGATAATATATCCTAAACATAGGTATTCATTTTTTTACACTAAACTTCACTTACATAAAAGTAAGATGCATTTCTAGAAAATCTCTCCCACCTTCAGTTGCTCACTGAACCGCCGTTACTGGAAATGATGGCTAGACATCCGGATGTTATCTCCTAAATAAAGGCCTAAAGACTTGTATAGATTTCTCAGATAATATAGAAGATTACATGGCCGACATAGACATGCCACTCAACAACTAAACGAAAGGGAAAAATCGTTTGTCAAAATTAAATGCAAAAAATTTTAGAGAACATAAAAAATCAAAAGAAATCAATAAACTACAGAACGGTATTAAAACAACTAAAAGAAAAGCCAGTGATATACATAAAAAAGACAAAGGTAATAAAAAGCCATTTTAGATGAAAAAGAATACATAAATATTCGAAACTATGTTAAAAGAGCAAGATTACAAGCCAATTGATAAGACTCCACTCAATAAATGCAATAAAATGTTAAACAAAACATTAAATGAAGTCAAAACACTATCCACTACTGAAAAACAGAATATCACACAGTGTAATCCAGTACTACCCAGGCTTTATGCATTACCTAAAATACATAAAAATGATAACAGCATGAGACCAACAATATACAATATCAATTAACCCACATACCAGGTAGCAAAAAAATTGATCAAAGTCTTCAATTCTTTTAGGAGATTCCAAAGTTTGAGCATTAAAAATTCAGTTGATCTAGAAAAAATTTAAAAATGGCAGAATTATGGCTAGAGATATAATGGTTTCATTTGATGTAAAAGCCTTATTCACGAGCACACCAACAGAGAAACTTACACTTATGCTAAAAAAAATTGTTAACATCAATAAATTTAAAAACAGAAGGAATAGAAGATTTATTAAAACTTACTAATATTTGCATTAAACAAAATTACTTCAGCTTCAACACAAAATAAACTAAGGGAAACCCTTTGTCACCTTTTCTAGAGGAGTTCATTGGAAATACATATCACAAAAGCCTTCCCTTTAATTTTCAAGTCATGGTATATGTATGTGGAAGACATTTTTACAATAATACCAAAGAATCAGTCAATAGATGCCCAGAAGCTTCTTAATTTGCAACATGAATCTATAAAATTTACCATAGAAGAAAAAAATGGTTGCCTACTATTTCTAGATTTAAAAATTATAAGAAATGGAGATTGTTTGAATGTTGGAATTTATAGGAAATAAACACATACAGAAAACTAAATAAAAAATGAGAGTTATAACCCCATTCCACAAAAGTATGCAGTATTTTACAGTATAGCACACAGATTGATGAATATTCCACTCACAGAAGCAGAGTACAAAATAGAACACAAACAAATAATAAAGACCACTATTGCCATTGGTTTCAACAAAGACACAGTGATAAAAATTATCAATAAATCTAAAAGACAAAAAGAGATAAGGTAAGTTTAGACACTGAAAAACACAAAAGAAGAGTACAAATTCAAAAGTTTCACCTACCATCCAATTTACCACAGCAAGTTCAAGAAACTTTTCAAAAAACAAGGGATAATGTTAGCCTCAAAGAACAGACACAATATCAAGAATTTATTAGGTTGCACAGTAAAAGACCCCATATCAACAGAACAGAAATCAGGAATTTACGAAATAAAATACGCAGATTGTGAGCAGAGATAGGCAAAACAAAGAGAAATTTGGAAATTGGGAGGAAAGAACATTTTAGGAATATTCGGTTTAAACTGCTGAAACATTTTCACAACCCAATGGAGTTATTCACTTGGGAAAAAAAAAATTTACATTAAATAATAGGGAAAACCTAATGAATTTCGAGTTTCCTCCTATAGATGAACTCAGCAATTTCCTACTTCAACCAACAGAGGCCACCACAAAAACATTCGGATGTCCAGCCATCATTTCAAGTAACGGCAGTTCGGTGAGCAACTGAAAATGGGAGAGATTCTTCCGAAACACATCTTACTTTTATGTAAGTAAGTGGAGTTTAATGTAAAAAAATGAATACCTACGTTTAGGATATAATATTACAAGTTTGGCATTTCCTGTACCAAGTATTAATCTTAAAAGCTAAACTGCCTGAATTATATTTTTTATGCAGTTCAATGAAAAAACCAGCAACATATAAAATTAAGTAATTGTGACAATACAACAGCAACATCGAGCATTCAATATATCTTCTGTTCTGCGCATTATTGTAAAGTAACAAAATTATAATATTACCTGCTTCAGAAGTTCCGGAACAATTATATTATTAACATTGGCAATTGCTTTGGAGACATCCTTGGCATGATAGTGGTTTTTATCATTATCTCTCAACTCGAGAGCTTCATGAACTCCTGTGCTGGCTCCAGATGGTACAGCTGCTCGAAACAGGCCTAGATCTGTTACCAAATCAACCTGTAAACATTTAATAGAATATAGAAAATGGGAAAATGACATTTTCCATAGGACCTGTTTGAGTTCTGCATTGCATCTGCTCTGGGGGGAATAAATTAATTAATTAAAAAAAGTTAGTATATCATGGAACAGCAAGAAGCAGTAGTTGGTGAAGAGGGGGGGAAACAGAGAGAGAGAGAGAATTTGAAGGGAAATGAATATAAAAGGAATAGTACGCTGATGGAAATTAAAAAGCATACAGAAAATGGTACCTAATGGGAAAATGGAATAATGTCTTAAGTATATGATTCTACACAGCAAAGGAAAACATAATTTATAAGTCACTACTTTGTTGTGGAGCACTATTTTGTAAAATTCTATAGCTCACATAACTATATATATATATATATATATATATAAAAAATGTTACTTGAAACACATTTGGGAAAGAAGTTTATTTAATCTATACCAAACACCTAGGAATTAGCTTTTAAGTTAACAAGTAGCATTAGCAGACAAGGTAAAGTTAAGACAACAAAACAAATTGAAAGTTATCTTTAAAATTTTCGCCTTTGTAATAAGGAGAAACATATATGCGCTGCATACGAAGAAACAACTTAATTTTAAAGTTATTACTGTTTTTGTACATATTTTTCTTCTCATTTCACAACTACCAGCTGTTAATTATTTCCTCCAGTCTTGCCCATCTTTTGAGTACATTTTTTTTAAGTCGTCCTCCCACCATCAGAATAAGCAGGATTGGTAACATAAACATACTGGTAATATTTTAGCAGTTTTTGAATGTGTAGGTAATTTAAAATATTAATTGGTGTGAAAAGGCTGATTATGGCAGACACTTCTCCAGCTATATATTTCAGGCTAATTTTTTAAACCAACCTTAAGCGAACACCTAACCTAACCTCTATTTTCATTATTACAAAAGTCTTTACCTAACTTAAACTAAGATAAATGACAAGTTTTAAGACTGCTGGGGTTATACATCTTAAAATGTAAGCTCTAGGTTATGTTTAAGCTAATAAGTTGTATTAAGGCTAGTTCATGGCAAATCCATATTAAATAATATAGTATCATTTAACAAAGTTGGTGGCAGAAATCATAAGATCCTTTTGGTGCAAAGGCATCATTCAATGGGCATTGTAAAAGAGTACATTTCACATAAAATCAGCAATTAAAAACATAGCATTAATAGTGAGTGCACAAAAGATACATCACTTTCTTAAGTTCCCCTATGTTTTTTATTTTCAATTTTCCATAGGTCCACAGTAGTTTTCTGTTATAAACCATCACTCCACTCATCTACACACATGCCAAATGTTTATTTTTCCTTTGCTAATTTCCATTCTTTCTTTTTTGGCAACATGCACCATCACATTACATGTTCAATTACTCGCCAACTGTACATCATATTCTTATGTTCACCCAATATTTTTCTAAGTTGCCAACTGGTACATAGTTTCACTATATTGAGGAATAAGGGGATTTCTGCAAGCCAACCTATTCAAATGTGGATTTTGAATAACTTGCATAATGAAAGTCATTAACTTAACCTCTAGATTTAATTTAAGTTTTATGAGGATCCATGTAATAAAAAATATCTGCTTATGATAGGTTAGGCATTTACCACGTTTGCTATAACAAAACTGCCTTACATCTATATTATAGAGTTAACACCTGAAGACACCCAATTATAGGAAAAAGTGGCAAATCTTCCATGAAAATGAAGAAGAAATCATCAGGAGATGTGATTTGGTCACAAGCTATACCTAATTGCCCAACCCTAAAAATGCATTTTAATTTGTTACAAATTTCTACGGCAGAAAGAAAAAATGGTTAGTGGTGGGGAATATATGGTGTAACTATTGTCAACAGCAAGAAATGCACTAGATTTGAGGTCAGATACCACTAAGATTATTATTTCCATAATGCCCATATATTTTTTATTTCCAATTTCCCTTAACCCCCATAGTACTCTTCCTTTATTAACTGTCACTACAGTTCTGATCACTTTCTACCATTGGGCATCTTTGGATATTTTACAGAAACATAAATGTATGATCCATACCTGTGTAATGCATTCAGTAAAAAAATAGAAGTATGGAAATTAATGTGTCATATATGCTTCAGTTTATCCGCATACACAATAGTAACTATGTGAAAGCAGAAAGAGAACACTAGCAGAGTTCAATTATCTTGGTTACAGGTTATGTTACAATGATTTTTCTACTTTTACATGCAAGATGAAGTTCCTGTGAACTCTATAGAGTGCAATATAAGTGAAAAATGCAAGTTTTAGAAACTGCTATAGCTGTCAAATATTAATGGAAAGATATTTAGGTTTGTACACCATGATATACTTGGCTCTTGGCCTTCTACTAGGAAGTGTTACTTAGAATTATCAAGTAAGTGCCTCATACATTTTGCAGGTAAATCAGGGAATAAGACATGGTGAAAGTTACCTTATCGAAGTGCTTTTGCAATAATGAGCAACATTTGGAATAACCTTTTTGGTAATTTAGTGTATCCATGGAACACTATTTAATAATAAAAAGAAAATATCTCGTGCTAATTTGTACATTGATAGAAATCAAATTATTTTCTGCAAATATAAGAAAAGCAAAACCCATATTGAAGGGGAAAGTAAACAGCACATATTCTTTAATTTATACTTACTTCAACAGTAGGATTACCACGCGAATCAAAAATTCTGCGCGCAAGTATTTTCTGCAGAGGCATTTTCGATATTTTGTCGCTCAAATTTGTGGAAATAAATCTGAAAGAAAAAACAAATTACAAATTATTTCAGTTAATCGGCTTTTCGGAAGATTTAATACTTAAACTGTAAGTCCATACCTTGAACCTTTTTCGATATACTTATGTAGCACAGTCAAATGTGATCTTACACCACAGTTCATTATGTTTAACAATCACCTACTATCAAAATTTTTAGCATTTTAAGTTAGCGTAGCTCTGCATCATAGAGGTGTCAAGACATAGAAAGGATTCAGTTCGCTATATTCCGTTTAAAATTTACCTTATCTTATTTTCAGTGCTAATAGATATTAACTGCCTGAATTAGTGATCTCTTTTTAAAATATAATTCTATAGACTGCCATAATTCCTTACCCAAATTTCTACAGCTGACCACCAACTCAGTCGGCAAAGTGACCTTGGTTGAAGGACATTCAATGTGAATGGTTCACACTTGGTGTGATTGGTCGACTCCAAAAGACAAGACACAATCGATGTCTCGTACAACGAGGAGGTAGCCGGCAGCTAGTAGTAACGATAGTGGCCGCGAAAGTAAATTCGGCGGGATATTCAACTGTATATTTCAGTCGAGAAAATTTTGAAGTCATGGCCTGAAATGTTTCCCGGTTACCATTCCAAACTTCGGAAATCATGGTACCTTATTCATTTGTTTAATTTACTCTTGATACACGAGGGTTGTGGGAATGACATACTGGAGTTCAAATGTTCGCGTAAAAGGATATGGAAACAGGCGGAAAATGTTCAGTGAAATGGAAAATAGGCCGGAAATATTCCGAAATTCTGCGAAAGTAAGTTTTGTTGTGTTATAGGGATATGTCCATTGTGTGTGCATTATTCTGGTTCTGGCTCAGGGTGTGTGGTAGTGCATGCAAAATACATATTACATACAAGGTAATTATATGTACTGTTATATATGTGGACATATTACCACAACTTGTATCCTTTTATGTTTTAAAATGCGCCTAATTCTGTAATTTTGTC
Organism: Metallyticus violacea; assembly: GCA_030762175.1. Lineage (NCBI taxonomy): Eukaryota > Metazoa > Arthropoda > Insecta > Mantodea > Metallyticidae > Metallyticus > Metallyticus violacea. Next base: position 118,692,052 of record CM060842.1, on the reverse strand, counting down.
AATTATGAGAATTATTGTTTTCAGCCATGTAAGTCCCACATTGTTACCCAGCAGGGAAAGAAACATCGTCCTGGAAATTATGGACAGTTAGGAAACATTATTGTCTCAATAAAACATATTCAAACCTTTTGGTTAGAAAGAAATGTAAAAAAGTACGGCCAAATGGGTGCTTTAGGAGTAGTTACCAAATACAGGGTGATCCGTTTGGAAGTCAGAAAATTAAAATCATATATACAATAAACTAATCAGATTTATTACCTGGTAATTATGTACATGTGTGTAGGAGAGTTAGGTTTTTATTTATTTTGTTTTTTGCTCACTGAACATGACCCTCATTGCGGATCCTGCACAACTCACACCGCACGGACACATAGCGAACGTGGCAAGCAGCATTTTAGGAGTAATCTGTTCAAAGGTCGCTCTAATCTTCTGTCGCAGGTCGGCTTCATCCTGTGACTTTTGTACGTACAGTGTTGACTTTGACATATCCCCCCACCCCGCCCACACACACACACACACAATGAGGCATCGTGGGAGTAAAGTTGAAAAGGGCATCATAATTAATCTGCGTTCATGTTTGCTTTCGCTGAATGTTGTATTGGCTTTTTCTGCCATTCTTTCCCAATATATTTCATCTCATGTATCATCGGTGTCCACCGCCTGTGGTGCCTCAGTAGTAAAAACGGGCCATTTTTATGTTTATTTTTTTTTTAAGGAAGGAAACGTTCCAGGCCTAAGTTTCGGGTTCTCCCCGGCATTTGTCATTTATGAGGACTGAGAAAAATCTGGAAAAACCATCAGGGAGGACGGTCCTGGCGGGATTCAAACCCCAGATATCCCGCTCCGAGTTCGCGCCGTAACTACCTCGGCTGTGGTGATTGTTGTACCCACCTCTTTAAGCTCGCTGGGTCCTTACAACACTCGAAAACCTTGAATACATACAATACACGTGTGCGTTGTTGTGGCGTAACCACCATTTTGTCTATCATGCACGCTAGTGGTGAAACGCCAAGCTTTTAGATCGGAAACACCGTTCACTCGAAACTTACGTCCTTTTTGCACATATTTCAACAAACCGTTCAGAGATATGTACAGTAACCCCTGTGTTATAACGTTCTACTTTTCTGACATCTCAAACGGATCATTCTGTATATCATTAAGGAGCAGTAGTCCATTGACCCGTGATCCATAATGTACCCATCTTCAATGCTTGTGATTTGTGATATCAATTGTGCTTGTGTATTGGCACCATAGAAGATTAGCTTACTTTTTAAGTGGAAAACTTCACCTTTACAACACTTTATAATAATCGCAAGGAAATGTAGGCTCCTTTAATCTACTTACCATATTTCGCAATCAATTTGCTTGGGCTATATAGTCTACCCACCAACTATAAACCGACACGGGCTAAGGCACAATTCGTAAACGGGTGGCCTGCCCGCCAGGATGTGCTGTTTTCGGAGTTTCATTGGCAAAGCTCAAGGCATAAGTTTTAAGGTGGTACCCTACAGCTAAAGCTTGGAACATATCTTCTCGACCCTCAAAAATTCATTTTCCCATTTACATTTTATCTAATACATTATTACTGTTTATCGCCGGGGCTAACTCGGTATTAAAAACGAGCGTTAAATACTATACCAAAAACTTTAAAATCACCGTATACGCAATTCATTTTGGTTTATGGTGATACTCTTAATTATGTTACACAAGTTTAAATTGCAGGCATACAACGCTTAGCTTGTTACTAGATATCTGCAGCGGAATTTAATATGAGGTTATTTAAATGTGTAATAAATGGAGGGAAAGATTCAAAGGAAAGTTGAATTGTTGTAATCTCAGGGGTAAATATTCCTTCCTCTCCGACTATGGTTACCGCTGTCTTATAGTTTTACCACGGCTGTTGGGACTTTACTGCTGGATACTTTTATGGTCCTGTGACCATAGGGGAAGGAGTCTTGTAGATTAATAATATCTTGTTATGGAAGGTGGAACACAATTTATTGTTCTTACACTATTGAACATGAACTATTACACCAGGACACTTAACTAATAAAGGTCGTCCTTGCAAAACTAACTACCACTTTTCACTAATTTATCGGAACTAAGAAAGTCTTTCCACTGACCTTGCCCCTCTGAATACTCTTGCCACACCGCGGGCCTCAAAATTGCAAAACTAAGTAAAGATAGTCTGCGTGACTTTTCCATATAGCGGATGGCTTCTTCCCTTTCTTTTCATTTCTATAGTCGCCACATGTTTTATGGTACCTTGCTACAAAGGGCTACAGAAATTTCCAAGTCCGGTTTTATGACGAGGGTAGCTTTCTGCGCCTTGGCAAGAAACTAACATTTTAGACACAATATTCAACACTTGTACAGGAAAAATAACAATATACAGGCTATAACGAAGTTACATAAAAATATTTGTTACAATCAATCTAATTAAATGTGGGGATGGCAGCTCATAAATACTGCGTCATATCTTACTCAAACTGAGTTCTTTCCACATTCAAGATTTGTTTGTTATCAATTTCGTGTTCGGTTTACAAAAACATTCCTTTTCTTCCTTTCCTGAGCTTGTACAAGTCTCTTATATTCTGGGTATCGCATTGTTTCTGCTTTGCGCTCACTAGAGTGACATAAGCAGCATTTTGTTATATTTTTACTTTCTTTTATTTTATGATTCATTTCCCCACCGCTATGGCAGATGTGTTCCGTTTGTTTATGCGAGCAATCACTTGCTTTGTGTCCCACCCTATAACATTTATAGCACTGTTTTAGGACATTTGTTGCCTTTATTCTCCAGCTACCCCATCCATCTCCTATATTTTTCTTTATTATCAATCTATTTACCGCTTCTATGCTTGTAGCTAAAAACATATTTTACGCCTTGTGTATTGGCTTTTTCTGCCATTCTTATGTTTGATATTTCTTCATTTATGTTTAATTCTTGTTTTAGGATTTTGTTTATATTTTTTTTGTACATTCTCATCTGAATCTAGGATTATGACTATTTGGTTTAGTGTCTTCGTTTGGACTTCAGCAATTTTATCTAATTTCGTAGTTAACAGCTGTTTAAAAATTTGTCTATCCTTTTCACCTTTTCCTTTTAGTTGTACACTACCATCACTATTTTTCCTCTTCTGATTGATAATTACTCCTTCCGTGTTTGCACATTGTTTTATGTTTTTTTTTAAGATATCTGCATATGGCCTTTCCCCTATAGGTTTCAATATTATAGTTATCTTCATTTTTTGTCCTCTTTTTCCCAACATCTTTCTTTCTACTTCCCTGATTTGTTTGCTTTTCTTTATTTGTATACATTGTTATTTGGATGTGATTTCTCCGACAAAAATACTCTTTAATTTTCCTTACATTTCTTTCATCCACTTGTTCTGTACACGAAGTTTTAATTCTTACTCTTTTCTTAGCTATACTCAGAATCCTTTCCAGGTTTATCATTAAAGAACCGTTATCTTTTATTGAGTTTCCTCCGTCTTCTGTACCAATGAGAAGATATATGGTTTATTTTTCCTGGCCTCCAATTCATCGCCTATTCTTTCATTTGATGTTATATTGCAAACCATCTACCGAGCAATTAATTTGCCTTCCTTCAGTTCCTTTTGAATTTGCGGGTTTACATACTGGATATTTTCCATGATCGTTTCATTCTGGTCATCTATTCCTTAGTGATGATATTTAAATCTTTTTCTTCCTTCTTTAATACTTCTCCATTTATCAACTGACTCTTTTGGAATATATGCTCCGGTCAGTTGATGCTTACTAGTTCTAGCAATTCTGGTCATTTAGATCTTTTTCCAAATCGTTTTCTATTTCATTTATTATTTCCACTCTTTCTTGTTGTTGTTTACTTATAGTCTGTGTACTTACTTCATTTCATTTACGTTCACTTTCTCTGAGAGCTCTTCTATTATTTCAGTTATAAAGTTCGTTGAACTGGCATTCTTTTTATATATCCAACGTACTAACTGTTTTAATTAATTTTTTTGTGTTTGGAATTTCCCTGATTACTTTCCGTAAGTTTTCAGTTTCTTTCGCTATTTTTTCTGTTAAATCTTTATGCACATGTTCTTTTCCCATTTTTTTGTAGAAATAAATCATCTTCTTCTTTGCTTTTGTTTATTTGTTAGGCCTTTCCATTCTTTTCCTTTTCATTTCCCTACTCGTTTCTTCTTTGCTTTGTTCTGAGTTACTTGGTTCGCCCAGGTACGTCTTTTAAAAGGACGGGTTTCATTTCCGCCTTCCCATTTTCTCTTTCTCGACTCGACATTTTTTGTTTAACTATAGTTCCGTCATGTTTTCCTGCGTCCCGACCTGGTTCCCTAGCGCTGATGCTTGGCAGTCACTGGATGATGGTCGGGTGGGGCCTGCCCTCTCACTTCCATTCTCGACCAGTTCTGGGAATCCGATGTCCGTCCCGTAAGATGCTTTCCTTTAAATCTATATCCATAATTCCTATTTGACTCCATTTCCGCTGCCGGGCACCAACATTTATCTCAAGGAAATTGGGTGGAGTGAGTCCCAAACCAAACAC